>JAYKKM010000168.1:0-460000 GCA_035772405.1 Chrysogorgia sp. JL179-B06
TATTTTCATCTATTTTTTTGCAGTTTATTTGTATACAATATATAAATGAAATAATGTGTATATTTAAATCTACTCATAAGGTGTATGTGTCTTTCATTGTTTAATTTGGTGAGATTTAGGTCAGTTGCAAGTGTAGCCTGCGTGGCAGGTGTTACGGTATTTTTTGGGGGGGCAGGGCAGGAATTGGATGGGCGCCGGCCGATGTTGCAGTAGCGACATGGTCGACATTAATTTCCAAATATTATTATGGCCACGAATTTGTTTATATCAAACTTTATACCTATTGAATACTACAACAAAATAAACATTATTATAAACCTTGTTGTTCCACTTACATGTAGTATTGTGTCGTATTATATTCTTCCTTGTGAAAACTTGGCACCATTCTCGTTCTACTATACAGCTTTCAAACCCGTCTGTTGTCCTATATATATATAATAGAGGAATGGTAGCGAAACTTCGCTCTCTTCGATCGACACAAATTCACATCGAAATTGGTCATTAAAATCATTCCAAATGCTTTCCATCGGCACACCAAACTCGGGAAGCGCGCATGTCAGATAGTATCCTTCCACTAACCAACCACCAAACAAAATTTCCACCTTTCCACTCAACTTTTGAACTAAGGCCAATTATAAAAAAAAATTATGTTTTTTCAATCGCCGCCCGCCCCTGGATAAAATTGGCCCGGCCCGGAAACAATATTTTAAGTTTTTTAATATTAAATCGGAAATTGGTCGGAAGACGTCGCGAAACCGAACATTGGAGCGTCCATGTTTTGTAAATAGGCCTATGATTTTAGCCAACAATGCCCTTCGCTGTTGTTCAAATCCACGTTGCGAACACAAGTTTTAAAGCCCTGGATAGGATGCGTACGAGTAGCAGATAATTCCCACTTTGATTGATGTATATAAAGATACAGGCTGCAGGGATCCTTGATACATGGGTTAGTATTATTAATTTGTTTTAATATATGTAAATTTTATAGTGGCGCCAACAAAACAGTTGAGGACCCCAAATACATTTATACAATTATAAACATATATTGGGCAAATAATTTAATAGGACGTCGACGGTCGAATCTCAACATAAAGTTTAGGCATTTCTAACAAAAGGAACCACTTCCATCGAAATTAAAAATAGATATTAGTCAGTACATGGCTATCCTCAGTATTCAGCAAAGCCGATAGGTCAATATATCGCGAGCGGCGCCGCGAGGGAGACTAGGGGATCCAGCGACACAAAAAAAAATTAGAATAAACAAAAAGAAAAAATTAAAAATCGCGAAACCTAGACTCGGTGCCTCTACCATAGGTAATTACAGTTTTTCTGTCAATATATGAATTATTTATTTTTGCACTTCATATTACACCTACACTGTAAATCCTCTTAATATTAGCTAATCTCAAAGGGGGTGTGTTTGCTTTCCTGATTGTTGACTGTAATGGTTTTATCATGAATGGATGCTTGGGATCTTGCATAAATTTTCTGGCAAATATTTGTAATTTATAAAGTATTGTATTTTCTTTGTTATATTTAATGAAGTCCCTTCAGTATTAATGACATAAACTAAATACATATAACTACTAGGGGCTTAAAAATAGAGGGCTTAAATATGGTATAAACGTATGATTTTTTGAATAGGGGAGGCAATTGATGATGACTTTGCAGTTGTTTATGTCTATGTTGGAAAAAACAAGAAAGACCTTACCCGAGTAAGACAGCCAATGCACAGTAGCAGAGGTAGATTTACTGTGAATTGGATACTGTGATATATATTTAAAACATCCATTTATATGTGGTTTATTTTATTCCAGTGGGTTCTGTATGGTTAATATTTAGGGTTAATATTCATAAGGAACTGTATCTTTTTTATTAAAAAGGTTATTGGGACTCTTGGAAACTTCATCGAGTTTACACATGATGCAAATGATCGTACTGAGCCTCTTCAGTGTACCAATGCATTCCACATTCTTACTGCAGCTACCCGCAGTTTAACTTGTGTTCCAAACAGGGTAGTACGTGTTCATAACCAGAAGGACAAGTTAAAAAATGAAATTATTGACTGGCTAAAGAAAAATGGAGTTGGGTGGTCTCTTCAGTATGTTGAAACACTAGGTAAAGTAAGAATAATATGTGAATAAGGTTTTACAGGAAGTAATAAAATTGAATAATATTAATAAATATATACTATTAAATAATAAATATTAAAAAATAACTTAATATATAGTTGACATAATAATTATGTCCTTGTTTAGGAAACAAGTTTGTGAACACACTTGCTGATGTGATGTGGTACATCGATGGCAATCATGTAACTCTTAGTTCTCGTTCATGTGCAGTGCCAGATGCTTTTGTTCATTTTCAAGGGTACAATAAACCAGAACAAAGAAAGAGAAAAAAGATTTCCGCAGAAAATCTTAAACAAGCAGAACTCCTTGGCATATTCTGTAACTTTATTTGAGCTTGCTGCAAATTCATTTATGAAGACCGATTCATGGAAATGTTTGTACAATGCCATTCTTCGACTAGCAACAAACCTCAGGAAATATTCCCATTTTTTAAAGAAGAGCAATATCAACATAGCATTTCATCATAACAAGATTATGAAGGGAACTGACGAAACCGATAGAGTGCAATTGTTACGAAGTACAGCTGTCATTAAGCATACTTTTCAAGCTAGATATAAACAATTGCACACAGCAATTGCTCATGCTGAGATGTATGAAATTATTTGTGCTAATGAGTATTCACCAGTGGAACCAACCACAAAATACACATTTTTCAAAGAATTACAGGTGCCTGTGAAAAGTGTCTTGTTCACATACACTGGTGCAAAGGAACATCTTTTTTTTATTTGGAAGGTACCCTTAGAGGGTGATGAAGCACCAGATTACCTTGAAAGGAATAATAGAAACATTGGTGTTATAAAGGAGAAACTTCCGCATTATCACACAAGAGCCATGAGGAGAGAATTTGTACATAACTTTGGTTATGTTACCAACAGTAAGACTGCTATTCTCAGAGAAGCATACAGAAGGCTAACAGGAGACAGATCAGCAGCTTCAAGCTCAACTGAAGCGGAAGTTGACGCACGTGTTTCTGAGATGTTGGAATTAGAGGACCCGGATCTAATATTTGACCTTCGTGTCAATAATACAGGACGATCGCAGGAGTACACAGTGATTCTTGAAAAGTGTCAACAGTACATTGAAAGACAGGTGGAGACCGCTGTTGACGATAGACGCCACGACCCAACTACCAGTGATGGTGATGTTGTTACCCATCTTGCCACAGCGATGAACACCAGGCATTTGTATGACTCGGTAGTAAAGGAGTGTGGCGATAGTATACCAATACCTTCAATACAATGGTTACGTTTACAATTTTGGCAACGTCGTTGCAATTCCCTCAGTGCCACTAGGCATAAAGGAACTCTTCGAATTAAATTCATGGTTCAAGCGCGTCAATTCAGGAAATCACATGCAGATGTGCACTACGCTTCATCTTTATTTAGGTACCAGAAAGAATTCGCCATCAAATTCCGAGAATTCCTGTTCCTATATCAGTTGCGATGATAAGCACACAATCAAAATAGTAGAACCCGGATTTTCCGTTGCTTCAGCGGAACGTGGAAAACAAGTGTTAGTCGACATCAACACAAAGTTCCAAGTTGGAGACCATGATTTTACGAAATTGAAACTCATTCCAAGTGTACATCTTGACATTTCTATCCCAGAAGATATCCAAGGTTCTTTTTACAGAGGTAAGGTACATGTTGCGACTAAAAGATGGTTGCTTTGAACCATCGTCTGGGCTGCGCCATATGACCGAGTTAAAGCAGATCATGGAACATTCAGACACAAACAAACCACCATCGTACTGTTAACCTCTCTGTGCAGATTCCCTTGATTGCGTACTTTCTTGGAAAAAGTTAGAACATGTTATTGAAACAAAACATTGATAATATTACTGTAAATTTCATGTTTTTATGTTTATTGAATTTTTAGTGAAAATTGATAGAAACACCACGTTTAGTTATTTCTTGCAAAACTCTTAGTCCTTGACACTGACTCATGCCTTCATTAGACCTATAATTCCTCTGATGAATTAGGACAGAGTAACTGGCTTTTAGTGAAATATGTGTGAGTTAATAAAACAAGATGTTAACCTGGGCCAGTTGTTTGAATGTCCATTAATTGGGCATGATAATATCATGTTTACCTTGATTAGGACCTATAATATACTGTTTGAGAAATATTTTTATGTAGATTTTAAAACCTACCAGTATGTTGTTGACATATTTAGTTAATAAATTATTGAACTTCTATTTCACACAATCTCTATTTTTGTTTCTGTGTATGCCGTATGCATGTATCATTCAGGAATCATAGGGTAGAAATGAATCTTTAAAGGTGTAGGCCCAAAAAGAGTCAAAATGACTCTTTTGGATTTACAGTGTAGGGCAAAATTAATGACAAAAAGGAAGGAATTGAACACTGAGCACAATTGCTGTATATTGCTGTGGCATCCAGGGGACTTGAACAGGAGTCATTTGAAAAGCAGAATATATTTATACATATATTTTATATAGTATATGTGTGTGTGTATGTATGTATGCATGTATGTATGTATAAGTATATAACCACTTTTTGATTATATAAACAGACATTTACTAAACCAACATCATTGCAGTCAGCTAGCAAACATATATTGCACTTGAAGAATTGTCTACAAATATAAATGTTACTTTCTAATTCTCTTTTAGACCTTTTCTTGATATATAGTTTTTATACACTTAGTTTCTATTGCGAATATTAATTTTGCAATTTATTATAGAATTTAGATTATAATAAGTAAAATTATGTCCATATTGTAATTTATATATTTTACAACAGCGATATGTTTAAAATATGTAAATGAGAATATGTTTAAAACATGTTAAAAGTTGTATTAAAAACATGTTTAATGTTCGAATTTTTATAGTGTTTTTTTATGTTTTAAACATAGATAAAACATATATCAAATACATATTTTAAATATATATTGCTAAACATGTTTTAGATATGTTTAATTTGAACAGTGGAACCACCATGGAATCAGAACAGCTGGCCATAAATCACCTATGGGAATATTTGACTGCGTGGCCAGATGACCGCGTGGCCAGATGACCGCGTGGCCAGATGACTGCGTTTGTGAGCTGTTACTTTCTAAATTGACAGTACTAGCAGTGGTGGTGTTGACCAAATAATTAGAGTTATTTATATTTCTTTAGATGAAGAGAGGATTTATTAATGGTCAAATTTATGTATATGAAAATTTGACTGCCCCAACTGTGAATCGAACCCGAGGTCTCCGAATTAACGCATCGGCGCTCTAACCCTGAGCTATTGAGACACGGTCAGAACAGTCAAACATCAAATACATATTTATACATCGCTCCGACTCTCAAATCTCTACAGGAAGACATCTCATCTCTTCAACGAAGTAGAGCGAAGCCTCTCGCAGGACTTCCTTGAAGTAGCAAGCTTATCAAGGCTCTTGTATACAGGAGGCTTTACAACATATTTATTTAGAAGATATTTGTCTAAATACAAGATATTTCTTTACAACATATTTATAATGGTTTCATCATCTGAAGGTGCACATCGCTTCACTCCAATGCCAAATAGTGTTTGCTGCACCGTACTGATTGTAGATTGTCGTGAAGATCATGGTTGTCGCAAGCAGAAGCCTGTGTGTAGGATAGCCTGCAATACAGCTGCTTAGGGGGTTGGAACACTGGGGCGACAAAAGAACTACAATCGAATAGATTTTATAATAGTGTATGGGAAGAGTTTAGAACTTAATACTAATAATATAAATTTAATTTAGCCACAATCAGCATAAATCGTTCACCATAAATCGTTAGAACATAGTTTAATCGAGTGAGATGCCAAATATTACTTGTCATATACCCAGAATCTTAGTCTGGCATTTCCACCACTATATATACAGAACTTGTGACTAGACTCAGCAATGCCCCCATAGATCAGTGGTCAGAGCACTGCACAAGCATCGCAGGGTCGCATGTTCAATTCCAGCAGGCCTTGAAGTTGCATTTTTTGCATTGAGAAAAGACTCATAGCCATTTTATTGAAACTTGAAATAAGAAACGTTAATAATAAATGTATAATCTATTTAGTCCAGTAAAGGTGGGGCAACACACGCCCGCCTACGGTTTCACTAATAACAAGTATAATTTGTTTAATATTGTGGAGGATCCGGGGAGGAAGGAGGGTGATTCGAATCAATGACACGTCTTGTCGTCGTAGTGAATCAATGTGAATGAACTTGATCAGCGCTGGCTGATATTGCCCATCCCACCTTACCCAGCACGTCGTGACAGATGTAATTTCCGTCTCCTCCGGCCCTCTTTGACAAGAGATTAATGCTACTATGCGTAAAATCTTATACGCGATTTACAGACGGAAGATATAAAATTCCTTTTTGCAAGCAAATATCTCCCACATTCCAACACCCGAAATTTTCCCCCACCACAAATCCCCTGAACATCGAGAAAGACATGTCTGCACTTTCATGAAATATGCATTGGAGACCAAAAGTGGCCTTGCATTTTAGGTAAAAACGTTTTGTTATCCAAGGCCATTTTTCGTTTATCAGAGGCCATGGCCACGATGAAATTTGACCCTGGATAACAGATAATTGTGATGAAGAAATATGTGTCGCAGTTTGCTTGGCCCTAAGTGAAACTCTTACTTTGTACATTTCACATCCTGCAACAAGTTTTGAGATGGCTGCTCGACAAGAATCACCATGTCAGTCAGTCAGACCTCAAATACTGAGTTTGTTTTAAAAGTGCCGGGTATACTGAATCAGAAGATTTATTTTGGTGAACTTCGGAATGCTGCATGTGCGCCTTATGACAATGCCGTGAGAGCTTTGCACAGACCTGCACTTAAGAGGAAAATCAGACTAACAACTTTAGAGTTTTTTGGTTGTTAATATGTTATTTTGAAGAGAACAAAGGAGTACAATCGATACGTGGACGATCGTGAAGTTCACATCCTCAGAAAAATGATTCCCGTATGGGGAATCGAACCTGTAACCTTCTGATTGCGGGTGAGACACTCTAACCATTGAGCTAACGAGACTCAGATTGAGAGCAAAGGTTACAATGATGTACTGGTTCGATTGATATATGTACTGCCTATGCGGCAGTCACTATAAATCGGTAATGCTTGGATGCGTTAATATACACATTGTATGGAATGTGGGAGAGCTTGGAGTAGACAGTACGTAGACAGGCTACAATTACTGCAACAAGAATGTAGTGGTTGCAGTGGTTTAATGATAGGATTTCAAGTGATTTGTATGCAGCTACTCTCAAGCACTCAGTTGACTTAACAAAGTCTTTAACTTCATCTGCACAATGAGTTAATTGTTGGCCATGATAGTAAACAATTACATGAGCTGGTAATCCATCCGGCCAGCTCTACCTGATTCCGGATGTTGATTAAGAATTGTTCTTGCAGGGACATAGTTAATGATATAGCGGATGTGTGGGATATTAACACCCATTCTTAAAGAGGTAGTAGCAATTGCAATCCTCTTCACCCCATTCTCTTTCAAATATTTTGTAAGTCGGTCCTTACTTGACTGCCATGAAGTGGAGTGGTAAACACCAATGATACAACATTCAGGACATGTGAAATCTTTGCCATCATATGCATGATCACCCAATTTCATCATGAGGAGTTGATGTGTGCTATTTCAGTAATTGTATTGCAAAATATTATAGTTTTTGCGACAATTAATTTCTTGATCAATTATAATGTCCACCAACCATTGCAACTGGTTTAATTATAATATCCACCAACCATTGCAATCTTTTTTAACCTTTTTTACAAAAAACTACAAGTTTTGGTCTGTTTTGACTCACATATACAGACAGTACATTAGTATTTAAACAAAGTTTTTTCTTAATAGTGGATTGGGTTGCCTCATCTGCTGTTTCAGTGAGAGCTGCCATAGGAGTTCCTAAAAGCAATAATTAAGTACTTATTTAACCCGTTTCAAGAACAGTATTGCTGTAATGATGCAGTTTCATGCAGGAATATGTCAACAAGAAGATATTGATAGAAAGGTCAATATGTTAGAAGTATAAATATAAGAACCTTTCCTCAACATATATAAAAATAAGTTCATACCTTCGTTAAAGTGTGATCGAAAAACTGACAACTTTCCAAATGCAACTCGAAAAGCAGAATGTGATTCAGAAACGTTTCGTTTTCAACCTCTAAAATACAAAACAATAGGTTTAATGCAAAAATTATAATAACTACACTATAGTGTAAGTAAAATTATTATGTATATAGCCTTTTTATTTATCAAGTAATCACACCAAACCAAATTAAGTCGATCCAAGTTCGATTTGAAAAAGCGTATATATAATTTTGACTTAGACTTTTAAGGTGGCTCGATAGTCAAAATGGAGTCATTTTGAGAGCACAATTTATCATACTACACATTTTATATAGTCATATTTTTTACATAAGTAGTTAACATGGCCCAATAGCATTTCCAAACAAAAATATTTCGGCCCATATCTTTAATTGCTTAGCAGTCACACCCTTTTCCGAAAACACAACATTTTTAAAGGCACGAAACTGTAGGACGCGCCAATAGTGATTTCTCCAAACAGGTAAGTGCTACATGCAATGCAATACCAGAGCTGTGCAATGACGAATTATTTTAGATATATGTCTATACCTTCATATATTTTAGCCTTTCCCAAAAATAAGGGAGAAAAATGTCCAATTACATCTCTTCCAAAGGCCCTAGATATTTCTTGGAGAAGTCTAACAACAAATCAATTCGTCATTGCACAGATAATACCTGTATGAACTCAGTGAAAAGAAAATACATAGGTCAAATATTTTTGATATCACAAAAATAGCATCTTGTGGCCTTCAAATTTCAGAATTTGAGGAAAAACACTTTAAGGTGGCTTGATAGTCTAATGCCTGTATTGTAAAAGCTCACTCACACTCATTGAGTTAGTCTCAATTGAGAATTAAGTTTGTGAGTATGAGTTTGAGTGTCCACTCTGAGGGAGCACTCATTCGTCAAAAAATCTGGTGAATGTGTATTCAAAGAGCTCACTCGAGTGCTTTATGTTGAATATTAACGAGGGTTTGAGGTATGTATACTCGTTGTTGAATCATCATTTGCATTCCGTTACGTCGTTGATGCACAACATGTCTCAAAGTAGGCAATATTTTTCACAAATGGAAAAGTTGCTGTTAAACAGAACTAGTTGGAAAGCACAAAGGTGCTTGAAAATAAAAAGAATGATTACAGCACGATAGATCAGAAAGGCCACCGCTTGGGAAGTTTATCGGAAGTGTTCAATTCCCAGTCAGGTGTGACTAAACAGGACGCAAAGCAGCTCAAAAAATGTTGGGAAAATGTAAAGGCCCATGCCCAAAAAACTACTGGCTAAAGAGAAGAGAGAGGCCAAATTAACTGGTGGTGGTCCCTCAACATGTAGACAAGAAGAGGAAGCAGTGGCTGTTGCCTCTATTATTCCTGCTCAAATAAACAGCCTAAATCAGCCTTTTGATGATGATAATTATGAATCAGTTTGGGCAATGCTATGCAACATAATGCAATGTACACTGTACATTGTACAACCGATCAATAGGTGTGCTTATTCTAGACTCTAGGCTGCTGCACAAGTTTGCGGTGATGACTGGAATCGTTTGTCGGATTTTCAAAAAGTAAAATTGTTTCTGTTTGGCGCTGTTAATTTAAATTCAGATGATAATACAAAAAATATTTAAATTCGTCCAACAATATATTAAAGATTCTGAACGTTTTCGTCAAGTTTAGTTAGACACCTTTCAAACGATCCAGCAATTGTCGCTTTTTTTGTTTTGTCTTTTTCTATTTTATTTTTTATCCAAACAATGTAAATAGTTATTGACGTAAGCCCCTCGATGAGCTTGGATAGCTCTTGGGTAAACGTCTTAATAATATATATGTTTACACAAAAAATATATATATATTCTAGACATCAATGCATGCTAAATCAATATTATAGAAATAAAAATATGACTGTTTTAATTGCGTTGTTAATTTATAGAAAACGATGGCGATGTAATTGATTCAGTGGCGACAACCACAGCTACACCAAACCAACATCAATTGCTGTCCACTGTCATTGAGAAGGAAATCTCAAATATTTGCGGCCCAAGAGCGTTGTTTGGAAATGCAAAACCAACAGCATAAAGCGGAGATGGAGCGCTTGGATATCAAGAGAAACAATTTGTTAATTGAACACAATAGGAAAATGGAAGTGCTAGACGTAGAATTTGAATACTGGGAATCAATGAAGGCCATAAAAACCACACAGGACGAACAACAGAGACCAAACACACGTGCTAGGAAGCAGAACTAAACAAATAAATTACTCACCACATAATTATGAATAAAAACAAATACGAGTGTTTTTAATGCATGTTCTATCCAGTAGAATAGAAGTAGAAAGTTGTATTATATGAAAATATGTTATATATTGTGTTCTTAAGTGAAATAATTTATTATCAGGGCTTGACGAACGGCATTTCCCAAACGTCGTTTCACCGGCTTACATATCAGGTAGTTCATCATCATCATCAGGCATATGCTGCGAGTTCATTAATTGGGTCATTTCGGCGGCTTATGAAATTGTACAAAACAGCTGTGGCGACAATTATAGTGAGCGTTGTTTCTAGTTTTGTACGAAGGGTCGTAGATAGACATGGAAACAACCTCTTCCATATTCCAAACATTCTCTCCACGGTATTTCTTGTTCGTATTTGTGCCATATATCTGCGCTGTGGTGCGTTCTGCGGATCAGCCAGTGGTGTCATGAGATATTTCCGACACGGATAACCGCTTATCACCAAATAACATACCGGTAATATCACCTCATTCGAAACTGTGCACACATACGGTTGTCAAAAAAATCTGGCGTCGTGGATGCCACTTGGCCAATGTGCCACAATTTATTTGCATTTCTAAATTTGGTCTGATACACGTTTTATAATTCTACTTGCTGATGGCTGCAAAATGTCACACAAATCTGTGCATGCTAATTGTAACGTACCCATGGCATAAAACCGAGCGTTCAACAACAGTTTGAACTTCATTGTGAGCACAAATGTCTGGCCTGATTATATCCAGTAGCTCACGACAACCAGCCTTAGTTAACCTGTATCTGCTCCGAAATTGCTCCTCGTCATACTTCTCACAATCAAAACTATACGCCTTTCATTTATTTCGGTTGTTGGGGGGAATATTATCCACTAATGTTAACCTGTTTAGCCACCTATCCGCCATGTTCGTATTAACTAAGTACAGATGAGTGTAGCTCAAGGGAGGTATACCTTTCACTCACACTTCACTCCAAATTTGAGCTTCCCTTCAGTGCGAGTGCTGTTTTTGAATAGCTGAAGTGCGAGTGCAGTACCATACTATGTGAGTGAGAGTGGAGACTCAATGAGTGGCGCGTTGCACTTAGAGGATGAGCGTCCACTCTTTGATCAGTCTGAGTGAGCTTTTAGAATACAGGCGTCAATCATGAAAAATTGCATTTTTCGCATAACAATGTTTGTAAATGCATATCTGAGCTTCATTGTGGTTCATTGCATAGCTCTAGTGGTGGTCTTGTTTTACTGAAAAGTTCCCTCAACGTTTACCTGAGTGGAGAAATCGTGTTTGCAATAAATCCAGAAAAACTAATTTGCATAAAATCTGCCGCTTATCATTAACACAATTTCTCTAGATATTACAAATGCTAGTGTGAAATGTTTCAATAATCAAGACCACTGCTATAGCTATGCAATGAACCAAAATAAAAATAATAATTTCTCATTTAGACTATCGAAGCCACCTTAATACTTAGTCCAGTAACTCATATTCATAACTTTATATATAATTCCAACTTCAGTAGATTGTGTGAAAACAGTGAAAGGGCCATTATTATTAAAATAAATATATCAACAAATACAATATGATATACATTAAACACAACGAGATTTACCTCTTTTTGCTCCAAGTTTCAACTGTATGACACTCATCAATAATGACAGCAACAATACCACTTCGAAAACGATATGTCTTTCATTAAAGACGAAAGGAATCCTTTATTAAGAACCTCTTCTACAGAACCAAACACAAGTTGGTATTTCCCTGCCTCGATGTCTTCTAAACTTGCTTCCCAAATACAATTAGCATTTAAGCCCATAGCCTTAGTTATTTGATCCATCACCATGCTTTTTAACAGGCAAATAACATGGATCGACGTTCTGACAACTTTTCCTTAACCATTTTCCTGAATTCCCGTAGGAAGAATCGCCAATATGTCTACTCCTGAAATTAGGCTCTCAATCGCTGCTTTCTGTTCAAACTTTTAGATGTATTTTGTAACCAAGCATAGACGATAAACAAATCAAACTGCATCAGATAATGAAACGTTAGAGTATACTTTCGGCCATCTTGTGAAATTGACTAATTTACCACAAACGGGGTTTCTCAAAATTATAAAGCATGCAGGCAGGCCCTATTTTCCCACCCACCCCCTCCTCTGTCAACCTTTGCTCTCTCTGCAAACGCCTCCACCTCAATAATAGGGCCAGCTATACAGGCTAGGTTGTCGAGGGCATGCGTCACTGCCCTTATCGTGGCTTATCGCTATGGGTTCTTGTGCCTTTTCCTGCAGCTTGTTTTTCGGTTACTACATAGTACCTACACAGTACTAAAACAGGCTAACAAATCTTTGGACAGCACCTGTCAGTTGAAATGTTCACAATGCAACATCTGTATTCATCAGTATATATGTGATTGTTCGGACATTCTCATTCACAATACAATCTGCAAGCACATGCACCTGCTACAACAACATTTGACTATAACAAGTACAAAAGATCAAACATCAAGCAATGAAGTTACAAAATAAAGTAGACACTGAGGTAAAACTCACATCTCAGCTGCAGAAAGAGATAAAAGCTCCCACAAGATGTTCTTTCTGTACAGCAAACGTTACAGGAAACACTTCGGCTATTTGGAGAACAACTTAATAGTTGTGAAGACAAATATTTACTTAACCAGATTAGTAAAAAAGTAAATGCTTCTCACCATTTGTATAAGTCCCTGCAAAAAACATGACACTATTCCCCAATAAAACCAGGGACCAGTTCACTTAGCAACAATAACATTGATCCACAGCACAGGTTCAGATCCCACCAAGAAGAAAAGAAAACAAACGACCAAAAGTTCGATTTGCCAAGTCAAAGATGACATAAATGGTTTAGTTTGTGCAAATGTGCTACATGTTTGTCTGGTTGATGCATTTAATGGCCCAGGAATTCGTAAATCTTTTAAACTTTTTTTAATCTAACAAGCAATACGTAAATCTATTTTTAGTCCAAGAACAGCTTAGTGGCTTTGGTGTGGCTGAAGATGTCATTAAAAGGGCCTTAAATAACAAAGGAACAATAACGACCAACGAAATACATCTGGATGAGGACAATCCTCCTGTAGAGGCACTTGGTTATGCTATTACACACATACAGTCTTATTTCTCCAAAGATGCTTGGAAAATAATCCGCACTGCAAGTATGCAATTTAAAAAAAAATTTAATACACCTTTTGTACTGATATACAGTATTTTATATGCTGAACAACTAATTGATATTTTAATAATTTTATACTATAGTATATATGTAGTAAATGTACTGATATATTTTCTTAAATTTTATAGTGAAAGCTTTAAATGACGATGTGGAGGTGACAATACATGCAACCAAGCTAAACTAGGCAACATGATCATGTGCGATTCATGTTCAGTCTGGCATCATTGGTAATTGAAAAACTAATATTTAATTATATTCAATTTTGTATTTAATTTGTATTATATAACATTTTTCCCAAATCTTTTACTGGGAACTGTGGTTAAGATCATGTGAGGATGAGGAATGGTATTTGTGTATATGTATACCTTTATTCAATTTATACAATTAAATGAACATAATAAACCCACAATAACAATAATTACTATCACTAATAGCTCTTGGAGGAATGTAAACATTTTTGCTAGGTGTGTTAGAGCATGGCTTGTGGCCATACTCTGGAAGCCAAACAAGCATAACAATCTGTGTGCCTGAACATTTCAACCCACCGTTTTCTGATATGTGGCATTACCACTTAATCTATGCAGAGGCAATGTGTTTTGCCTCCCTTCCCTCAATGGTAACTGTTAACAGACCTTGGCCATAAACAATAAACATCAAATATACTTGGCATGCACAGGGACTACATGGCCAAATAGTCCAAATGGTTGGATTTACTGCAATTGGTAAAAATTTAGCAGTAGCACGGAAATAATCCTGTGCAGCAGTTGAAAGTTTTGTAACATCACCTTCCTTGATCTTAAATCTATTGAATAAAGAGCAGCAATCACTCACGCAACTTGACACCAATATATGCCGTTACCAAGATACACTCTTTCGTTCTGTTCATCTCCAGCCTGGGATATTGCTTTGATGAGTCGCATCAAGTTATGACAAAACCACCTGGAATCCTTACCAGGTAAAACGGTATGCTGCTATAGGGACTTCGTTCCCTTGAGTTTCACACCACTTTTCACCTTCTTAGCTACTCGCTTTGCCTTAACTTCAAGCAACTATTTTAAGGCACCTCTGAAAATAGTTTGCAAGAATTTACTTTTGATTTTCCAATTGCTTTGGTCAGTAAGTCCTTAAAATAGTGTTGCCATGCATTATTAAACAAGTGGAACAAATTCCTGCCTACTACTCTTGGAAATAAATTCAGTCACCTTGGCCCTTTTGGTCTTATCAGTGATAGACTTGCCTTTCGCCAATTTTTATTTCAATTTTCCAACATTTTTTAATTTTGTCACAATAGGCCCAAGGCTTTCATTTGCATGAAACATTGCGAAATGTCTTGTCTAGCTTTGGACAGTCAGTGTGACATGCATTGGCAAAGGTGGAGAAGTATGTTGCTGCATTACTCAATTCTCTGCCAAGCATTGCCAGCGTTTTCATGTCATTGGGTAACTCCTTGCATGAAAATGTGACAGACAGACCATTGATTTCAAATAATTCCCCCTTTAAGTCTGCCAGTTGGTTGCACACAGCCAAAAACATACTTCTTTACAACTAATGTTGTTTCCTCACAATTACCAGAAAAAATGAGGAAATTGTCACTACTTGAAGCCACACATTTACCAGTATTAATAAAACTAATGAGAAAAGAACAAGCACTTTCATTTTTACCAAATGGGCACCTGTTGCCACCAAAAGCAAGCAAAAATGTTCCTTCAGTCTTTCAAAATCAGTTCAAAACTTTGGTATCTGTGCGAACACTTAAATAGAACTTAGCTAAGCGAGGTAAATATTCTCTTAAATCCCTAAAAACAACCACTTACATTCTCATCCTGATCAATGTAATCTTTAAATTCTTGTTTTAAATCATATATTGTCGCAAGATCAATTGCCTTAATTTTTCCTAAGAGAGATGTAGGCATCTGTCCATGTTTACTCACCTACAGGAAAGAATCAATAACAAAATTCAAATTAAAAATAAACTTGGGGTTCAGATAAAGGGATAGGACTGCATATTAAAATATAATATAATTAGCAACATACTTTGCATGCACATTGTTGACGTTTGCAGCTTCAATATCTTGTTACAGCCCAGCAGATTTCTCTTTCGCCTTACAGACCTACCAATAAATTAAAATAGGTTTAATTAAGGACAATGTTTCTTCTTCTGTGAAGGTCTCCAGATTCCAAACACACTTATAACAGCAACATTCAAAATATACTCCACAAAGCATTATATCTACAGCTATTATTTTGAAGAAAACGTATCAGTTCATGACACACATTGATTATTGTGAAGGTAAGAATTTAACTAATTACTGGAGTGGAGGCAGCCAGGGGTTTATTGTAGGGACTCATTAAGAATCTTTCACATACAACTTTAGTACTGTATGTATATTTGCACAACCGTGATTTGCATAAGAAATATTCACATCTGTAGAAAACCCACCACACTACAGCATATTCACTCATTCAGTTATGACATACACATGTAATATATTATAAAATATATGGCAATGACATCACCAAGGGGTCTTACGCATTTCGTTCAACCTTCTGATCCTTTGCTGTTGTGTTTTCAACCTCCTTCTCAAGTTCTATTCTCTCTTTGGCTTTTACATTTGCCTCTTCGCCTTCATGAACACACCAACAGCCAAGCGTGTGCGACGTCTCGAAAACACTTCCAAACATGCAACAACAGCCATCACAGAGCTCAGGTGCAGCAGGCTATATAAACAACAGAATGGTGGAATATGCTTGAGGTGTCGCCGGAAAAGTTATTTATACTTGATTTAACAAATTTAGCCAAAAACAAAAAACATATGATTCTTACCGAAGCATTGTTAGATCAGAATATCATTCTTATGTTTCCTCAAATCTTTCAGGAAAAAACTTTAATAAAGCCGAAGTCAAATGATTTCAGCTGTGTACATCTCAAGAGTGAGTGGAAACACCTATGAAATTAGCCATGAAAATTTGTTAAGTACAGTGCATATTTGGTTCCGAACGAAAGCAGGTCTTATCTGTTCAGATTTCCCTCCAATTTTGCTATCCCTCCGTTCACCTGACCACAATACCGCGATATTGGCAGGTACTCCATGTATGCCTAAAGCTGATTACTTCATGTAAGCTTGTCCCCAACACAACTATAATCCTAACCAAAATTTTGTGTCGAGACACAAAAATCGGCATACATGAAGTAGTCCCCGCGATATTTATATGCCAAATAAATTAGCTAGCTTCCAGTCTCCCTTCAAATAACGCAGTATTGAGCATTGATTTCCCCTTGGCCTCGGTGACTTCAAATTAGTGAAAGCTGACCCAGCGTGCATGGTCTACGGTAATGCCTGAGATTTTTAGTATCATATTGTTATCCTGAAGTTAAAACATGATTTCTCGTAAAAGTATGAAAATTAACTCCATGATTGTGCTTACTCTACTTTCATTACAACAAACGTAACATAGTAATGCAAAACATGGTAAATTTTCCTCAATGTCGTAATTTGACACAAGGCCTATCCTATGGTGATATATTGATATTGGAACATTTCCAACCATGGTAATGTTTCTTGCACAACATCGGAACGACGCGTCTCTTGACTACCCTGTGTGCCACGTTATATCTTACTGCAATATAAGTCCAACATAACATATATTAGACAGATCAAAATACTGTCTACATAAGTTAAATATATCGTAACGTAACGCTAGCGTTGTTGATTCAATTAAGGAAAGATGCCTACAATGGATTGTTCGAGATTGTTGGGAAAACCCCGCATGTAAACCAATGCAAATGCATGCACTTTAAAGACAGCATTAATCCCAGAATGTTTATTTATTAACAAAAGTAATATCACTTTCCTTAATTGAATCAACAATGGCTAGGGTTACATAGCCAAATATATACCTACCTTGTGACGTGCTCCAGGTTAGAGAAGGATTGTTGCTCTTTTACCCCAACAACACCACTCATTTTCAATCTTTTCCACATGCAGGAACATAGTTCAATCACTGGTTTTGGCATCTGTAGATGCACCACATGTGTATAGTCCTATCTGTGTCTTCGTGTCTCGCAGGTTGTTCACTGCACTCACGAGGGCATTTTTCTACCTTGCTGACTTTGTGGTATCACCATCTCTTCTAGGCTGAGATCAACCTGACCGACCAATCGAAATCTTCCGCACTTGTCTGACTCACCTTAAGGTAGCAAGATCCCTCTGAATACATTTTTAATCGTAAGCATCTGCAGGCAGTGAAAAAGGGCTTCCCAAGATCAAAATGAACAAAAGGAGGGGAATATGTATGAGAGTGGTGCTCACTAGCGTAGCTAGGATGATGTTGGTGAGTTTGAATCATACATCACTGACTAAAAATGTCAAACTTTTGCCTATTGTTTTCAGCTATTTACCAGAATGCATTTTTCAATCTGATTCATACTTGTTGAATTATCTGACATAATTAATATAATTTAGGTGGTGGAAATTAAAAAAAAAGAAAAAAAGCATGTCAGAAAATAGCTGAAAGTTTATATTGAAAATGCTACCAACCAGAATATGCCTTAGTATATAAGCTATAAACTCAGAAACTTTCAGGACCTTATCTCTAAAATTGCCTGAGAAATCTTGTTTGAAGTATATCCCGATTTTGACCAATCAGCGGCCATTTCGTCAGCTAATTAGCATAATTTATGCAAATGTGGAAATATTATTTGTCATATGTTCTATCAAATGGTTGTAAGGGTTAATTGTTATATTGTATGGTATTAAAAATGTATTCAGAGCGATCTTGCTACCTTAAATGGGATGTCTTGGCAGGTTGGTATCTTACCACTAAACAACTTTCGAATTTCGGCCAGTTGGGCGCTCAGCTGGCGTGAAATGAGTGCATCTTTTAAAAGCCTCAAGAATCATTATTTAATCATTGTCAAGTTTAGCCACAAAAGTTGAAGACGACATCCTATTTATCGGCGATTTACCGCCTGATCAACTGTTAAGTGATGACCCAGTGTTATCACTACAGTGGAGCCTCGCTATAGCGCGGTAGTTGGGGTTAATCTCGTTCCCAGTACTCTTGCAACTTGGTCCTGGCGCAATATTGTGGAAAGAGTACTGGGAACAAGCTTGGATACTGCCAGAAACGTCTGTAATAAAATCAACATGCGTTTTCTGTTATTTATCTTGTTATATTACCTAGTGAATAAATGTATCAGGATGTGGGATCGGTTCTGCCTCCTCTTCATCTTCGCTGTCACTTTTGGTACTGGTTCTTCTACTACACTATTAATGATCTTGTCCTCTGTCATTTGAGAAGAAATCGCTTTCATTCTCGTTGACGTTGAGCCATGCTTTCACTAGCCATGCATTCACTAGCCTGCGTTCACCTCTTCTGCAGAAAACGATTCACCAAATACTTGCGCTAAGTTAGACATGTCATCTGCATTGAATCCACCAGAGTCTGCGTCAAGTGTTAGCATTTCTTGCTCTGGTCTGGTCAATTTCCAGTTGGGTGAAGCCATCAAACTCACTGTCGCTCTCATCGCGATACAAAATTAATGCGAGACTGAAGAAGCTTGAAGTCCGCTAAAGACTAATCGCACTGCCGCGTTGTCGTTGTCGTTCTCGTTCTCGTTCTATTATAATAATCGCGATCATTCAGGAGTTAAGAAATTGTTAAGATCATTCAAATTGTCTCTAGTGATCCATAATAACTGGGCAAAGTGAAAATTTTGGGGTCCAAGGATAAACCGCGTTATAACGATGAGCGCCATAGCGAGGCTCCACTGTAAATGACAGGGAATCTTTGCAAAATGTTGAAACACTTCAAAAGAAAAGACAGAAGTTGAGGGAAAGTTTACCTGACGGTGGTATTGTCACAATCGATAAATCAAAGATTGTCATGAATCTTTATCGGAGTGAAGATATTTTAGAAAAGAGTATCTGTCACTTTCGAAGACGATGAAGCTAGTGGTAATGGGGTACTTAGAGAAATGTTTTCTCTATTCTGGGATACATTCCTGACAAAAAAAGGAGGGATCAAATCATTTCACGTTTACCCTAAAGCCAGGGTTCCCGCTTGGAGATTATATAATGCTTGGTTGCAGAATTTCGCACCAATTCCTATTGTGTGGCACTGTAATATTTTATGACGAAAGCATACGATGTCCATGTGAAGTACTTCTACACTCATCATTTGACTATCTTATTTTCCTAGTATATTGTTTTCAACCAGTATACTGGTAGTCTGAGTAGAGTAAACCGAAAGGTCGAGTCATTTAATAAGAGTTTAGAATCAAGTTTATGAGTATTGGAGTATAGCATCTAAAATACAACATGGTCCTTCAATAAGCCGGATTAGAAAACCTGAAAGAAAACGATGTCTTTGGATAAAGAAAAGAGTTTGAAGAGGCAATCGCTCCTTCGTCACGAAGATAATTCAGAATACTAATGACAGCATAGAAAAGTTTGGAGAACAACAATACGAAAAAGATTTGTTAGCATCCATGTTAACAGGCAGGAGTAGATTTTCCAACTGAGGATGTGGTCGAAATATTGGCTGATTTCAATGTTAAAACGTATCCAAAGCTGTCGAATATTTCAAGCATTGTCCAAAACGTCGTGGAAATGGAAATGGTTAACAAGCCTTTGGCCATATTACCAAAATTAAAGATGGTGTAAGTAAGTTTTGGGAAACTTGTGACGATTGAAGAAATCGCCGCTCTCTACAGCAGCCGAACCCACCGTGCAGAATATAGTATCACTCTGTTTTATGGAAGGAGACGAGAAGAATCAACAAATCTTGAGATGGTTTGTCAGGTATGTGAAGAGTTTAGATAAGCAGACCTCCTCGAAATTTGTATGCTTTTGTACAGCAGGTGATGTCATAGTTCCTGGTAACAAGATCAAAGTCGAATTCCAGAATAGTTCATCAGAGTCTGCAGTGAGACCAAGAGCTCGGTCATGCTTCAATATTTTAATATTACCAAGGAATTATGTTAAATATAATCATTAGGGTGAGGCGGTTTTTATAAAAAACGAGGTAACCGGTTTTTTAAAACGCGTTCGAAACTAGTTAAAAAAACATGCATGACGCTACTCGCACAAGACTTCCGTTTGAAAAACAATTGTATTAATTGATTATAAACATCCTGACTACGAAGTACAAAGAAATATGCAATATATAAGATAAAATTTACAATACGATTTATAAATATCATATGTACAAATATCAATCATATTTACAAATAACATACAAATGACTATAAATTCTCTGCCATGAACACAAGCTTATCTACTCTCTCAGGTTTCAACTGTGCTTGTGCCAGTGTACTAACTTGCCCTGCTTTACTAAAAAGTCTCTCCGATGGGGAACTGCTTGCTTGGATGGCAAGATATCCTCTAGCTAATTCGCACAGCAACAGTAGTTCTTTCATGTTTAACTTCCACCATTGCAGAGGATCGTCGTCTCCGTCAATAACAGAGATGTAGCATTCGATCTCTTTCGAGAGACAATCACGCGGGATGCAGCTGACGACGTCTTTTCCGACTTGTTGAGGCTTGTCAACGCTCCAATACTGAGTTTGGCTTTCTTAGGACATCTGCCTCTTCAACAGGGAACTCTAACAAAACAGCATTTTTCAAGAGTTCTTCTTTAATTTCGTAGGAACAGGTTATCAATTGTATGATCCAGAAGTGGCAAGTAAAGCATTAATGAGTGAGGTTGGTGGAACTAACCAGTTGAATTTCTGCATGGCTAACTATTCTACTGGTGCTTAGACACATTTTTTGAAAACCACAAGTGTAACATCTATTGTATGTTAGGATTAAAACAGGATGATCCAAAATATATGTTTCTTTCCAGACCTAGTCATGCATAATCTAATGTAATTAGGAGTTATGTTATCAACAAAGAAGATATTCATATTTTGTTTAACATGTCAGTTTATGTTAAAGTAGCTTTTCTTGTTCTTGAACTTCACAATTTTGGCACTGGAAGTTAGATATATGTTACAATGAGTTACATGTATTTTTAAATTTTATTAAAGTATACATTTTCTTGGTTTACAGATATCATAATTATGTTGTACACATGTCAGAAAACACACCACACAAAAGCAACATTGATGGCAAAACACAACACTAAATGTATGGTATCTTCTACTCCAAAGTTTATAGTTTTAACCTTGTCTACCTGTACTGTATATCCCAGCAGTACATCAGCAACAAAACACCTTGTCGTTAAAATAAGGCAGGCATTTTCAACTGTCTATGCTTAGGATAGTGAGGCATCAGATAGTTGTATATTCTGAATCTTGATTCTTTGTCAAATAAGCATGGCTAAGTATGTTTTGAGTATAAGTATTGTCAGTGACTCAGTGTTGAGAGAATGTCAAGAAGGGGATGTGCATACTTGGATTTGACTAATACATGTATATAATCTACTGCCTTATTTCTCTGCGCAATGTCAAATAAAATCTTGCAGCATCTTTTGATGGGATGTTCTCTGGCTCAAGCACAACTGCACGACATCTTATTGCAAAGTCAACTGGTATGTAGTCTTGTTCTACAGATAAAACTTGTGAAACCTTAGCAGCAGCCTGCAGTTCATCTAAGATACTTCCCAGCCTTGATCGACCATACCATATTCCTCAGGGTTGTTATAAATAAAATTGGGAATACGAGCAGGCATTAGGGAATTTTTTTGAAGTCTGCTTCTTGAGTTATTCCACAACTCTACGAAAATATTTACTTCTCTTTGAATAATGGGGGTGTATATGTAGGCCATGATATTTCTATCATCTTCACGGTCATAATAATCTCTTTCCAATAATTCCAGAAGCTGATGCTTAAAAAACTTCTCCATCCTCATGTATTTCTCGCCACCAACACTCAATTCTGTTGAAGTAGAGCTACCAAAATGGACAGTGTCTTCAGGGGCCATATCTCCATGCTCTTTATGCAGAAAGGCATATAGTAGCTAAGAGTCTTGTTTCTGTCCCTTTATCAAGTTGCAGCATGCTCGAAATTTTCTTGCTTCAAAAATATAATAAAAATACCATCTAGCAATCAGGTCAGGCCTTGAGTTGGATGTCCAGACTTTCAGAAACAACACTTTTCTGTATGCTGTATCATAACAACCATACAATGCAATGGGAAAGGTCCAGTTCTGAAAACCCATCAACTTATCATGCCCATCTAAACTCCAAACCCAGTTGAGATCCTGTGTTTTTTCCATTCTTTCGTTTACCTTTGTTACATCACTTACATGGCTGCCTTTCTGCCAAACCATCTGAGTCCAAATCATTTACCAAATCACGAGGTACTTTGACATCGTGAACCATTCGAAGCTTCTTTGTCATTACTCTTACACCAAGAAGTTTACCAGGTCCTTCAAGTTCTTTTTCTACTGCATTTTTTACAGCTTGCAAAGGAGTGTCGTAAATTTTATGTAGTTCATGTTAAAATTGCGTAGTCGACGATCAAGAGTTTTTACGCATCTCCATGCATAATGTGGGAACTCTTTCTTCATAACAAGAACAATTTCACTCCTGATATGCTCTCTTTACCAAGGATTCAAGTTGAAGTCTTAAATCCTCATCGTCCTCGAGAGGCCATTTTGTTTATTCCAGACCAATGAGTCCGCAAATACGCAGGATATGACAGTATTTTAAATTTCACTTTTAAAATTAAAACCAATTCAATTGAAAACGTTTTTAAAGCATTAAAGATAAAATGAAAAGGAGATTAAGACAAATTAAATGTAAATTAAATGTAAATTAAATGTAAATAAATGTAAAACCGAAATACGGCACGTTTGTCAATCCGATGTTTTCTTGATGTTCGCTCCATTATGGCGATTTGTTTTTCAGCGTTGAGCTTCCAATGCACAAGCATGTCATTCATTGTCTCGCTCAGTTGTACAGCGGTATGGTCTTCAGGCACAAATTTTGTTCCAAGGTTTCGATATTGTAGATTCTACTCAGAATCTATCCAATGCAGCGTGTGCTGGCCATATGGTGTCAGGCCATGGGAAGACCACATGTCAGCTGTGGAGGTGACGTAATCTATGCTGTTTAGATCTCGCATAACTGCTTATTTGGCGCGTCATACAGTTTTATAACTTTGTTTTTTGAAAACGTTGTCTTGTTCGGCATCTCTAGCACAATCAACAGTTTTTGAAATCCTGGTCAGCTAACTGCGTTAAAGGGAACATTGTCTTTGCAGAGGAAGTAGGTTATGGCATCTGTAAATGCTTCGTGGTGCTTGTCTCCATGTGACAATGGTGCATTGCTGGCAAAGAGGCTCTTTACTGTAGGCTCATTTGTGATGAAACGGCGCTGCTATCGTTCGTCGGGCGACTCATTCCTGCCTTTCGTCCTGGCGGCGTCATCGTGGCATATTGAGTAGGATGGATCATCCGAAGATGCTGCACCAAATTTATGTGTTGCTTCCCTTGTTCTTCACTGACCACATGCAAATTTGACATACAGCTGAATCCTCCGCTTTTTGGGGTTTCTTGAAGAAATGCCAAACAGCACTCTGACTCATTTTGGCAGAGAAAAGCGACGATCAGTTTCATACAGCGTAACAAAGCATTCCAACGACAAACGTGTTTGTTTTGAACGGTTGTAGATGAAAGGCAAGGCTGAAAGAGCATGAGTCAGAAAATGTATGCAATATAAACAATGAAACTTGATTATTCATGTTACGCTCATGTTTTTCTCTTGATTATTCATGTTAGACCTGTCTTTGCAGAGTTCCTCCTTTATTTCAGCCAATAAAAATTCACCTTCGTTTGATCCGCTTATCCGTTCAGGCTCGAATTGAAACCCTTCCGTTCTTATATCGGAGATCATACCTGGCAAGAAACGTACGGTATTTCGAAGACGTTATCAAATTTCAAACAAAATCTCTTCAGTTTCTCTGTGTGTAAATGTAAACACTTGATTATTTTCTAAACAATCAAACAACCTGCAGCACTAGAAGACGAACTAAACAGATTGAAGAGAGAAAATACCGAACTTAAAAAACAAAATGAAGAATTAATCGAAAGAACAAACAATCTAAGTTGTATCCTTGCTGACTTGTAGGGTAAGGCAAAGAATGCAGAGGCGTCCGCAATCCGTCTTTTACATAATGATGGAAACATCCCAGTAACCTTCACGTGAATGACCAGCCAAAATAATTTGTTTGTGTTGATGAGAGTCCAACCTCGGACTTGATGGAACGACCGGTGAAAGCAAAAATCGCAAAATAATACGGCAACTTGCTTGAATAGGTTTTCGCTTTTGACTACTGAAGATATCGACGAGACCAATATGCTTGAAGAATTAATAATCGATGCCGAATATACAAATGATGAAGCAGCACAACACAAGCCTTCGCAAATAAAGAGAAACCTTGACAAGCAGATTTCCCAAAATCTACTCTCTGCTTGGGAGAAACCTCAGCTGGAAAAAACCGGGATCCATACGTAACCTCAGCCCCACATCCAAACAAAGAACAACAGTTATTTGTGGAGACTCAATTCCAAAATATCTCGAAGCTCATAAAATCGGTAGATCAACAAACAACCAGATTATAAACAACTCATTTAGTGGAGCTACATGTGCTGACATGAAATATTACATTGAACCAACCATACAGAAACAGCCTGACGAGATAATTCTGCATGTGGGAACAAACGATCTCAAAAGAAACCGTCCAACGAAGATTGTGCAAGATATTCTGGATTGTAGAAAACTTATTACAGAAAAATCACATAACACCAAGGTAACATTATCAGAAATAATATTTAGAGAAGATGATCTGGCTTTAAATGACTAAATTAATCAGGTCAATCTACTCATAAACGAACATTGTATTAAGAAAAACTCTTGGTCAATCTTAGAGCACAATGAAATCGATCAATCGTGTTTTAATCGATCTGCTGTACACCTAAATAAGAAAGGTACATCTATTTTTGCATCAAGTATTATTAAACACTTAGGCAAGCAGAAGAGCTTTTAACAAAAACATAATGATTCAAGACCAAGTTGAGTCCAATGAAGAGGCATTTACTCCCCAGACAGAAAATAACATAACAAATTATTACGCACTAGTGAATTGAAACTACGGACCCCCGACCTTGGGACTATGCAGGGATTTTAACATTTTTACAGTGTTAAATATTGGTCAATTAATTTGACTCCGTAACCTTCCCAATTTACTTCAGTCATTGGGAAATTTTAAAGTACCGAAGCCATAGGGGCGGGAACTTTAACAGCCAATATTCCACCGGTAGCAGGGAAAATACCAATATTTAACACTGTAAAAAAGCCTGTGTAAGTTCTGTGGCAAAACTTATATTATGCGAAAAGAGGAATGTCCGGCATGGGGCAAGACATGCATGGCATGTGGAGGAAAGAATAATTTTGCTGCAGTTTGCAAACAAAGCAACAAGCCAAAACAACGTGTGAATGCAATGCACAACCTGGAGAGTGGTGGGAATGATGAGGATAACTATTTGTTGACAGTTACCTCTACAGAGCGGATGCTGCTTCGTCTTCAACGATTTGATCTGGTCGTGCAGTACAAGAAGGGAACCCAGATGTATTTGGCTGACACCTTAAGCTGAGCTTATTCTCCAGTTCAGCCACCTTGTGAGAGCACCTATGAAGATGTTCTGCATATTCATGATGGCCAGTTCTCTTGCAATCTCCAAAGAAGCCCTTGCCTTGACCCAGCAATCAACCGACCACGATGAAAGTTTGCAGCAACTGAGATTAACCATCCAAGAAGGCTGGCCTGACAGTAGTGATGTTCCCGAGAATTTGAAGCCATATTTTACTTTCCGTGATGAGTTGAGCTTCCAGAATGGCCTGATCTTCATGGGGGAGCGTCTGGTAATTCCGCAGAGCATACGAGAGGTACGTTTCAAAGTGCTCAACATGTAATGCTTACCCCAGTCCAAAACAAGACTGCTCCAGAAATAATCCTCAAGCTCAAAGCCCACCTAGCCAGGCTTCACACATTTGACCAGCTCACCAGGTTTTCCCCAATCCAATGGCAAAGTGGAAAATGCTGTCAAGATCGTCAAGCATCTCATGCTCAAGGCCATACAGTCGAAACGAGATCCATACTTAGCCCTACTGGACTGGCGAAACACACCCAGTGAAGATCTTAGCAGCTCACCAGCACAAAAGCTTTTCAATCGTCGCACCAGAACCTTTATACTAACTACCAGGAGTCTCTTACAGCCTGAAATACCTGCAGACATCTCCACCAAACTCGTTGATCAAGAAGAAGAAACAACAAAAATATTTCAACAGAAATGCACATGAATTGCACAAACTCAAGGCTGGTGATGTGGTAAGGATCAAACCCCTGTCGACCATGAGAAAGGGAAGGTATAAGATAAAGTGGGCATCCACTCGTACCATGTGGTTACTGAAAATGGCACACACTTGCGGAGAAACAGAAGACACCTAAAGCTGACCAATGAGTATTTGCAGATACACGACGAGGACATCATACCACCAGATTCTGGGGATGAAGATGGTAGTCACATTCTGCAGGCAGCTGAACCATCCACAACAGTGACTCAGCCTGAAAACCAACAGCCAAGTCTATCAGATCAGAGCCCTAACCAGACGAGAACCAGGTTATGTCGTTCCATTCGACGTCCAGAACATTTAAGGGACTGTGTATTGCATAATTAATAATAAACGTGTGCTAATAACTGTTTAAGTCAAGTAAAACTGAATTCTGAAATAGGTTGAGTTTTCTTTCATATAGTTTTGTTATGATCTCAAACCAAGGTTAACTTCTTAAGTGGGAAAGGAAAATGTGACGTCATCTACCTTGTGACTGTTGCCCCAGCAGGGGATTGACCTCGAGGTAGTAAGCAGAATGGAGTTTGTAAATAAAGCCTAGCTTGAATAAACCTTTTAAAACTCGTGTTACCACACTTTACACATATCATCACCTATAATCATTTATCTACTTTATCGCCCTCCAGTGAACCTTGTTCAATGGAGAGATAAACTTGACAAGATGATGAAAGTCCTGGAAAAAGAAGACATATAAGTACTCGTACTAGGTGATTTCGATGTTAATACTTTAAAGAAAACCCAATACAGACCTCTGAAACGTATATGACATCTTTTCAACGTACACAACTGATAGACAAAGTTACCAGACCAGAATCAAAATCTATAATAGATCATGTATATGCATCGCACCCTCAATTTGTCTTGAGGTCTGGAGTCAGAGATTGGATACTTAATCCAATCTCTGATCACTTAGATCATCACTTAATTTTTGTAACTAGAAAGATCAACCCAAAAGAAATAAAATACCTAAACATCAGACAATAACACATAGGAATATGAAAAACTTAAATGCAAATCTCTTAAACAACGAATTAAATCAACAACGAATTAAATCAACAACGATGCCACCTACTCGAAAACATAGATGATCTTAATACTTATCTTAGTATGTGGAATGAGATTTACTTAAATATTTTGAAACATGCTCCATTAGTGAAAAAAAGAGTAAAATCAAAACGCCTGCCAGGTTGGCTTACCTATAGTTACCAAAGACATACGAACAAATATAAAACTGCGTTATAGATATCTACAACAAGCTAAGGAAACCAATCATCAGCGAGACTATTATATAAGCAACAGAAACAAAGTTGTCGCAGAAATTCGTATATCTAAGGGAAATTATTATACCAAACTCTTAAATGATAACATCATAAATCCTAAGGTGCTTTGGAAAATATTCAAGGAAACTATGTCAATAAAACCAGACACGTCTACTGAATTTCTTGTTGTAAATAATGTAAAATACTCTGATCATCAAGAGATAAGTAATATTTTCAACACATACTTTGTTAATATAGTTCAAGAAACAAGGGAAAAAATACCCTCTAACATTCAAATAGACTTGACAAAGTTAAAAATATTTATTAATATGCATATTCCTGAAAATATTAACTTTAGTATACCTCTTATAACTGAAGAAACAGTCCTTACACTTTTAATTAAATAATCTAAATGTTAAGAAAGCTACTGGGTTAGATGGTATTGATGCATTTTTCATGAAAGAAGCAGCTCCATCCATTGCTAAATCACTCACTAAATTATGCAATATGAGCAGCATTTTATGGTCTTGAAAACTTATAATCTTCTACCTTCTGCAGTTCTGATTAGTTACACGAACGTTGTAGAATGTGTCTTGTTTTAGTTACAGCAGCACAATAAAAGACTAGCCAAAGCATCCCGATCTTAAGGAAATAGGACTCGCAAGTCGCTAAAACATTCGAATATAAACGAAAGCACAATCGTCAATTAACAGACTTGCAAGAGCATTGTGATATAAATAAAAAACAATCGAATGCATATTTCAAATGTAAATGAAAGGTTAATGTTCTTGTTCAATCGATCAAACGTTTAGTGGTAAATAAGGTGCAAATAAAGGTCTAATCTGAACCTGGTACTTTACGACAGCAAAAGTATTTCGTGTAAATAAAGCACAATCGTCAATAGTTAGAAGACTTGTGAAAGAATTCTGACACAAACGAAACTCGAATGGGCGAAAAGCACGATACTCGAGCAGTCAAAAATATTACTGATATCCAGAAGGCAGAACCGAATGAAAATTTAAGGTAAAAAATTAATGGTTTTTGTCGCGGTCCAGCACTCGACCAACGTACATGCCGAGGTACATTCCTGTTCTACAGAGAACGTATTTCACATCCGAAAATAATGTTCACCGCCGAAAACATATTTTACAGCAGAGAAAACATATTACTGCAGACAACATATTTCACGGCCGAAAATATATCAGTGACTGCGGAAAATATATTTCACTACCGAAACATATTTTACAGCAGACAACATATTTTACTACCAAATATATATTACCGCATTTCACCACCGGAAAACATATTTTACTACCGACTTTTTGATGACTTGTTTTGTTTTTCACTTTTTTCGCGAAAGTATTTTAATATAAATGAAAAAAGCACAATTAAAAAGAGCAAAAATAGCACAATGGATAGATGACTCACAATGACATTCCACGTAAACAAAAGCACAAAGGCGAGAGATGACCACAAAAGCATATAAAACCCAGGCTGTATTCATGATTGACAGTGTTCAATATATTTCAGTCAGAGTAACATGGAGAACTTAGACTATGAAACCATTTATAACTACATTACTAGACAGAAGTACCCCGATGGATTATTCAAAGACCAAAAAAGAGCGCTTAGGCATAAGGTCGCAGCAAGAAATAATGAGGGCTTGAATGATAAATTCATCGCGAAAAAACGGAGTACTCTTTTTCGTTGATAATATGAGAAAGGAGAGTGATAAGGTTGGAGGAAAAAGCAGCAATCCTTCGCAACTGTCATGAGGCTGAGTTAGGCGGAGTACACTTCAAGCGTGATAAAACTTTCGGAAAAATCTCAGAGCGCTTCTATTGGCACGGTATGACGAAACATGTTAAGGAATATGTATCAACCTGCGACGTCTGTCAGTGAGTAGATGGTAAACTTGGGAAACAACACGCTGAGTTGCACTCAATACCTGTATCGGACGTGTGGAAACAGGCGAGTGTAAAATCTTAAATAATTTAGATTGCTTGCACCAAAAATAGTTTTTAAAAAAGATCATTGAGATACCTTTGTCAAACCTTATTACATGTTTTTTATATATCCACAGGTGGGCATAGATTTGATCGGGACACTCAAGGAGACTAAACAGGGAAATAGCTACATAGTGACAAAGACTGATTATTTTTCCAAATGGCCAGAGGCACAGTCATTGAAAACAAATCAGCGAAATGTGTGTCAGAGTTTTTGTTCAAGATCATATGATATGGGTGTTTGGACATTGTGATAAGTGACCAAGGCAGAGAATTCGTTAACCAGGTATGTTGAAATACTGTATTTCATTTTTCTTCTGTGTTTCATTAAAATTACACTGAATACAGTATTCTTAGCCAATCAGAGTTGATAATTTTTTCATGTATATTACTATTCAGAGAATATCAATTTACAATTTTTCCATATTTTGGAAAAGACAAACTCAACAGACTAAGTGGAATATATTTCTCATTTCATATTTTAATTGAAACTTTCTAGTATAATAATTTAATTCATTTATTTATTTATAGGTGAACAAAGCGCTCTTCACACTCACAGGTGTCGATCACCGTATTACTAATGCATATCATACCCAAACGAATGGATTAACTGAAAGGTTTAACCAAACTTTGGAGAAGTAAGTATAAATAGGATCGGATATGCATGTCTAATTTTTTCCTCAGTAATTCATACCAAAACTACATATATATTTTCTATCATTGCAGTGCTTTAATGAAAGTTATCAACGACGATTAAGATAACTAGGAAGAAAATCTTGAAAGCACGTTCTGTTTTCCTATTTGCAAAAACTTCCGATAGAAATGAGAGTCGAAGGTAGTAGTCGTAGTAATGACCATGATCAACATGATGGTGGTCAGGTTTCTTTCGAAGAGAAGGTTAAACAGCTACTTAGAGTGAAGAAATCGGTTCATGGTATCGCAATTAAGAATATAGGAAAAGCACAAGATCGCCAAAAACGAAACTACGACAAGAAACATGATTCAACTAAGGTGGGCATACACGTATCTAGATTTGTACAAGTTAATTAATTTTTATGCTATTTTTTGTAGTTTTAGGGAACATAATATAAAAATTCACCCCAACATTTTTATGATGGTATTTGAAAGAACACTTCAAAGAATAAGAAATTGATTTTAAATGGCTTTAATACCTCACTCCATTTTTGAGTTATTAATCATGTAAGTAAACGTTCTTTGAAATACAACTAAAAAAAGGTGGGGTGAATTTGTCACACACACTTTAAATACGTAAATGCTCTACTGATACATAAAATGTCATATTATGTCTTACATATCTGTAGATTCTTGCAGTGGGCGATAAAGTGCTCGTGAAAAACATGCGAAATGTTGACAGAAAGGGAGGGAAAATGGATACTCGCTGGTGTGGACCTTACGACCTTATTGGCAAAGGAAGATACAGACTATTGAATGAACATGGAAACTATTTGAAGAAAGCAAGTAACAGTTCCCACCTTAAAAAATAGTTTGAGAAACCAAAATGGGGGGAAAACAGTTCAACAACAAGAAGAACCCATTATCACAGATTGTCTGCGAAGTAAAGGCACGTGCATAAGTATAAATTTCAGGTCAATATGTATTGTTTACATTTCATGGAAAAAGTTCATATTTATACAAACATTACTAATTGACACTTGTTTACAGCACAGATACCCGAGCTGACCACCAGAAGAACGATATGTGGATCAAAACATTGGGTCTAATGAAAACTGATCACACGCTACTACGTTAGAAAAAGATGCTCAACGATAGACTAATTCACACAGGATAACTTCTTCATCACTGGATAACTTCATTGATTGGAGGGCAGCCAGTAACTGTCTACGATAGTTTGTTTGACGGAATCGACCTAGAAACAACTGGCGCAGTGTTATCGTAGCTTTATCGACAGCGCTGGCCAGCTTCAGATCGAGATATCCCCCCAGCACAGATACAGAAAGGATCTACTGACTGTGGCTTATTTGTCATTGCTTATGCATTCGAACTAGCAAGCAGGAATACTTATTTAGATGAACTGTCATTCGATCAGGCAACTAGGTCCCAAGGACAGTGCAAAGTTTTATAGAATTATGTATCATATTAAATAAAACACTAGTAGCATAACACATGACACAAATTAAGTTAATGCTATGCAGGATTAAAGATTGCTTGCTTATAAAGCTGCAGGTTGATAAAGGTGATAAGTTGGACAGAAAATTATGACAACTATGTATACGGATAAAATTTCATGGGCTAATGCCCTATGATTATTGGGAATAAACACAATATCCTAATAAGAAAGTTATTGCTGCAAAATTATGAAAATAAATTAAATGACGATGAACAATATAGAAAGAAACAACAGAAAATAATGCTAGTCCAGTGTTTTGATGACGTTAAATTAAGCGAAGTACAAAGAACAAGAAATACAAGATTGATTTTGTAATAAAAAGTGCCATATAATGCATGGACTACTCAATTACCTCGACTGTTTGGTCTTTACAGTAAAATACTAAACCTTGGCCACTATTGCCTAGTCCAGTGTTTTGATGGCGTTAAATTAAGCGAAGTACAAAGAACAAGAAATACAAGATTGATTTGTAATAAAAAGGGCCATATAATTAATGGACTACTCAATTACCTCGACTGTTTGGTCTTTACAGTAAAATACCAAACCTTGGCCACTATTGCTCGGCCAATACAGCAAGATCTCGGTTAGATATTTCACCATAAAGACCTCAGTCTTGGTCATTAAGTAGTTAATATTAAAATTATTTTTATGTGTCAAAAATCCCATCCCTCGATCTTTAAAAAAAAATAAAATTCCCTGTCTCGGAAAAAGTCAATCAGTCAATATCCCATCAGTGTTCCCCCACCCTGGGTTAACATTGATAGTCTGATATTTACATCACAAAAATTAATATCTCTAGTGAAGGAACATGGGCTAATAGTATTCAATAAGTCTATTCAGCTCAGTCTATAATATTCAGTATTGAATGAAGTGATGTATTGAATGAAGTGATGTAAATAAATAAATATAATTATTCAGGCAGTTTCAAATGGTCTTAATTTTGACAATTCATATTATTGGAACAGCACCAAATTTCTCCAAGGCTACAATTATACAGCCAATAAATGGCCAAGGAACAAAATTATGTTTCAACAACAGAAATGAATCAATCTAACACTGTGGTCTGTGCTTACATGTATGTGAACAACAGCCCCAAAAATATGATAGTCGCAACCATACAAAACAAAGTAATACAGACAATTTCTATAAATTACAAGCTGTCACATCGGTACTCATATTAGTGCTGACTGCTGAACAGCTCAATACCCAAAACATATCTACAATTGTATTTCTAAAATTCAATTAAGCCCAAGAATATACAATAAAAATTTCCAATAATCAAATGCTGTCATACAATAACAAATATAAACACGAAGTAAATACCGAAACTACAGACCGCTTTACAAAAGTGCAGGAGTCTAATTTCTAACAAAATAATCTCGCAGGTTATTCTGTATCCATTGTATTCCATTATAAAAAGGCAGAGACTAGCTGCGCTTTAATGCCCCTGTATGGCAAAATGCTGAATCATGACACAACCGAACGTGATAGAAATGTCTTGAATATCATACCTTTATTTTATATCCAGGCTCGTCTTCCCCTAACAGACAACCAGTCCTTTATCCTACATCATATTTAATACTGTAAGTCCACAAAATCCCTGTTTTGAGAATATATCGCTCGTTCGCTCCTTTGGGTCGGCCATTTCGATAAATCGAAATTTCAGCTCGCGCGTGCGCAGTAGCATGTTAACATAAAACCGGGGGACACATCTTATATATTCGAGACAAATATAAAGTAAATTGAAGTCAAAACACCACGAAATAATAATGTTGCCACCCCCCGGTGTTAACACTATCGACTATCGTGTGAATTTTCGCCACTCATCACAATACTGCAAAGTTTAAAAAACTTTGCACTAAAAATGAGAAACCATTTATTAGGTTCTTTTGAAAGGGGAGAGATCTCCTTGTTCCCTTGTGCTCGTACAACAGCAGCCTTAAGTGCCAAAGAACAAAATCATATCCTTATACAGACATTTTGTACTTGTTGTTTGCCAGAATATGGTGATATGGTTCAGTGCGATCTTTGCGACAACTGGTACCATCTTCCTTGTCTAAATTTAAGTTATTGTCCTTAGGATGACCAGGAATGGCTTTGTGATTAATGTGCGCCGCCACCAAGATCTCGTAAAAAAGATTAGTTTACTAACTTTAGTTAAGTCGTCCAGTTTAGCAAACTTTGTAGTTATTTATAGTTTTTCTTGATAAATATATTTCACATTACTCTAGAAATTGTTTTTCTTTACCTGTACGAATTCTCTCATAATCAGACGCAGTTTGAAGCAACTCTAGCTTAGAAAGTTTGGCGATCACAAATTAAAAATTTACAGTTCATGACCCAACTTTCAAACTGTCTTTCTATTGCGTATCTTTCTGATATTCTGTATGACACTAAAGTGTCAATAGAATATTCTATTGGATTTTCTATAGCGTATTGGTTATTCTTCCAACAGAGTATTATCTTAGATTTTCTATATGATACAGAAGGGTGCCAATAGAATATTCTATAGAATATTCTATAGAATATGCTATTCGATGTTTTATTCATCTGTAAGTTATACCATTGGGCTTCAAATGTTTTTCCAAGTTTAGCATTTGTCATATTTAGGTTTTTCTTGCAACAGAGTATTATATATTAGATTTTCTATATTATACACTTAGGGGTAGCATTTCAATAGAATATTCTATGTTATATCTAGAATACTCTTTTTTTATTCATCTCTAAGTTATACCAATATATCTCTAGGTTATACCCGAACGAGGATTTATTTGCTGTAGAGTTAACAAAGTCTTACTAGAACGTTTTGAGTGAATAGTTGGTTTCTGCATAACTTCATCGAATTATTGTAAGAGTGAATAAAACGTTGCGAGAGTGAATAAAACGTTGCAGGATCAAGCGCGATACGGCAGTGATGCAATTTCATGTTACGCGAGTGCGGCGCAGAGTTGTCTTGGTATCATTCAAGTGGCTTTATAAACCAGCAAGATACACTAACTCGTTCAACTTGACATTATGCTGATACTATATATATAATTTCCACTATACAATAAGTGTTGGAAATGAAAGGCTGTGGACGAACCTTGTTAGGCGTTCAGGGTATTAACAGGCTTAGGAATTATCAGGTCGAGGCCTGCAAAATTATATCTGTAAAAGGAAAATTATTCCGTATATGGACATCCCCAGAGGTCCTATAGTGAGTTAACATTAAGTACTGTGCCATATTCGAATTCTCTTGTTGTCGCTGAAAGTTGAAACATTTATGGTAAGCTGCTTTCTGCCTTGGATTCTTTGTTTGGTAAATTGCTTTGTGAATTTGTGTTACCAATTCTAAAGAAGTGGCTCATCATCAAATATTCGGCAGTGTGCGATTTCAGGCTTCCAGCAAAGTTCGAAGACGAAAGTAAGCAGGGGCGGATTAAGTTCCCCTGGGGCGGATTAAGTTCCCCTGGGGCAAATTTAGATTGTGGGGCCCCAAACATCTGAAAGTTAGCACCACGGTCTCTGGGGCTGGGGTGCATGGGAACAGTTATCGCCTATCAGTTACTAATATAAATATTGACTGCTGCTCTGTTGTTTATTTTGTGAAGTATTATTTTTTAATTTTGTGAAGTTAAATCCGTAGGTACACTGTATTAGACAATAGGCATGTGTTACTCTTAGTGTTAGGGTTTGAATCGTCTATATTGGATAAAAAGATGAGGTAATTACCATACTCAGGCAACTCGGTAGGTACTTTATGTAGCCTTTCACGGATATTTGGTTTACGACACAGACAACACTGCAAAGGTAAGTGCTAGAGAAAGCTTCATAGTCGACATCTTCCTTGTCATCATCGACATGCAAATTAACGAGCGCGATGTCCGACTGCATTGGAGCGTACAGTGATGTCAGGTGTGTCGGTAGTTCGGTTTCCTCGCGAGATTGGAAGATCTCAATGAACAGGAACTCCAACAATTAAGCCGCTGAACAATTGGTTCATACGTACAAGAACGATCTGGAGGAGCTACTTGCTGACGAACTTGTACAATTTGCATCCATGCTGCGAACTCCAGTTGTGAAGCAAACTTGTTATACCGACACAGATGCCGCCAGCAAATAACTCGCCTTCTTCCTTTCGCCTTCTCGTCAAACAGGGACTCGCACCCACTTTCCCAAATGTTGTGATCACTCTGCGAATTTATTTATGGTTTCTAACTGTAGTGGCGAACAGTAGCGTGGTGGCGGGGGGGGGCGGGGGGGCCATGGCCCCCCCAGCGATGGTTTCAAGAGGGGCGCCGACACGGACGGTGGGCGCCAAAATTACCAAGAAGGGCCTGGATTAGTGTGTAAAATTTAAATTCTGGAATAAAAATTCTAAAACAATATAACGCGGTACTGTATGTATTCATTGCATTCGTTCGTCCACTTGCATTCGGTTAATCGGTTGTCTTTTAAAACTGTTAAGTTAGTGTTATATTATGCTCAACGTGCATAAACTTTAGCCTATAGGCTATAGTATATTCTGACTATACGTTATTGACATTTGACCAGGAACAAAATTATTTTCTAACAGTCTCTCTTCAGTCTCTTCGTTCTTGTAAAACCCTATAAATTTCTAAACAAATTGTAAATCTTGATACAAAAAATGTTGTTTTCTAACCATGGGAATTCTGTAAAATCTTTCCCCAGAACGCAGGAAATGGCATTTCAGAGACTCTAGATTTCAAAAATTTTCGGGGGAGCATGCCCCCAAACCCCCCTAGAAAGCGGACTAGTCACGCCTTCGGCGCTCGCTTCTCGCGCCTTCGGCGCTCGCTTATGTCAGATTTGCAACTGGATTTGGCATCTCTGGGGGCGCCAATTTAGCACTGGCCAGTGGCCCCCCTTGAAATATTCGAGCCACCACGCCACTGGTGGCGAACGTACGTTTTCAAGCCTTAAGCTTATTAAAAATGAGCTGCGCTCAACAATGGCGCAAAAGAGGATGAGCGTACTTTCCCTAATGTCCATCGAAAGCGAGATCCTTTGGAAAATTTACTTTACCTGGGTAGTTGGAGATTTCGCTCTTCAAAAATCCCCCCAAATAAATGTCTGAAAGTTACTTTGTATCTCGGCACGTACTGTTAGTACTATATTGTTAAATGTTCATGTTATAATGTTAGTTTTTGTAAATTGTAATGATCTATATAATCATTCTGTAAAATATTTCAAGATTTTTAATTTTTTAAATATTTTTTTGCTTTTGTGGTCTGTTTTTCCCCTGCGTTTCAAATTGGAGCAGGGCCCTCAGGAGCTCGGGGCCCTGGAGCACGTGCCCCAGTTGCCCCTTGGTTAATCCGCCCCTGAAGGTAAGTCTGACTCTGATCTACTAATATATTATATAGCTCCTAAACACGTCTGAAAGTGTGAAGCAAATCAAATAGTTGCCTGAACTGCGCTTCTCTATCAAAAACTTTGTCTTAGAGGATTCCATTTCATTGTCGTTAATTTTCAATTGAAATGTGGATATTACCATGGTGGTATGTTATATAAACATTTATCAGGAATAGCCGAAAGTGGACATAAGTTCCTTGAGATACACCAGCTAGTTCAAAGTTTCGATGGGCCAGAATATCTTTTTTTTGTTCCATCTCTCCAAGAGGTCAAGAGAATGTCGCACTTGTGATGGAAGTCTTGCTGTTTTGCAGCGTTCCCAGAAAGAGGCCATACCATTCATTTAAATGTTTTCCACAGAGCGTATTTGGTTTCTAGTTTGAATGGAAGATATATGGTTTTCTCTGACAACGGTATGATATATGGAAGGCCCATTACATTTCCAGCAAGAGCAGTACCAGATTTGACCTTGCCAAGCTGGTGCAACTAGTAGGCATGTTGCCTGATCTTCCTCAGGATTCGAGGAAGCAGTACTATTGGTGCATGAATGATGTCCACCTGTGCCAATCTAATGTCAGTGTGTTGACTGCCATTGCTTCTGGGTCTGTATATCTCGACACATATTGGGGGCAGTTGGTGATTCAGTCGAGAGGCAAACAGGTCCACTTGCAAAATGTAATACCTCTCGATTATACGATTGAAGATTGAGCTGTCCAGAGTCCACTCTCTCCGGTCGTTGAAATGACACGAGTCCCAGTCGGCATCGATATTCTGGATTCCAGGTAGATGTGCAGTGATCCAGACTTGATGTTGTTGGCAAGTTCTCCATACCTCTATGCCCAGAGCCGCTAATGTGGATGATCTCGTCCCCCTCGTTTGTTGACATATGCGACTGCCATTCAGTTCTAGGACATTGATATGTTGTATTCATTCTTTCTGGTTCCACCGACCAGCCTTGATTGCCTAGATATCTTCATGTCGAACAGAGGAAGACTGTGGATGTCCACCAACAGAGGTCTGTAAGGGAATATTGGGATAGGTATATCTCGGTTTTGTTCCAGTAACCCTTGTTTTGATAAAGAGTATTGATTAGTTGTCTTTGTAATGCTCGATAGTGCAGTGGTCTGCTCTGCAGACCCACTTCTGAACAATGGTTCATCCGACCAAGTAATGCTGAAAGGGCCTTCATTGACACAACATAGCTTTGGTGTGCTGTTCTGGATTCTTTCTGTATATTGATAAGCTTCTCGTTGGGGACAGCTTGTGTCATATGTGACAATGTATCACATTTGTACATATAGATTTGTATCACTGGTCACCGATTAATACCAGTCAATCTATTGATTGACGGACCGGGTTTTTTATCAGTATAAATAAAGATTTAATAATAATAATAATAGTGTTGATCTCTTGGTCCTTCACTATTTTTATTGCACCTTTGGCTAGAAGACTTGAAATTGCATTTTTTACAGTACCAACCTCTTCTTGTGATTTGACTTTGGTCGTCCTTAGACGCCATTGAAATGGTTGACTTTGGAAAGGAATTTGGTAACCTGTGACTATTGACAAAACCCATTGATCGCAAGTTATTAGCTTCTAATTTGACTGAAAATGTAAAATTTGACCCGCTACCTGTTGGTTTGGTGGGGTTATGTTCTCCAGTAGTGGTAGCTGATAGTCAGCTACGTTTGAATTTGTTTGTTCGGTGAGTCCAGTTTTTTGGTTTACTGTCGAAGTTAGGCCTCTTGTAGGAGTTGGTTTTTTGAGGTCGAAAGTAATTTGGGCGCTTTTGGTCGAAGGCATGAATGGGTTGCTTTGTTGCAGTGGCGTAGCCAAGGGGGGGCGACCGCACCTCCCCCCCCCCCAATGGTCTTCCAGGCCATTCCTGTGAAAAGTTTAAATCCGGGGAGAAACTTGTTGAAGGGGGGGGGGGGGGTAATGATGTTACGTAATGAAGCCTTCAAGGGAGAAGCAAGTTGTAAAAATTAATAAAAATTACACCAAGTTTATGCGATAAATAGGGAAACACGCTGACCAAAATGTTTTACACATGACCCGAATAGTTGGCCATGTTGTAAATTCGGGTTGACTGACTTTTAATGGCTGAAGCACCACCAGTAGATCTTTCAACCTACGAATTTGATTCTTGTTGTCCATTGCCCACTGGAAGAGCAGCCAGAGACCACGTTATCAAAAAAGGACCATGCCAGCCAACCGACGTAGATTATCCAAAAGACAGATTTAATCGAAAATTTCTCTCATCGTGGTATGGCAATTTCGACTGGCTTGAGTATTCAAAGTCATCTGATAAAGCGTTTTGTTTCTACTGCCGAGTTTTCAACGGACAGGTATATAACACATTATCGTATATATAGAGTAATTGAGTAAACACGTCTGGCGATATTTACATTTGAAACAAATGATCGTAAAGGTTGGGACACGAGGCGACAAATCGCAGGGGCATGTCGCGGGGACATTTCCCCTGTTGAGGACACACGAAACGACAAATCGCTGGGGCATGTCGCGGGGACATTTCCCTTGTTGAGGACACACGAGGGGACATGTCAGAAAATGAAAATAAAATAACGTTATGTGATTGGTTTATTTTAATTTTGTCCCGACTAGTTGCACGAGCTGTTCATAAGCTGGAAAATTGTGGAATAGCGATCAGTAATCTGCGAGGTCAATGTTACGATGGTGCAAGCAATGTTTCAGGGATCTACACTGGTTTGCAAGCACGTGTAAAAGAGCTTTCGTCGTCTGCACTATATACACATTGTTACGCCCATGTTTTAAACTTGGTTATTGTGGACACCATGACCAAGAACAAAACAGCCAGGGACTTTTTCGGAACATTGCAAAATTTGTATGTCTTCATCGAGACTTGCACGAAACGACATGCATTATATACAAAAAACGAAAAGCTAAGAAACAAGAAAGATAAAGATGGGAAACAGCGCGAGTACTTCCTCAAAAAAGTTATCAGATACGCGATGGGCATGCAGAGCAGACAGCATTAAAGCAATTCACCATACTTTAGAAGCAGTACTTCACACGCTGGAGGATATCAAGGACAACGAAACCAAGGCAAATATTGCTGCAGAAGCTAAAGGACTGTTCAACAACATTGATTTTGAGTTTGTTCTGGCTTTAGAGGTAATTAGGTAAAGTATGTGGAAAATGCTTTCAAACTTCAATTTCAATTATATTTTCAGACGCAGAGACATTATGTTTTCACTCTATTAATCTGAAGGTATTCTTTTTTGCAAAGGTTCTTAAAAAGGTCATGCATGTCAGCAAAGGAGTTTCTGATAAACTACAGTCGGAGGATTTGGACGTTGTGACTGGTTGTGAGAGAGTTGCTGATTTGCTGACCACATTAAGGGGTCTTCGATGTGAAAAGGAGTTTGATGCATTCTGGGCCAACAGTCTCACAAGATGCCACGATTTGAATATACCAGAACCAAAAGAAATTCGTCCCCACAAGCTTCCTCGGCGAATTGATGACAACCCTGACACAGCTGTACAGTTTCTCCCAAATGATAAGTTCAGGGTCACCTTTTACTATAACGTAAGCTAACTTGTTTTATTTCTGAATCAAATTGATTCAATCAATACGTTTATACCGAACCACTTTAAAGATCGATGAAGTTGATTTTCACAGAAATTGCATTGTTCATGCATAATTACTAATTATGCATGAACAATGCAATTTCTGTGAAAATCAACTTCATCGATCTTTAACTATTAATTAGTGGAAATGTTTCAGAACAGTAAGATATAATGTTTCAGAAGTTCTGCATGAAGAAGAATATTTGGACATTTTATAACAATCATACGTCATGGTGTTTTTATCTTTCTTTACTAGATTCTGGATCTCATGATTAGCTCGATCGAAAGTAGATTCGACAAACATGGTGTGTCAGTTTTGAAGGGACTTGGATACTTAGAGCCATCACGTGTAGGAAGTTCTGATGCTTGGACCAATATTTCTCTGGCAGTTGACTGGTTTAGAGCTGACTTGGATGTCGACGCCCTTGAGATCGAATTCCTTTCACTGCAGACGTCTACGCTCCTAACTAATGTTCTAGACAAGGCGAAATCGGAAGAGAGAGAGGCTACTTTTATAGAGTTGTACCGAGTGCTTCGACATGAACCAGAGTGCTACGGCCAGGTTCTAGCACTTATGAAAATTGCACTAACACTGCCACTCACATCTTCGAGCGCAGAAAGGGCATTTTCGAAGCTCAAGCTCATTAAATCTCGACTTAGGTCCATAATGGGACAGGAAAGGCTTCAATGTCTGATGCTTATGTCTGTAGAGTCTGATGTATTACAGGAACTAAATGTAGATAATCTCGTAGAAACTTTCGCAGGCATGGCACCGAGAAGACTTGATTTAGTTTAAGTACCATATTATTTGTTGTGTTGCTTGTGCATGTAAATACCAATTATATATCGTATACTTGCAAATTATGCCTATGCATGTGTCGACTACAAATTGTAATGCTGTTTATGTGAGTATATCGACTATATGTCAGTTTTGGCTACTATAAAATTCCAACTCGACAATTTGAATGGCACTGTTTGAAATATATCAAAGCCCTAGTCCTAGTTCAAGTTCAAACGTCAAACGCACACAAACCTAACTCAATTGTCAAGAATGTTTTCCGTAATTTAACCTAATTTGCATTGATTTTGGTTCATGTGAAGTTCCAGGTTTGAACTTGGCCTGAAACTTTTTGATGGGTCAAATTTCAGTTTGGTGTAGTCTAGATGGAAAATATAGCATTACAAGGTCCACATACATACGACTTATCATAAATAATTCTCAATAAATTTTGATATGTGCACTACATTGTTTTGGTTTGGAGACAACAAAACTTTGCTATTTATGGCGATCAGTTATTTTTTTTAAATCTCGCCTCAGAATGCGGGAAATGCAGTCAGAGATTCTAAAATTTCCGGGGGGGCATGCCCCCGACCCCTCTAGAAGGCTCGCGTCTTCGACACTCGACCAATTTCGCTCCCCCAAAGACAGAACCCTGGCTACGCCACTGCTTTGTTGGAAAACGATTCCCTGGAAAAATCTCCCTTGAGATTTGGTAGGTTGTGATACCAACTTGTTGCTCTTGGCGTGATTGTGCTCTTCTTCGATTGCCTTGTAGAAACGTTCAGGGAAAGGATGTTTGTCAGCAGAAATTTGTTCTTTCAAAGTGCGTTTTCCAACATCTGTCAGGAATTCTGCAAAACGTGTTTCACGCCATATATTCAGGCGACTGTTTGCATTGCCCAATAGCATGATTGCATCTTCTATTATGGCTTTGATCTGGTTTGGATCTGGAAAATCTTCACCTTCGTAATCAGTGATTTCAATTGAGTCCAAAGCACTAACAAGTGGTCTGACAACCGTCAAGAATGGGGCTTGTTTGTTGGCAAGGCCTTCATCAAAAAGGAGCAGGTCCTTTGTTTTAGAAGGACCATGTTTTTGTTCAATATCATCTTTCATCCCAACTTGCATGATAGGTGCAACCAGGAACTCTGACGTGCCTGTGATATCAGGATATTGCTCCATGACATTTGTCCAAACCTCTTTAGAGAGTTGTTTGGTAAGTGTAGATTTAAGGAAGGTCAATAACTTTAAGAAATGGTGGTTTCCTGCGACTGTAACGATCACTACGATTTTGGTTACTTGTAGTGGAAGTGTTTTCACATTCACTTTTAGATTTCTTTGCTGGTGGCACATCCTCAATTTCAGGACTATGTGTAAGATTAACTTCGCGAGAAGTCAAAGCGTTTTGTAACAGTGCAGGAAGTGTTCTTTTAGGTGATTCAAGAACCTGAGTTTCGATTATTGAACTTAGTTTTTCCTGAGTCACAGGATTTGGAAGTAAGGTGTTAGAGCTGGCACTCTCAACGCTCGAATTATTTTCAGCCTGCGAGATGGATACCTGCAGGAGAATAAGGCAACTCTTAGCCTGATGATTGCCACAACATTTGATAGTCGATTTGTATTTGCCCTTGCAAGGCTAAATATATGTAACATAAGGTGACATATCATTCGAACTGTTACTCTGAACGATTATCATTGGCATTCTGCAAGTTATTTCCTAAACTGTTTTCCTGTTTATACTGTACTTAACTTTTACGAAGATTGTGCTTGCTAAACTAATTTTAAGAAAATATTAACTGCTAGTGCATCTTACCTTGTCCGATGACATACTGCCAAGTTTCAGATCACAGATGGATGGTTTTGATTATTTTATTTGATGGATTTACACTCGAAAACTTGCCGAAAATCTTTGAGGTTCAAACCGAAGCAAAGATGTTGTCCAGCGCATGCGCAGATTAAAATAATACGTGAGTTCCAAGCTGTTGCGCGCTGCGATCTGCACCAGGATTGTGAGGATCAGTCAGAGGAGCGAAGGAGAAATTTCAGCCTGTGCTGAGTTTCAGCTCAAATTTTTGAGCGATTACATGGGAAATTTCAGCCTGGGCTTAAATTATCGCCATGTAATCGCAACGTCAGTTTTTAAAGGATTTGTTGGTGAGCCGACTGGGCTGAGATTCTCCATGTAATCGGCACCTTAATACGTGACGAAAAAATCGGCCGCTGCAACTACTTTCTTAACGCATGCTACAACAGGAAGACAAAAGTACACAATGGTTTATAGAGCTGCTATCTTAGCTAAAAAGAACCAAACAGGTTTAATTGGTTTACATATATCAGCCAACGACTCGGCCAAAAACTAATAATCTAGATAGCTTCCAATTTTAGCACGAGGGATGTCTCGACATTGTGCCCACCCCCCTCCCCACGAAGGGCGGGTGTATTTTACGAGGATTTCCGACAGTCGGAGTTGCGCAGTATATGGGTAATATGTTATCGGAATGTTTTTGCCGGAAGCGCGACTTTTTTACCGCATTATGATTTCAACGATTTTAACGGAAACTCTGAATAATTTCTGTTGCTTTTTCTTCTTTATAATCTTTATCTTCTGCTGCAAATCCAGCCGTCCCATGCCTTGTACTAGCTCCGCAGTACCCACAAAAAACTGAACCGGCATAAACTTAATTAGTATTGGCTCAGAGGTGTCTAGAGCTTCAAACTACTACAATACTGTAAGTTGTTTGAAAGTAATGTTAATTAATTTTATGCCTGTTCAGTTTTTTTTGTACACACTGTATAATTATTAACAATAATAATAATAATAATAATAATAATTGTTAACCTCTCGGGAATGCGTTCTATTTCCCCAGCTGCCGGCGCCTCGTCAATTGTATACTTGGGTTTCATTACGTCACTTTCGAAATCTCAATAAAACACTTGCTTCAGAAAACGATTTCGTCACTTAAGGCACAAAACCCGTCCTACAAGCTGTTTTTGGGAGGTGATTTCAACGCAACAATCGGCCACAATGCAGTCCCCGCGAACTGGGCTTGTCTTGGTAACAACAACGATGATTGCAAGACCAGTACCAACGGACGCAAGCTCATCGAACTGTGTGAAGCAAACGAGCTTCGGCTGACAAATACCATGTTTGACACGAAAACCGACCAACATCGCTGGAGTTTCAAGTCGAACTTAGGTTATTATCGTAGGCTCGACTACGTTGCGGTTGACGGGTTTCTGCGGAGATATGTCAAGAACAGCCGAGTGTACCCCACCCGAAGTGAAGCGTTTGAGAGCGACCACCGCACTGTGGTTGCTACGCTATACCTACCGTCTCGTTCTAAACGACGCCAAACCTTCAAATCCCGTGAAAAATCACCGATCAAAAACTTTGACTGCCGCTTTTTACGCGACGACGAGCTGACGCGCGAAAAATACGCCCAAAAACTGGATGAATACCTCGAAAGTTGTAACCGAGACGAGGATTTTGTTGACAACATCGAGACAATGATAACATCGGCGATCCAGTCCGCCTCAGCTGAAACCATCCCAGTTGTTCAAACCGACCGTCTTGCCAAGCCGTGGCAAAACGAGGAGTACCTAAATCTGATTCAGGCTCGTAAAAATGAAAAAGATGAACAACGACGTCGCGAACTCGGGAAATTGATCAAGAACATGCGGTTTAAACTCGAAAACGAATACTTCAAAGCAAAAGCTGACGAGATCAATCTGGCCTCCGAAGCTCGATCCACCGAAGAAGAATTCCGCCTGGCAAAAAGCTTCACATCACTCAATCGAATCGATAAGCCGTTGGTTTCGAAGCAGGCATTAGAAGATCATTTCGCCAAACATTTCAGCCAGCGCGAAGTCGAAAAACCGCCTGAAATCATCAACCCCGAGGCCTTCGAACACATCCTCCCCCCGCCGACCTTCCCACCGTCGACGAGTCAGCACCGGACGAGGCAGAGATCCAACGGATAACTTCCAAGTTCAAAAATGGTAAATGTCAGGGTACCGACAAAATCAAGTCCGAGCAGTTAAAATACTCCACCTCGGCACAACTTCTACTTTATCTCGGTATTCTGATGTCGACTATATGGTCCACGATGAAAATACCAGCCAATTGGCTTGCGGCAACCATCACATGCCTGCATAAAAAAGGGTCGAAGAGTCTTGCAGAGAATTACAGAGGCATCTCTATTATGTCGTCTTGTTCGAAACTTCTCTCCATGACTTGTGTCGAAAGAATCAGAGAGCGCTACGAACAGCTCTTGCTTCCAACACAATATGGCTTCAGAGCCAACCGGTCGACAACGGACGCCATCTACATCTTGCGACATGTATTGGAAAAGACCACGACCCCTCTCTTTGTATGTTTTATCGATCTACGAGCAGCCTACGACTGGATACCCCGGGAGTTGCTGTTTGAAGTTTTACTGATACGGCTAAAATCTCCAAAAATCGTCGAGTTGTTGAAGCTCCTTTATACAGGTACGAAGGCATGCATCAAGGGAACCAAAACATACTTCGACACCTGGGTTGGCTGCAGACAAGGAGCTCTGGAATCACCGACAATTTTCAACATCTATTTGGACTTTGTAGTACGAGTCGCTCGCGAGGAAGTCCTCAAAAAGTTGCCCAATGCTGGAGCGCTCATAGAATACATCATTCCGACAGTCGTCGCTCCGCGCCGACTGCGCAAAGGTCCACTGCGTGGTGAAAACCGGATCTTGGAACTTCTTTATGCCGACGACGAAGTTGTTTTCGGGAATTCCCTTGAAGAACTCATCCAAATTCTCGAAATTTATGACAAAACTTTCACCAGGTTTGGCCTAACGATGGCGTACAAGAAAACCGAGACCATGCCTTTCAACGTTCCTCCGGATATGTTAGAGATCGACAGCCTACTTCAAATCAACAACGTTCCCATCAAAAACGTTCGTACCTTCAAATACTTGGGCCAAGGTGTGACAAACGACTCCAAAACTCCATCAAAGTTTCTCCACCTTAGAATTGCCGCGGCTTTTGCAAAATGGTCCGAGTTGAAACACATTTTGACGAACCAAAACATCTATCTTGGTATCAGAATGAAGTTTCTGACGGCATGCGTTCGTTCACGTCTGCTCTATGGAGTACAGGCTTGGGAGCTTTCAGCCAAGGAAATACAAAAGATCGAAATTGTATGGAATGGGTTTCTGCGTAAAATGGTCAGAGGCGGTTTCAAGCGTAAAAATGCACCGGCTAACAAAAAAGCGGCTAAAAATGACGTGGCATACGATTATGCTTTTGTACTGAGCAACGAAAACATCAAGAGAATCACGAAGTCACACAACATCTCTGACTTCTGCCACGTTCAATTCCTAAAATACACAGCACGCGTTTGCCGCATGGACAACGATGCTTTGCAGAAACAGGTGTTGTTCGACCTTAGAACCTCCCAAAAAACTTGGAAAAGAATTGAAAATCTACTGGGAGTCGACAGGGAACAAGCCTTGAGAGTGATGATGGTAAAAAAAGACTTCATGGCGCAGTTGGATCGAAGATTTCCCGAAGTAATTCGACCCAAGCAGCACCGCCCCAGATCGAACAGATCGATGAGTGGGGAAAAATGATGATGATGACTTGGTGGTTAATTATTGACAGTGGGAAGACAAAGAAGTGAATTTTACAATATAAATAGTTGTTAAGAAATGCCATATTCTAAGCTTCCATAATAGTCAGAGCATTCGGCATTTATACGTCCTTCAGCACTGTCGGCCATTTTTTCCATCTTGACCACCAAGTGTTTTTACCAGGAGTGAGACGTGGGAAACCCACTTATTTCAATGCTTAATTTGCAGCTAAGAAGGTGAAGAAGTTTATATACATTAAATAACCAAATAATCCCGATTCACAGACAAACACTTTAATGAACGTTTGGCCCCACTGTGATCGGGCAATAGCAATGAGCAATTAAAACAATACAGTGCTATTAGATGGTTGCTTCGTTAAACAGAAAAAACAATGATTCAAATGAATTGATGACTTAGAACTTGGGCATTTGGGTATATTAAAACCTAAAAAATATATATTCGTGTATCGAGCCAATCTCATACCCAGACCCTGCATTCCTTTGGGTACGAGATTGAGTTGGGAGGTTGGGAGCCTGTGTCCTATGCATTATTAAACGCAAAGCATGCCGGTAGTTTGAAAATGGCGCCTTGTCTTTAAAGTTTCAATAAACGTTCTTGTCTATTCTATTAAGTGTTTTGCTTTGTTTTTCTGTGGAATGATGGATCTATAACTATCACATATTTTGCGTTTGTCGACATGCTATCAGTACCACAGATTTTGAATATTGGAATGTCTAATATTATGGTTGGGTCAGGCGACTCAGGCTGGCAAAAGATCAGTATCTTCGACAAAGGTGGTTTTGCAACCACTTTTTTTAACTTTCCTTTGATATATTCTATAGATTTGGGGGTGGTTTATTTCTCAAGAAAACGTTTGCCAAAGAGTTCGGACCTTTGTTGTTTTGGGGTGGGTTACAATCCATTTAACTAGGAGGCTGGTAGGAGGGTTCAATGTGCTTGTCAATGCCTTCTATTTGCACCTCCTTATAAGCAATACGTACTAGATACCCCTATCAAAATTTTAGGAAGCCCCTCAAGTTAGGGGCTGGGCAACTTCCCCCATTCCAGTGCAGCGTAGAGTTCACTTGATTGAACCCAGTTTTTAATGAGGGAGAAATATTTTAGATAGAAGAGGGAGAAATATTTTAGATCTATTTCTGACAAATAATGATACTCTGGTACAAAACACTGTAGTTAAACCTGGTATCAGTGACCATGACTACGTGGAAACCCTGTGTATTATAAAGCCACATAGAGTCGAAACGCCTTTGCGTCGGGTGTTCATATGGAACAAAGCAAATTTCCAAGCCATCTCAGAAGATGTAAATAAGATCAATCTTAGCGTATTTAATCAACCTTATAAACCAGAAGATGTAGATTCTATGTGGAATATTTTTTATTCTACTCTCGGAATCTATAAGAAAGAATGTTCCAAACAGGCTCATGTCCAAAAAATCAACTCTACCCTGGATAGATACCCAAGTAAAGAGGGCCTTGAGGAAAAAGCGGAGACTATACCAAAATGCGAGACGATCTGGTACTGATGAAGCATGGTCCCAGTTCAAAAAACATCGTAGATCTGGTGATAGGCGCATAAGGAAGCGACATCGCGAATACATCTCAATCATTGGAGCCTCATTGGAAACAAACAATACAAAACCTTTTTGGCAATATATCAAATCATTGAAACGAGACGCTTTTGGAATTTCAACACTGAAAACCTCCTATGGCAAGCCTACAACATCAGCAAAAATCAAAGCAGACATTCTAAATTATCAATTCCAATCCGTCTTTACGAGAGAAAATACCCAAACTATACCGGTCTTGAGGGATTTAGGCATCCCGAAGATACCATCATTATCCATCGACCAATCGGGTGTACATAAACTTTTGTCTAATTTAGAGGAATGTAAAACACCTGGACCAGATGGTATCTCTCCACGGGTTCTTAAGCATTGTTCGAACAGCATTGCTCCAGTCCTGTATAAAATCTATCAGGCCTCTATTGACACTGCTTATCTACCCCGTCACTGGCGTACGGCAAATATAACTCCTATTTTTAAGAAAGGCGACCGTACAAACCCAGCTAACTACAGACCAGTTTCCCTAACATCTATCCCATGCAAAATCTTGGAACATATTATACTCCACCACCTAATTTTCCACCTTGAAAACAACAACATTCTTTCTGATATTCAACATGGTTTTCGGAAACGACGCGGCTGTGACACTCAACTTGTCCTATTAATTGAAGAACTTGCTCGTGCTCTGGACCATAGAAAGCAGATCGATCTTGTCGCTCTGGATTTTTGTAAAGCGTTCGATAAAGTTCCGCACCAGCGACTGTTATTAAAATTACAACAAAATGGTTTGGAAGGCCCCATTCTTGACTGGTTGAAGTGTTTTTTAATGCAGCGCTCCCAGCAGGTAGTTCTCGAAGGTGTCAAATCCCAAGAAGTAATAGTAACATCTGGTGTACCACAAGGCACAGTACTGGGCCCGATATTGTTTCTTATTTTTATCAACGACATTCACGATAACATAGACTCTCAAATGAGGCTTTTCGCAGATGATTGTCTTATTTATAGAAACATTAAATCCACAGATGACTGTCTTAAGCTGCAGGAAGATCTATTACTCTTATGCGACTGCGAGACCAAATGGCAGATGGAATTTAATAAATCTAAATGCTTTGTCCTACATATGTCCCACAAGAAACAACCTCTAAAAACTTTATACAATTTAGGAGACACTCCCTTAGAGATGTCCACCAAACAAAAATATCTTGGGGTCGATCTGTCTACAGACTTGAATTGGAGTCACCACATCAACTCAATTACCACCAAAGCGAACAAGACTCTTGGTTTGCTATGCCGAAATCTCAAATCCTGTTCTCCTCACATCAAGAACACTGCCTATAAAGCTCTAGTAAGGCCTCAGCTTGAATATTGTAGTCCCATATGGGACCCCTATAAGAAAGGTGACATTTCAATACTTGAAAAGGTACAAAGACGAGCAGCACGCTTTGTAAAAGGAGACTACAATAGAGAATCGAGTGTATCAAACATGATTAACAGTATTGGATGGCAGTCACTTGAGGAACGTAGGGCGATAGCCCGTTTGACGCTATTGCACAAAATTGTCCATGGTTATGTTGATGTCATTACAACACCTCTCCAACAAAGTGGCCGCCAAACACGTCATTCTTCGAATTTGACCTACAGTCATCTCCAATCCAGCAAGAATTGTTACAGATCTTCTTTCTTCCCACGGACTATACCTGAATAGAATTCATTATCTCTATCTTTACGTAGTACTACATCAACACTGTTATTTAAAACTGGCTTATCACATTTGAATATTTCCAAGATTATTAATTCCAGCCACTATTATGACTAAAATAGACTGCTGATCAGTCCCTGTATTTACATATCCCATATGGGAGTTTAATGCAGTATTTAATTTAGATTTAGATTAATGACGATAAGTTTAGACCGCATTTTCGTATTAAAATTTAATTAGTGTGAGTACGTAGTTTACACCGCTAAGAAAAAAATAAAAATAATAAAAAATAAAAAATACGTGTTTACACAGAAAGATATCAAACAAATCCTAACTCGAAATCCTCACTTAAGTCCTAACTTGGGTTCTTGCTGTCCTCCATATAGTGTTGCCTCGTCCCACACTCAATGAATATAATATAGTGTTGCCTCGTCCCGCACTCAATGAACATAATATAGTGTTGCCTCGTCCTGCACTCAATGAATATAATATAGTGTTGCCTCGTTCTACTTAAAATCCGCACTCAATGAATATAATATAGTGTTGCCTCATTCTACTTAAAAATCCGTACTCAATGAATATAATATAGTGTTGCCTCATTCTACTTAAAAATCCGCACTCAATGAATATAATATAAGGCAATTCCACCATCATGGACGTTACATTTGGATAAATTCCTGACACCAAGATATTATTTTCAAAATACTAAAATAAATTATAAATTTTTTCTTGATATTGTTTAGATAAATGTTTTGTGGGAAGATGACTTTTAACTTTTCAGAATAAAATATATTTAACAAAACAAGAGTATCATAGATGTTACAGGAAAAACAACCACTTTTCCAACCCTCGGTCTTTAAACTGAAATTACTGTGAAGTTTAAAATTATATCCAAAGAACAAGGGCATTGGTATTTCGTGCCATAGTAATACTGTATTACAATTATATGCTAGTACAATTTAATTATATCCTCTGTGCTTACTCTGATTGGTCAAGAGGTGTCATGGATGTTACCCATTCTGCCATGGATGTTACAGTGTGTGAAAAGCAAATGAAATCTGACCAAAAAATATATAAAATATACAATTTGGTTCACATAGTTGTATTGGTCTACGTCTAGTAGCAGTACATCAGTAGTATTATAAAGATACGTCTGACTTAAACTAGGAAAAAATAAATGCCTCTTTGTCATGGACGTTACATAATGTCCATGAGCAAAGTTTTGAATGACATCATTTTGTAATAAAGTAGCTTAGCTAAAAAGTATCACTTTTGCAGTCAAGCATTGCTATAGTGCTAGACAGCCATATAAAACTTTGGACTTGATTTAATTATGTCGCTTATTTTGAAGAGGTAATGGTTTATCCTGTGCACAACTGAAATGACATTTTACTAACTGCATATATTGGGGTCCCCCTGAATGCTGGTGTGACATAATCAGAGTATAAAGTAATAAGCAATATATCAACCCGAGGGCGAAGCACGAAGATTGATATATCGCTTAAACATCAAGGTCTAAGGTATATAACCGCCTTATATCACCATTCGTGAAGTTTAGTATTTATGAGGTTGATAACTGCTTATCAACCTCATGAATAACTTTAGGTTGATATCAGAGATAATGGCCACTAGAGAACAAAAAAAACTGAACCAATGGTAATATAATTATTTGTTAACTCCATCATATGCTGCATTTAGCACTTTGCTTCCCTCTAATGTTTCATTTTCAAAATGCTTATTTTCCTACTCATGTGCAATTTGCCCTATAGTGTTGCCTCGTTCTACTTAAAAACCCGCACTCAATGAATATAATATAGAGTTGCCTCGTTCTACTTAAAAACCCGCACTCAACGAATATAATATAGTGTTGCCTCGTTCTACTTAAAAACCCGCACTCAAGGAATATAATATAGTGTTGCCTCGTTCTACTTACAAACCCGCACTCAATGAATATAATATAGTGTTGCCTTGTTCTACTAACAATCCTGCACTCAATGAATATAATAGTGTCGCCTCGTCCTACTTAAAAACCCACACTCAATGAATATAATAGTGTTGCCTCGTTCTACTTAAAAACCCACACTCAATGAATATGATATAGTGTTGCTCGTTCTACTTGAAAATCCGCACTCAATAAATATAATAGTGTCGCCTTGTTCTACTTAAAAACCCGCACTCATTGAATATAATAGTGTCGCCTCGTTCTACTTAAAAATTCGCACTCAAAGAATATAATATAGATCGCCTTGTTCTACTTAAAAACCCACACTCAATGAATGTAATATTAGTGTTGCCTCGTTCTACTTAAAAACCCGCACTCAACGAATATAATATAGTGTTGCCTTGCTCTACTTAAAAACCTGCACTCAATAAAAACAAATCAACTAAAGCTTAATTACCGCCCTGTTTCTTTATTAGTTAGCTTATCTAAAGTATGTGAAAAACTTGTTTTTATTGACGTCTATAAGTTTCTTGACATTGCTGGGTTTTTCTATCGTTTCCAGTCAGGCTTTCGTCCTGGCGATTCGACAGTTATGCAATTGGTCTTTGTAGTTCATAAAATTTACCAAGCTCTTGAAGAAGGTCACGAGGTACGCACGGTATTTCTTGATATTTCTAAGGCTTTTGATAAAGTCTGGCATAAGGGTCTTCTTGCTAAATTAAAAAGTATTGGTATTAATGGCTCCTTACTCCAATGGTTTGAAAGCTATTTACATGAAAGATTCCAACGTGTAACTATTGAAGGGACGAGCTCTGACTGGAAACAAATTGAAGCTGGGGTGCCACAGGGGTCTGTTCTTGGACCTCTTCTGTTTTTGGTTTATATTAATGACCTTCCTGATAACATTTCTTCTACATGTTTTCTTTTTGCTGACGATACGTTGCTAATGGACATAGTCGATAATCCGTTTGATTCAGCTCTTAAGCTCAACAGCGATCTTAACGCTATTTCCTCATGGGCCAGTCAGTGGTTAGTTACCATGAACGCTAATAAAACCAAATGCATGACTTTCTCTACTAAGTCATCCAAGCCTTTCCATTCTCCTCTTATGATGTTTAATGAACCAATTGAGGTCGTTACCCAACACGACCATTTAGGGGTTACTCTTACTTCTAACTTGTCTTGGTGGCCTCATATTTTTAAAATTCACCAGAATGCCTCTAAAAAACTAAATATGCTTGAACCTATGAAATATAAATTGGATAGGAAAGTCCTCGAAATGTTGTATAAATCTTTGGTTCGTTCGTGCTTGGAGTATGCTGATGTTGTATGGGATGGGTGTTGGGATGCAGACCGCCAGCTATTGGAAAGTTTGATGCTGCTAGATTAGTAACTGGGGCGCTGAAAGTTACTCACAGAGAAAGCCTTCTGCTTGAGTTAGCCTGGAATACACTCGAAGAAAGACGTAGCAATCATAAATTATTGATGATGTTCAAAATTATTAACGGTTTATGCCCCTCATATTTATTAGAGTTGTGCCCTGATAATATTAGTTCTAAAACTGATTATAGCTTACGTGCTAACGATAATCTTATTGTTCCTTTTGCTCGCACTGAACGTCTCAAAAAATCGTTTTTTATTTCCTCTGTTAATCTTTGGAATAACTTGCCAAAACATTTTCGTTCTTCTTCTTCAATTGTTAGTTTTAAAAGCAGTGTAACTAGGCGCAACAATTTATTAATTCCTAGTGCTTTATATTATGTTGGTGATCGTTTACCAGCTGTTATTCATACTCGTTTGAGATTATCTAATAGCACACTAAGCTATGATCTGTTCTTAAAGAATTGTGTTTCTTCTCCTTCGTGTGGGTGCGGTTTTCTTTATGAAACTGTCTCACTTCTTTTTTGATTGTGACCGATATGCTGCTCCTCGAGATACTTTGCTCACCTCTGCTGCTCTCTTGCTTGGTGCAAGATGGTCAAATGCTAGCAAAAGGACTCGTCTTTAAAGGAATTCCCAATGAAGTTTCCTTTCATACTAATGTATGTTTGTTCTTGAGTGTTCAAAAGTTTATAGTTGATTCGAATCGTTTTAAATGATCTGACCATCTTTGCTCTATGTTAAGTTTATTTTCGTCTGCTCGTTTCTTGTCATATTTTTATGTAATTTTTTATAAGAAAGAAGGCAAAAGCTCCCAAGATAAGCCTATGGCTTTTGGAGAAATTGCATATAAATAAATATTTTTATATAAAAAAACAAAAAAAAAAATAGAGTGTTGCCTCGTTCTACTTACAAACCCGCACTCAATGAATATAATATAGTGTCGCCTCTTTCTACTTACAAACCTGCACTCAACGAATATAATATAGTGTTGCCTCGTTCTACTTAAAAACCCGCACTCAATGAATATCATATAGTGTTGCCTTGTTCTACTTACAAACCCGCACTCAATGAATATAATATAGTGTTGCCTCGTTCTGTTGCCTCGATCTACTGTTGCCTCATTCTACTAAAACAGCTACACTAAATGAATAGAATATAGTGTTGCCTCGTTCTACTTAAAAACCCGCATTCAATGAATATAATATAGTGTTGCCTCGTTCTACTTACAAACCCACACTCAACGAATATAATATAGTATTGCCTCGTTCTACTGTTGCCTTGTTCTACTAAAACAGCTACACTAAATGAATATAATATAGTGTTGCCTCGTTCTACTTAAAAACTGAGCATGACTAGCATGACCGCTAGCTTCGCCACTGCCAATGAATATAATATAGTGTCACCTCGTTCTACTTAAAAACCCGCACTCAATGAATATAATATAGTGTCGCCTCGTTCTACTTACAAACCTGCACTCAACGAATATAATATAACCAGCTGTTGTGGTCTAGTGGTTACCACACATGCCTATGAGCTGGGAGACACAGGTTCAATTCCTGGGTCGGACCTCCACAAAGGGTCTTAAAAATAAAATAGGAGAAAGTGCTGCCTTTCGAATAATATCAGCAAATAGTAAGACTTTCAGGTCTTCTCGGATAACGACCTTAAATCATACGCCCTCGGAACCCCTATCAATTGGGCTTCTAGCCTGTTGGGGTATTCCGTTCACCAAAGAGTGATAAATCTAATAAACTAAACTAAACTAAACTAAATAGTGTTGCCTTGTTCTACTTACAGACCCGCACTCAATGAATATAATATAGTGTTGCCTTGTTCTACTTACAAACCTGCACTAAATGAATATAATAGTGTTGCCTCGTTCCACTTAAAAACCCGCACTCAATGAATATAATATAGTGTTGCCTCGTTCTAATTAAAAACCTGCACTCATTGAATATAACAGTGTTGCCTCGTTCTACTTAAAAAGCTGCACTCGATGAATAGAATAGTGTCGCCTCATTCTACTTAAAAACCCGCACTCAATGAATATAATATAGTGTTGCCTCGTTCTACTTAAAAACCCGCACTCAATGAATATAATAGTGTCGCCATGTTCTACTTAAAAACCCACACTCATTGAATATAATAGTGTCGGCTCGTTCTACTTAAAAACCTGCACTCAATGAATATAATAGTGTCTCGTTCTACTTAAAAAGCCGCACTCATTGAATATAATAGTGTCGCCTCGTTCTACTTGATGGCCATCGGTAAAATACGAACCAAATACGAATTGAAACAAAAAGCCGCTTTAACGAGAATAATATATTGACCTGCGTGCTGCGTTTCGGTATTTGTTACAACAATATTCATTATGCCTTGCGATAATATTTTGATATTAATATTAATCAGTTCATGGTTGAACCTAATGTTCGGTAGATGAGAAGTTCGATGTTTGAAATGGGCCATTGTTCAGTTTGCTATATTATATTCATTGAGTGCGGGTTTTTAACACTTGAAGTTCATCGTGGAAACGATGAAAGCGAATGACGAATTAACATCTGCTGAAAATAAATAAAGATCAAACTAGCGGATGAATGCGGCGTTGATGTCTAACAATCAACAACTCGTCGATTCAGATGCGAGCAGCTTGGTTGGAGGCATGAAAATTCGGGTTATTGGCAGTTTGTTCGAGAACCAAACAAAATAAAGAGGCTGTTGTTCTGTTTGAATGCCTTAGCGATAAAAGACGCATACGAGGACGTCATTTTTACTTAAAAACCTGCACTCAATGAATATAATATAGTGTTGCCTCGTTCTACTTAAAAAACCGCACTCAATGAATATAATAGTATTGCCTCGTTCTACTTAAAAACCCACACTAAATGAATATAATATAGTGTTGCCTCGTTCTACTTAAAAACCTGCACTCAATGAATATAATAGAGTCTCGCCTCGTTCTACTTACAAACCCGCACTCAATGAATATAATATAGTGTCGCCTTGCTCTACTTAAAAACCTGCACTCAACGAATATAATATAGTGTTGCCTCGTTCTACTTACAAACCCGCACTCAACGAATGTAGTATAGTATTGCCTCGTTCTACTTAAAAACCCGCACTCAACGAATATAATAGTGTTGCCTTGCTCTACTTAAAAACCTGCACTCAATGAAAACAATAGAGTGTTGCCTCGTTCTGCTTACAAAAACGAATGTAATATAGTGTTGCCTCGTTCTACTTACAAACCCGCACTCAACGAATGTAGTATAGTATTGCCTCGTTCTACTTAAAAACCCACACTCAACGAATATAATATAGTGTTGCCTTGCTCTACTTAAAAACCTGCGCTCAATGAAAACAATAGAGTGTTGCCTCATTCTACTTACCAACCCGCACTCAATGAATATAATATAGTGTCGCCTCGTTCTACTTACAAACCTGCACTCAACGAATATAATATAGTGTTGCCTCGTTCTACTTACAAACCGCACTCAACGAATGTAGTATAGTATTGCCTCGTTCTACTTAAAAACCCGCACTCAACGAATATAATATAGTGTTGCCTCATTCTACTTAAAAACCCACACTCAAGGAACATAATATAGTGTTGCCTTGTTCTACTTACAAACCCGCACTCAATGAATATAATATAGTGTTGCCTCGTTCTACTAAAACAGCTACACTAAATGAATATAATATAGTTTTGACTCGTTCTACTTAAAAACCCGCATTCAATGAATATAACATAGTGTTGCCTCGTTCTACTTACAAACCCGCACTCAATGAATATAATATAGTGTCGCCTCGTTCTTTTTACAAACCTGCACTCAACGAATATAATATAGTGTTGCCTCGTTCTACTTAAAAACCCGCACTCAATGAATATAATATAGTGTTGCCTTGTTCTACTTGCAAACCCGCACTCAATGAATATAATATAGTGTTGCCCTGTTCTACTGTTGCCTCGTTCTACTAAAATAGCTACACTAAATGAATATAATATAGTTTTGACTCGTTCTACTTACACACCCGTACTCAACGAATATAATATAGTGTTACCTCGTTCTACTAAAACAGCTACACTCAATTAATATAATATAGTGTTGCCTCGTTCTACTTAAAAACCCGCACTCAATGAATGTAATATAGTGTTGCCTCGTTCTACTTACAAACCCGCACTCAATGAATATAATATAGTGTTGCCTTGTTCTACTTACAGACCCGCACTAAATGAATATAATATAGTGTTGCCTTGTTCTACTTACAAACCCGCACAAAATGAATATAATATTATAGTGTTGCCTCGTTCTATTAAAAACCCGCACTCAATGAATATAATATAGTGTCGCCTCATTCTACTTAAAAACCTGCACTCAATGAATATAATATAGTGTTGCCTCGTTCTACTTGAAAACTCGCACTCAATGAATATAATATAGTGTTGCCTGGTTCTACTTGATGGCCATCGGTAAAATACGAACCAAATACGAATTGAAACGAAAAGCCGCTTTAACGAGAATAATATATTGACCTGCGCGCTGCGTTTAGGTATTTGTTACAAGAATATTCATTATGCCTTGCGATAATATTTTGATATTAATATTAATCAGTTCATGGTTGAACCTAATGTTCAGTAGATAAGAAGTTCGACGTTTGAAATGGGCCATTGTTCAGTTTGCTATATTATATTCATTGAGTGCGGGTTTTTAACACTTGAAGTTCATCGTGGAAACGATGAAAGCGAATGACGAATTAACATCTGCTGAAAATAAATAAAGATCAAACTAGCAGATGAATGCGGCGTTGATGTCTCACAATCAACAACTCGTCGATTCAGATGCGAGCAGCTTGGTTGGAGGCATGAAAATTCGGGTTATTGCCAGTTTGTTCGAGAACCAAACAAAATAAAGAGGCTGTTGTTCTGTTTGAATGCCTTAGCGATAAAAGACGCATACGAGGACGTCATTTTTACTTAAAAACCTGCACTCAATGAATATAATATAGTGTTGCCTCGTTCTACTGTTGCCTCGTTCTACTAAAACAGCTACACTCAATGAATATAATATAGTGTTGCCTCGTTCTACTTAAAAAACCGCACTCAATGAATATAATAGTATTGCCTCGTTCTACTTAAAAACCCGCACTCAAGGAATATAATATAGTGTTGCCTTGTTCTACTTACAAACCCGCACTCAATGAATATAATATAGTGTTGCCTCGTTCTACTAAAACAGCTACACTAAATGAATATAATATAGTGTCGCCTCGTTCTACTTACAAACCTGCACTCAACGAATATAATATAGTGTTGCCTCGTTCTACTTACAAACCGCACTCAACGAATGTAGTATAGTATTGCCTCGTTCTACTTAAAAACCCGCACTCAACGAATATAATATAGTGTTGCCTCATTCTACTTAAAAACCTGCACTCAAGGAATATAATATAGTGTTGCCTTGTTCTACTTACAAACCCGCACTCAATGAATATAATATAGTGTTGCCTCGTTCTACTAAAACAGCTACACTAAATGAATATAATATAGTTTTGACTCGTTCTACTTAAAAACCCGCATTCAATGAATATAATATAGTGTTGCCTCGTTCTACTTACAAACCCGCACTCAATGAATATAATATAGTGTCGCCTCGTTTTACTTACAAACCTGCACTCAACGAATGTAATATAGTGTTGCCTCGTTCTACTTACAAACCCGCACTCAACGAATGTAGTATAGTATTGCCTCGTTCTACTTAAAAACCCGCACTCAACGAATATAATATAGTGTTGCCTTGTTCTACTTACAAACCCGCACTCAATGAATATAATATAGTGTTGCCTCGTTCTACTAAAACAGCTACACTAAATGAATATAATATAGTGTCGCCTCGTTCTACTTACAAACCTGCACTCAACGAATATAATATAGTGTTGCCTCGTTCTACTTACAAACCGCACTCAACGAATGTAGTATAGTATTGCCTCGTTCTACTTAAAAACCCGCACTCAACGAATATAATATAGTGTTGCCTCATTCTACTTAAAAACCCGCACTCAAGGAATATAATATAGTGTTGCCTTGTTCTACTTACAAACCCGCACTCAATGAATATAATATAGTGTTGCCTCGTTCTACTAAAACAGCTACACTAAATGAATATAATATAGTTTTGACTCGTTCTACTTAAAAACCCGCATTCAATGAATATAATATAGTGTTGCCTCGTTCTACTTACAAACCCGCACTCAATGAATATAATATAGTGTCGCCTCGTTCTACTTACAAACCTGCACTCAACGGATGTAATATAGTGTTGCCTCGTTCTACTTACAAACCCGCACTCAACGAATGTAGTATAGTATTGCCTCGTTCTACTTAAAAACCCGCACTCAACGAATATAATATAGTGTTGCCTTGTTCTACTTACAAACCCGCACTCAATGAATATATAGTGTTGCCTCGTTCTACTAAAACAGCTACACTAAATGAATATAATATAGTTTTGACCCGTTCTACTTAAAAACCCGCATTCAATGAATATAATATAGTGTTGCCTCGTTCTACTGCAGTTTATAGAAAAGACACTAAGAACATGACTAAGGCTGTTGGAGAGCTATTGAATAACTTTAAAGATCGGTTTGGAACCACACCTAAGTTAGCGCAATTTGATGATGGACTTGAGTTCTACAACGTTGGTGTGAAAAGTTTGTTGAAAGAACGTGACGTCGAATATTTCAGCACTAAGAGCGATAAAAAGGCCGCTGTTGTCGAGCGTTTTAATAGAAGTCTGAAGAGCGTTATGTGGAAGTACTTTTACGCCCGTGGAACGTACAAATGGATTGACGTTCTTGACCAGTTTGTGAGCAATTACAATAGCAATGTGAATCGAGGTATTATGATGAAGCCAAAGGATGTCAATAAGTCGAATGAAGGTGAAGTGTGGACCACTTTGTTTGGTCACCAATTTGCAGACAACCCATTGCCAAAGTTTAGAGTTGGCGAGTCAGTGAGAATTAGTAAATACAAGAGTGTGTTCACAAAGGGCTATGAAGCCAACTTCACTGAAGAGCTGTTTAGAGTGGTAAAGGTTATTCGTGGTGATCCGAATGTGTATGAAATTGAGGACATAAGTGGTGAGCAGATTATTGGTAAATTTTATGAACAGGAATTATCGCTGGTCAATAGGAAACATGGCGACGATGTGTACAGAGTTGAAAAGGTGTTGAAAAGAAAGAAAGTCAGAGGGAAGAAGATGGCGCAGGTCAAATGGTTGGGTTACGAGAGCAAACATAATTCGTGGATACCAGAAAGCGATATTCAAAATGTAGGCTAATGTAATATGGCTGAAGGTGGCTTCGACGACCTTGAGGTGGAGAGCTCTAATGAATACAGAGATGTCACTGACGACGAACTAAAGTATAGTCTCGAAAAAGTCACTCAAGATCGCGAACTAGCTCGGGGCGATCCAAACGTCACAGTCGATGAGAAAATTAGACTAATTAGAGTGGAGAGTGGACTGAGGCGTGAACGTGATGTGAGATTTCGTCAACACATGAAGGAGGATTTTAACGATATTACAACGCGGGTTAATGACTACGCAAAAGATCGTGAAGACGTCGCGAGGAGTGTACCATTGTTAGACACCACACGTGCAGAGTACGTTGACGTACCTGGACTAACACCAATCGAGAACCGTGAGTTGAATAGCACGCTCAATCCAAGCGAGAATGTGATGTCTGAGTCAAGAATAGGCGACACTGGTACATTGCAAATACAAGCGGACCATTTTCAAGACTTGATAAACGAAGCAAACAAAAGAATAGCAGAGCTTGCAGTAAAAGACCTCACGACTGCGGAGAACGAAGAGCTCATCAATCAAGCTGAAAGAGTGATTGGACTTAAACAGGCTAGAGACAAAGTCTTAGAACAGCGAGAAATAGAAGAGGTTAGAAAGCAACAAGAAGTCGACGTTGACAGGTTGCAGAAGTTCAAGAAATGGGCTAGAGAAAATATGGTTGGGTTGAGTGCTTTAGCGATTTCAGTAGCTGCAATTATAACAACTACTATTATCGCTGGGAGGTCTGCTGTTGTGAAAGGCGCTATGACCACGAGGTCGTTTGCACAGGCTGTTAAAAACGCGATAATTAGGATGGGTCCATGGGCTGTTGGATTGGCGAACTTAGTTTATGACGCGCTGGTGGTAGGCGCAAAGGGTGTCGCTTGGTTAGCGCAAAATCTGTGGGTGTTTGCGGTGACATTCGCGTGGCTTGCGTACAATTATTCGAACTAAAAGCAAACGTGACTCGTGGACGCCAGAAAGCAATATTCAAAATGTGAGCTAATGTAATATGGCTGAAGGTGGGGAAGGTTTCGACGAGATTGAGATGGAAAACTTCAATGAGTACGATGACGCCACTGATGAGCAATTAGAAGAGGAGCTCGCCGATACTGACGAGTGGCTCGACAGGGTAACCATTGGGTACAGAGCGAAAGGTATGCCGAGAGGCGTTCGTGTTAATTATGATAACAACCTCGACATTGCGAATAGGATAAGAAGTGTGCTAGCTAGAAGGCGAGGTGGGCAAAAAGAGACGTCGTTTATTGACGATGGTAAAACGGTGACAATAAGGGGTGCGGACACGAGATCCTCAGCAGTTGTTGATGATAACTACACTCCCAAGCTTAGAAACGTGTCGGTAGACAAACTGAAAGAGGGAACACCATCTGACATACGCGACGGTGTGCCATCGATGTTGAAAGACAAAAAGGTGTTCTTATCGGCGGAGAGAAGCGACAAGAAAGACTTCCTCAAAAACGTTATGGGTGTAGACATTAGGAAGGGAGATGGACCGAGATCGAAGAGACTTATCGATGGGTTGAGGGTGGTCAATGGTGGGAAAGGCAATGTGGTTGGCGTTGAGTTTGAAGGTAGGAGAATCATCGCTAGAAAGAGGGATGGAGACTTTGGGGAATTTGGTTATAGCAGAGCGATAGCTAACGCTAGATTTGTTAAAGCGTTCAAGGGCTTAGTTGATGAGGCTAGAGAAGAACACAAAAACACATCAAATGGTGTGGTTGACGCACAGTTGAGGTCTGAGGACATAACACCAACAGAAGAATTGACAGACAATATTGTTTCGAACGTTTCTGATAGGGTCGAAGGTGAAGTGGAGTCACAAGAAAGTAAGCTAAACGATGGTGCGACGTCTGAGGTTGGTGGTGGAGAGCAAATGTTGAGAGAAATCGCAGGCGTATTGAATCCAGTGGGCTCAAATGACGTGATGATAAATGCTTTAGAAATCACAGCCGATAGTTACCGCTTGAAAGCTCTGAATGAGACTGACCCAATGAAAGAACAATGGTATAAAAACGTTAGTGAGTTAGCTGAGTTGAAAGCGGATAACGCACGACTTCGGGACGGTCTCAAACCAGAGCACGAAGAAGCTAACAAAATCATTGCTGACGAGGTTAGAAACAACGACTTGTCTAGGTTAGAGAGATTTAAGAAATGGGCTAGAGAAAATATGGTTGGGTTGAGTGCTTCAGCGATTATGATAGCTGGAATTGTGACAACTGTTATTATCGCTGGGAGGTCCGCTGTTACGAAAGGCGCTAAAGCCACAAAGTCGTTCGCACAGGCTGTTAAGAACGCGATAACGAAGATGGGTCCATGGGCTGTTGGATTGGCTAATTTAGTTTATAATGCGTTGATAGCAGGTGCGAAGGGCCTCGCGTGGTTGGCTCAAAATCTGTGGGTACTCGCGGTGGTATTTACGTGGTTTGTGTATGACTATTACAAGCTAAAACGGTAGTAACAAAATATGTGTAAAGTATATGAACGTCACATCAGCAGAGTTGAGTCCTGGTTTTAGACGAGCAACCATGGGCGCCATAAAAGGGGCGAGAACGCAGCATGTGATCACGTTGAACCCTAATAAAGTCAGTCCTGGTGAGGAACTTTACATTGATATACCGAAGCTCAAGGTTAGTAGCTGTTTGGTGCCTGGATCGTTGGGTTTAGTGTTCGACTTTAAGAATGCAAACGCCAAAAGCTGGTTCTTGAACAATGTGAGCAAGTTGTTGGTTGAGAAGCTTGTTGTGAGACTAGCTGGGGAGACTGTGTATGACAACAGTGGGGAAAATTACACTGGTGTTTATCGTGACCTTTGGGAAAGTGTCACTGCGCGAGACCAAATGATTGACTATGGTGTTGGCTCTGAAAACTTGAGAAAGTTAATTTCTAAGGATGACAGTGGTGCGACAAGTGGGAACGTTGCTAAAGTTAGTGACGCGTTGATGTTTGGTGTGATTGGAACGAAACAGCGAATAAAGCTTGGTAAAATCATGGATGACCACGGGTTGTACGCTCCTTTCAGTATGAACAACAACTTGCAGTACGTGATCACGCTTCCGAAGGCCACAGACATCATGGTAGCACAATCCAATCAAAGTGTAGGTGGATACACTCTGGAGAACCTCGAGCTTGAGTACGAAACGATTGACAACCAGGAGCTCTCTGATGAAATAGCGTCGGGCTATGCAAGTGGTCGTAGTTTGTCATACGAACACGTTACGCTGACGAAAACCACTGAATGGGACAAAGGCACGACCATTGTGAACGAGAATGTTAATCTTCCAAGAAAAAGCATGAAGGCGATTGTGTTGCTTTTCACGAATAAGGTGCGAACAGACAGTGAGGAGTTTCTCTACCCAAATATTGAGAGTGTTAGAGTCACAATTGAAGGTGTGCCAAATAGTGTGTACTCACAAGGCATTCCGAAGTCGAAGTTCTACGCAGAGGCGAAACGACTGTTTGGGTTAGGTGAGGAACACGCTCAGTTCATGACCATACAGAAGTTCTATAAAGATGGTTTTGCGTTAGTCGTCGACTTGAGGAGCGTTCAAGATAATCGCAACGTCGCCACTGGCAAGAAAATCGTAAACACACAATCTGGTGTGCTTCTTGAAATCACTAAGAAAGCGACGACTGCAAATGTCATGTGCAGGGTGTTTGTGATGAGTGATGGGTTGGTCAACCTTATGAACAATGGGCTGCAATCAATCCAGTACTAAATCAAACGCAATTTAATGGAAACTCCGTTTAACGCGCTAATTGTTGGTATGACAGCTTGTGCTAAGACACATTATTTACTCAACACATTGGAATCTGAGTATCGTGGCAAATTTGACTACATTGTGTTGATTTGCCCTACTTTCGAGTGGAATAAAGCGTATCAAGATTGGAGATATGTGCGCGACCCTGACGTGTTAGCGATAGACTGTGCGCAGGATAATGTTGACGCTGTTCTCAAGTGTGTAACAAACGTTTTTAAAGGCACTAACACTCTGATTGTGTTGGACGACTGTGCAAGTGGGCAGGACGTCAAGAATAGGACTAGTCAATTGGTCAACTTGGCTTTTAGTGCGCGACATTTTATGTTGAGCGTTATTGTCATCACACAACAACTGACGTCGATCGCAAAACCGTATAGAGAAAACATTAGTAAGCTTGTTTGTTTTTATTGTCCGAGTAAGAGTGATATGAAGGTTGTTATTGACGACTACCTTGGAGACATTAGCAAAGAAGAAGTGTCGGCGATTGTGACCGCATTAAAAAATCATAAGTACGCTAGACTTGAAATCTCACTACGCTATCCATACAGTCACGAAGTTGTTATTCCGCAATAAAATACGGGTATAAGTAATAGCGTGATGGTAAAACGCAAAAGTGAAGAAAATCCTACGATTGAGGAATTAGTTGAGGATACCGCTGGTACTTCGACTGTGGAAGACAACACTGACGTTAGGAGAGCTGAGCTTATTAGACTGTCTGGCGATGGTGTGGTGAGCCAATCTGAGGCGTATATTAAAAAAGCGTCCGCAAAGGTTATCGACAAGATATGGCGCCAATATGAGTTGAAGAGAATGGAAATCGCAAACGCTTTTCTCACTGACTTGCTAATCAGCAAATTCGCTAGCTTACTAGATGGGTTGAACGCTATTGAGAACACTGACGAACTAAATGACGAGTTGCAAAAAGACTCGCTACTAAAGAAAGACGTTGAAAGCATTGTCGCGATTGTGACACCGTACGTGCCTTTCTTGGGCTTGTTGTCGGGAGGAATCACAACGTCGAAATATGTGTACGATCATCATTTTAGAAGCGCGACAAACGCTGAAAATACTGAACAAACGGACTAATCTATTATTAACAGGTGGCAATAATCTAATTTGCATAACAGGTGGCAATTTTATCACGCGTGAGACACTTTTACGATACATAAATTTGTAAAAATGTTGAAACGACTATTTTTTAAATGTGATTTAACAAATTTGTGAAAATGTTGAGACGATTATTTTTTAAATGCGATTTGACAAATTTGTGAAAATGTTGAAACGACACTTTCTATTTTTTTTAAATGTGATTTGACAAATTTGTGAAAATGTTGAAACGACACTTTCTATTTTTTAAATATGATTTGACAAATTTGTGAAAATGTTGAGACGACACTTTCTATTTTTTAAATGTGATTTAACAAATTTGTGAAAATGTTGAAACGACTATTTTTTAAATATGACTGAAATAACACCAAATTTAGCGAAAATCGTGATTTGGTATAAATTTGGTATTGTCTCGCGTGTGTTTGACATCAACGTGGGAGGGGTGTCTAGCTTGATTAACGATTGCCATACTAGTATAGCAGATGGGGCTACGAGATTATTCGACGTTGAACGTAAATATAAATACCAAAACATCGCCAAATTTGTCGAGTCGCGACTTGGCACAAATTTGGTGATGTTTTGGTATTTATATTTACGTTCAACGTCGAATAATCTCGTAGCCCCATCTGCTATACTACATTGATGTAAATTAAAAACCCGCACTCATTGAATATAATAGTGTCACCTCATTCTACTTGAAAACCTGCACTCAATGAATATAATAGTGTCGCCTAGTTCTACTTAAAAACCCGCACTCAATAAATATAACAGTGTCGCATTGTTCTACTTAAAAACCCGCACTCAATGAATATAATATAGTGTTGCCTCGTTCTACTTAAAAACCTGGATTAAATGAATATAATATAGTGTTGCCTCGTTCTACTTAAAAAGCCGCACTCAATGAATATAATATAGTGTCGCCTCCTACTTAAAAACCCGCACTCATTGAATATAATAGTGTCGGCTTATTCTACTTAAAAACCTGCACTCATTGAATATAATAGTGTCGCCTCGTTCTACTTGAAAACCTGCACTCAATGAATATAATATAGTGTTGCCTCGTTCTACTTGATGGCCATCGGTAAAATACGAACCAAATACGAATTGAAACAAAAAGCCGCTTTAACGAGAATAATATATTGACCTGCGCGCTGCGTTTAGCTATTTCTTACAGCAATATTCATTATGCCTTGCGATAATATTTTGATATTAATATTAATCAGTTCATCGTTGAACCTAATGTTCGCTAGATGAGAAGTTCGACGTTTGAAATGGGCCATTGTTTATTTTGCTATATTATATTCATTGAGTGCGGGTTTTTAACACTTGAAGTTCGTCGTAGAAATGATGAAAGCGAATGACGAATTAACATCTGCTGAAAATAAATAAAGATCAAACTAGCGGAGGAATGCGCCGTTGATGTCTCACAATCAACAACTCGTCGATTCAGATGCGAGCAGCTTGGTTGGAGGCATGAAAATTCGGGTTATTGGCAGTTTGTTCGAGAACCAAACAAAATAAAGAGGCTGTTGTTCTGTTTGAATGCCTTAGCGATAAAAGACGCATACGAGGACGTCATTTTTACGGACGAGACTAGTGTTCAAATTCAACAATATGCACGTTCATTGTCACATGTTTTTTTATGTCATGCACTTGCCAAGTTCCTCATACACATGCATGGCACACACTGTCACTGGTGTTGCCTCGTTCTACTTAAAAACCCGCACTCAATGAATATAATATAGTGTTGCCTCGTTCTACTTAAAAACCTGCACTCACTGAATATAATATAGTGTTGCCTCGTTCTACTAAAACAGCTACACTCAATGAATATAATATAGTGTTGCCTCGTTCTACTTAAAAACCTGCACTCAGTGAATATAATATAGTGTTGCCTCGTTCTACTGTTGCCTCGTTCTACTAAAACAGCTACACTCAATGAATATAATATAGTGTTGCCTCGTTCTACTTAAAAAACCGCACTCAATGAATATAATTGTGTTGCCTCGTTCTACTTAAAAACCCGCACTCAATGAACCCGCACTCAATGAATATAATATAGTGTCGCCTTGCTCACAGGTTTCCCAAGCTTGCGACACATTTATTATTATTGACTCTTTATTTACGATCTATTTTAATGGACTTGCAACGGGAATTCATTCGACTTCGTTAAATCTGTGTAATTTAGTGTGAAATCTGGCGCAGTTAGGCATTTTAATACAGCGATCGGTTGCGGCACTTTTATTATTATGATATTTAAGTACTTTATGTACGATCTATTTTAATGGACTTGCAACGGGAATCATTCGATTTCGTTAAAATGCTAGAATATTGCGATAAATTAAGAAATAAAGTTCACTTTATTTCTTATGAAGTCGTAGTTGTTGTTTCTGTGTAATTTGGTGTGAAATCTGACCCAATTGAGGCATTGACAGCGAGTTCGGTATCTGGCCATGTTGTTCCTCACTATAAAATAGGGAAGGCAGGAGACTGCCGCTCACGAAGCCCACCCATCGACTCCACAAATCGTTCTCTAGGAGCCGCTTTACGCGCCCAATCGCGAAGAAAACAACAAATCAATAAAGTACAGTAAATTTCCAATCAGATACTTCGTCCTCAGCAATCGATACACAGATTTAGTAAGATAAAATTCCAATATAATTCAGTTGTTTGACGATCTGCCATCCGTGACCACAGGAACTGCAATACGGTCTCGCGAGTTCAAATGACAGCGTCCGAATTGACCAATGAGAATTGAGCTTGATATTTGAACTCGCGAGGCTTCAACGACCGTATTGCAGTTCCTGTGGTCACGGATGGCAGATCGTCAAACAACTGAATTATATTGGAATTTTATCTTACTAAATCTGTGTATCGATTGCTGAGGACGAAGTATCTGATTGGAAATTTACTGTACTTTATAGATTTGTTGTTTTCTTCGCGATTGGGCGCGTAAAGCGGCTCCTAGAGAACGATTTGTGGAGTCGATAGGTGGGCTTCGTGAGCGGCAGTCTCCTGCCTTCCCTATTTTATAGTACATGGCCAGATACCGAACTCGCTGTCAATGCCTCAATTGGGTCAGATTTCACACCAAATTACACAGAAACAACAACTTCATCAGAAATAAAGTGAACTTTATTTCTTAATTTATGGCAATATTCTAGCATTTTAACGAAATCGAATGATTCCCGTTGCAAGTCCATTAAAATAGATCGTACATAAAGTACTTAAATATCATAATAATAAAAGTGCCGCAACCGATCGCTGTAAATGCCTAACTGCGCCAGATTTCACACTAAATTACACAGATTTAACGAAGTCGAATGAATTCCCGTTGCAAGTCCATTAAAATAGATCGTAAATAAAGAGTCAATAATAATAAATGTGTCGCAAGCTTGGGAAGCCTGTACCTTGCTCTACTTAAAAACCTGCACTCAACAAATATAATATAGTGTTGCCTCGTTCTACTTACAAACCCGCACTCAACGAATGTAGTATAGTATTGCCTCGTTCTACTTAAAAACCCGCACTCAACGAATATAATATAGTGTTGCCTTGCTCTACTTAAAAACCTGCACTCAATGAAAACAATAGAGTGTTGCCTCTTTCTACTTACAAACCCGCACTCAATGAATATAATATAGTGTCGCCTCGTTCTACTTACAAACCAGCACTCAACGAATATAATATAGTGTTGCCTCGTTCTACTTACAAACCAGCACTCAACGAATCTAGTATAGTATTGCCTCGTTCTACTTAAAAACCTGCACTCAACGAATATAATATAGTGTTGCCTCGTTCTACTTAAAAACCGGCAGTCAATGAATATAATATAGTGTTGCCTCGTTCTACTGTTGCCTCGTTCTACTAAAACAGCTACACTAAATGAATATAATACAGTGTTGCGTCATTCTACTTACAAACCCGCACTCAATGAATATAATATAGTGTCGCCTCGTTCTACTTACAAACCTGCACTCAACGAATATAATATAGTGTTGCCTCGTTCTACTTACAAACCCGCACTCAATGAATATAATATAGCGTTGCCTCGTTCTACTGTTGCCTCGTTCTACTAAAACAGCTACACTAAATGAATATAATATAGTTTTGACTCGTTCTACTTAAACCCGCATTCAATGAATATAATATAGTGTTGCCTCGTTTTACTTAAAAACCCGCACTCAATGAATGTAATATAGTGTTGCCTCTTTCTACTTACAAACCCGCACTCAACGAATATAATATAGTGTTGGCTCGTTCTACTGTTGCCTCGTTCTACCAAAACAGCTACACTCAATGAATATAATATAGTGTTGCCTCGTTCTACATAAAAACCTGCACTCAATGAATGTAATATAGTGTTGCCTCGTTCTACTTACAAACCCGCACTCAATAAATATAATATAATATAATCAACAAAGCGAATGACGAATTAACATCTGCTGAAAATAAATAAAGATCAAACTAGCGGATGAATGTGGCGTTGATGTCTCACAATCAACAACTCGTCGATTCAGATGCGAGCAGCTTGGTTGGAGGCATGAAAATTCGGGTTATTGGCAGTTTGTTCGAGAACCAAACAAAATAAAGAGGCTGTTGTTCTGTTTGAATGCCTTAGCGATAAAAGACGCATACGAGGACGTCATTTTTACGGACGAGACTAGTGTTCAAATTCAACAATATGCACGTTCATTGTCACACGTTTTTTTATGTCATGCACTTGCCAAGTTCCTCACAGACATGCATGGCACACACCGGAGGAGGAGCGGTGCCTATCCCATGATGCATTGCATACATGTTTTCTCTCAGAAAAGATGGCGGAAGTATTTTCATGCAAATTTTACGCCTGAATTGGCTGCACCGTTCTATTGCAAAAAGTGCATTTATAGAGGTAGGTTTATTATATATTATGTCTGATGCATTGTACACGTGTGTGATATTTCATTTTGTTTGATTTGTGTATCTGGAAAGAAATAATTCTCTGATCTGTGAGAGCCGTTTTCGAATTGATTGCACTTGCCTTTTTAATGAGCCCATAATATTCACAATTTATGTGGAACAGGAAAAAGCAATTTCATTGTTTTTTTACATAATTAAGACGATAAATGCTTGTTTTTTCTAAATTTGTTGATGTGATCCAAAGTGACTTGCGATATAAAGGATAAATATCCAACTGAAAATGGTGTATTTTGTTTAGAAAACACAGCTTTTTAAATTTGGCGCCATTTTATATGTTTTCTTTGCGAAATATTATGTCAGTCCACAATGGTCCACTATTGTCTATCACAGCTTTACACTTTAATGTTCTGTTTTCTTAGTTCAATCTTGCATATTTTTTTATTTTTTCATTTATTTAAAATTTGGTCTTTGTTTAAATCACAGTTAATATGTCTTCAAGTGATGAAGAAAGAAGGATATGCAAACGTGCAATTATTTCGCAAGGTAACACACCTCGCAAGCATCCAAAGAAGGCCAGAACAGACTGTAATACGACTTTATCGAAAAGCCCAGTGTATAGTATTAAAGTATGCAGTCCAAATGTAAGATTTCAGACTACGTATATACTATAATACATAATCATGGTCATGTTACTAAGAATTTATTGCGTAAAAATAGCTGGAAAACATCGTCATAATAATAGTATATTATTATATTTTTTTATAATATAATTTATTCAATGTGATTTGGATATTATATGCTTTTGTATACATACGTTTTATGAAGAATTTATCAATTACATTCATACTATAATAATTATTGTCTTTTAATTATTTTGTAGTTTTACAAAAACCGATCTCCAAAAAAAATCAAATCTCCTGTCAAAAAGCATAAATGGACTTTTCAAGAGGATAGGGCCTTGGTTGAATTCGTTTCTGTTGCAAAAACCGATCCTATTTATGGTTGGAGTGATATATCCAAGTCAAAATGGCCATCATTTAATGTGAATCATGTTTTTTGGTCTGATGGTGCAGTACATATCCAAAGCAGCACATCATTTTGTCAAGTATGTTGTATTAATTTATATAAATACATGGGGATGTTTTAATGACATCTTGAATTATTATAGAGTACTGTTTGTCATAGTCATACAAATACAGGATTCCCGGGGGTTCGCCCGGGGGGGGGAATGATCGCAGTTGGAATTGACTGGTACAATACACAGACACTACAGTATGTGGTGCTATTTTTATGGTTCAGTAATCAGTACTGACCTTAGAGGTTTTTAGCAATAGCATTATTTTTCAGGTAAACAAATCTCTATGTAACAGTCCTTTGTGCTATAATATAATTTTTGAATTCCATTTATACATGTATGCATGTGTAAATATGTATACATTGTATCGTAAATAGCTGTCCACAGTTGCTGATGGTACATGCAGTATACTGCAAGTACACAATCACATCAGCTACACTGTACTGATGAGTTCCAAAAAGAACGAAACAGTTGTTTTCAGACTTTGGTATATTTGCCCAATTTTGCTGTCTTATAGACTGCCGGGTGAGAGGAAGAGTGACTACATACTACCGAAGGAAATGTTTGAACTTGGAGGAAGCAGAAGCTCATTTCAAGTTATCATTGAGTGATTGCTTAGCAGATATGAGTATTGGAATAGAACAAGCTAATCCTACTAATCTCACTTACACTATTACTCCTACTATTTCTAAAACTAATGCACAAGTTACTCATTTGCCAATTTTAAATCAACCCAGTACAACATATACTGTGGCTGAGGTTTTGAATTTTGTGCATTCTCTAACTTCTGAACAATTATTAATATTAACAGAAAAGCTTTTCTTCCAGCTTGCTGCTTTGAATAATATTAATTCTAATCTTTCTAATTTCTGTTCTTTGGCCTTGAATGCAATGGTTTTGCTTCAAGAAAATAACAAGTCAAATCTCCTTTACAAATTTTCTTTTGCTATATGCAACAAATCTCCTGTTACTAACCAGTCAATTTTTCCAATGGACCGCATGCCATTTGGGTTGGTGGAATACCAAATTGAATTATTTAGCTGCACCAACATTAATCAAGTATGTCCATTGGGGAAAACAATATATTTATCTATATATGTATATTACATTTACTGTATGTAACAAACTGCTGAATATTTTGTGATTACAGTATGTATATTTTTTCAGATAAATATACCAGCAGATTTTGCCCAGTGGCATGAGACAATGTGTGCTGAATTCCCAACAAGATTCAACCGATTGTTTCGAGGTCCAATGTGGAGTGGTGTCCCAAAGCAACTTCAAGGCTCACCATTAAATGTTAGTATTAATTTTCTTATCCATATGGTTGCATGTTGATACTACTGTATATTAAGTGCTTCAAATGTATTACTTTTGTATTAGGCAAGAGTCAACATCGCAGCGCCAGGAACAAGAACTGCAGAGAAGAAAACAGCAGCATCTGAATTTAGTATGGAGCCAGTAATACAGGTTAGTCAAATTGGTATAGGAGCAATAGTTTATGCCTTGTTGGTACAATTAGTACTGTACACAACACTTCCAAGAATTAAAGACTTGGGCTCATACTGTATCTGCTCAAATATATATTTTTAGTGGGCTTGCTGTACTCATGGAAGGGCTTAATTAAAGGGGAAAGGGAATTTTGCAATTTGCAATGAGTATTCTGTATACAGTACTTTACATATATTTTTTGTAAGTTTAACAGTTTATTAATCTGCTTATTAAAATATATATTGTTCTTTGTATTCATATAGATTCAAGCATTAAAAGAGATCAAGGAAGCTAATCCAGAGGGAAGATTCTGGATTAAAGGGGATGGTTGTGATATTAAGGCAGCATTACAGGAATCTGTTTCTGGTGTTTGGAATGGGGATGTTGATTTAGGGGATGGTGTTTTGCAAAAGCTGAGAGGCGATTATGAGGATAGAAGGGATAAATACTTGGTATTAGAAAAGCTGTCAGATGGGGAGATTATTGTTAGTCGGTTGAAGACAATTTCTATTGAATTGAATGAGGACAAGGAATTTTTGTCCCAGGGTTTGATAAAGTCAAATAAGGTATATGAGAAGTATTCATCCCAGAATACTGCTAAGAAGGTGCTGATGGAGGTGTGTTGGGAAAGGGTTGAATTCAACAAACTTCTTCAACAAAACCAGGCATTTAATGCATATTTTTCAGGCTTATTAAATTTTTTAGTACCCAATGACCATCAAATAATGCAAGTTATGAAAGGTTTGGCTGAAAAGAAATCTGAATGGTTTACCTACTTACGTAATCTTTTCATAAAGCAGAGACAACCAGCAGCTACCCATGTATTTGTCATGTTGATTTCAGATGAGCAGAGAGATAAAAAGCCATACTGTATGCCCATTCAGTATATCCCTTATCATTCTTTAAAGGACCAGACTGTGAGATTGTTTTGCCAGACCATTAAGCAAAAAATTATTGAACTTGGGATGACTGTTATTGGTACGGTACTGTATGTGCATCAGACATCAGACTCTATACAACACACTTTGTCGAATAAAATTTTATAAATGTTATAAAATTTACAGTATATAGTCATACTTTTTTAAGTGCAAATTCTGATTTTGAATTTTAGGTTTTGTTTCAGATGGTGAGTTCAATAGTTTAAGGACTAAAGGAAACAAACGTCCCGTACATGTATTTCAGTTAATTCATGATGCTAGAGAAAGTGTATACAGACAGAGCGAATCCACATTATTAAAGTTTCTTGTTAAACTTGGAGGTACTTTTTTATTGATATTCCAGTTGATTTTAGACAAAATAATAGAAAACACAAATTAGTGTTGTCTTATAATAATTCCAATCAATTAAAATTTTTTAGTTGATAACAATGGCAATCCTGTGACAGAAAAAGTTGATCATGCTATTCCAGCTCAATTAATCAACATGTTGGATGACATGAGATGCCGTCTTGATAGGTCTTTGCCTGAGGCTATCAAGTTGTTAAGGGAAGCTTTGGTACCATGTGGTTATAAATGTTACCCGTTCAGAGCTGGAACAGATGAATGTTTTGTTGACATGCTGAGAAGTTTAGTAGCAACATTAAGATTCAGGCATACTGTTGGTTTATATAAATCAGAAGGTGTTGATTTTTCTTTGTATTTGTATGTGCCTGAAATTGATGATGTCACTGGAGAAGCTTTCCATGAACGTGAGGACCATTGTCATATATTAAAGAGAATCTGGAAGCACACTAGGGAAGAAGGACCTGAAGGAACAGATCTTCAAGGATTTGATGATGCCATGAAAGACTCTGGTCTTACTCACGCTGCTTTGACTGGAGAACGGAAACAATCGGTGCAGGATGCTGAGAGGATGTTATCATACCTGGTGGCAAACTTCTTGACTGATCATGGTTATACGAAAGAGGGAGAATATGTGAAGACAGTAGCTGGTTGGCATGAAGCTGCAGATGGTAGAGATCTAACGGAGATTGAACGTTGTAAGAAAAACTACACAATGCTAAATATGATTTTGGACGATTTTATGCCTTGGCACAATGATATTTATGATTTTTCTACAGCTGATATTAACAGGTACTGTACATGTAATTAAGAAATCTCTATTATATATGTATGGGATAAGGGTTTTTATGATATCAAAATACCTTTTGCTGCTCTCACTTGTGAGATATTGTTTTTCCATTGGGATATATTATACATTTATTTTCTTGCCATCATGTAATATTCTTTATACTGTATACCCCCCTGGAAATCATGTGCATACCCCCCTGGAAATCATGTAAAGTCCTGGAATTTTTCATCTCCATGGAAACTTCTGGAATTTCAAACTAACTCTACTAAAATCTCAGCACTCTCAAAATAAACATAACTGAATATTAAGAAAAAATTCCTGGATTTTCAAAATTATGAAGGTGTACAGTATGAACCCTGATTATAAAGTATAACATTTTTTCATTGTTTTTAATAAATGCACATTTTATATTTTGATATAATTAGACCAATCAAAGGGATATGTGGTTTTTCGAGAGAAACCGTGATAGCTGTTACAACTAACATTGAAAGTATTGAGTATCGGCACCGAGAAACTGAGAGAATTGGATATCCAGAACACCCCAGAGCTCGTACTTCTGATGATGTAGAATCCTTCATTTCATTGCTTCACCGGTTCCTTGGAAACATTTTCACTGTCAAGGATTTAACATCTTTGTGGAGAAAACTTGTAAGGTAAAATAACCTTGTATGAATATTTTAAAAATAAGTTATATTGTATGCCCTCTCTCCCTCCCCCCCCCCCCCCTATATCTATATATTATTAATAATATTAGTAATTTAGTATGAATAATAATATTAATTGTTTAATATATACCTGCATACAGTATGTTCATAATTAATATCAATACATGAATATACTGTACACTACAGGTTACAGTATATACAGTACCTCATAATATTGTCATTTCATTTACTTATAGAGAATACTGCAAACGGATTGACCCAAATTTGCCCTTCTATTATTGGACGACAAATGAAAGGTTTCGAGATGAAAATGATCTAACTTCTAATTTTAATATCAAGCCTGATTGCAACAATATTACAGATCCACGTGAACATCCCTTACGACTGCACAAGCTTAAAGTAAACAGACGTGAGGATTCATCAATATTTGTTGCAGGGCGTTGTTTTCTGCTAGCAAGAAATCAAACAACCGTCCGCCACCGGATACACAAACCTGTTGTTGATGCTCCACTACCAAGTACGACAGAAAATCCCACACAGTCCATGCCCCAAAACCCATCATCTAATGGATAAAACATTTGGATATCAGAAATAATTGGTGATTAATAACTGATTTTGCTACCTGATCATCTGATCTGATTGTTTACAAACTGATTTTGCTGCCTGGTCATCTGGTCTGATTGTTTACAAACTGATTTTGCTACCTGGTCCTCTGGTCTGATTGTTTACAAACTGATTTTGCTACCTGGTCCTCTGGTCTGATTGTTTACAAACTGATTTTGCTACCTGGTCATCTGGTCTGATTGTTTACAAACTGATTTTGCTGCCTGGTCCTCTGGTCTGATTGTTTACAAACTGATTTTGCTACCTGGTCCTCTGGTCTGATTGTTTACAAACTGATTTTGCTACCTGGTCCTCTGCTCTGATTGTTTACAAACTGATTTTGCTGCCTGGTCATCTGGTCTGATTGTTTACAAACTGATTTTGCTACCTGATCATCTGGTCAGATTGTTTACAAACTGATTTTGCTGCCTGGTCCTCTGGTCTGATTGTTTACAAACTGATTTTGCTACCGTCCTCTGGTCTGATTGTTTACAAACTGATTTTGCTACCTGGTCCTCTGGTCTGATTGTTTACAAACTGATTTTGCTATATGGTCCTCTGGTCAGATTGTTTAAAAACTGATTTTGCTACCTGATCATCTGGTCAGATTGTTTACAAACTGATTTTGCTGCCTGGTCATCTGGTCTGATTGTTTACAAACTGATTTTGCTACCTGGTCCTCTGGTCTGATTGTTTACAAACTGATTTTGCTACCTGGTCCTCTGGTCTGATTGTTTACAAACTGATTTTGCTACCTGGTCCTCTGGTCTGATTGTTTACAAACTGATTTTGCTACCTGGTCCTCTGGTCTGATTGTTTACAAACTGATTTTGCTGCCTGGTCCTCTGGTCTGATTGTTTACAAACTGATTTTGCTACCTGGTCCTCTGGTCTGATTGTTTACAAACTGATTTTGCTACCTGGTGCTCTGGTCTGATTGTTTACAAACTGATTTTGCTACCTGGTCCTCTGGTCTGATTGTTCACAAACTGATTTTGCTACCTGGTCCTCTGGTCTGATTGTTTACAAACTGATTTTGCTACCTGGTCCTCTGGTCTGATTGTTTACAAACTGATTTTGCTGCCTGATCATCTGGTCAGATTGTTTACAAACTGATTTTGCTACCTGATCATCTGGTCAGATTGTTTACAAACTGATTTTGCTACCTGGTCCTCTGGTCTGATTGTTTACAAACTGATTTTGCTACCTGGTCCTCTGGTCTGATTGTTTACAAACTGATTTTGCTACCTGGTCCTCTGGTCTGATTGTTCACAAACTGATTTTGCTACCTGGTCCTCTGGTCTGATTGTTTACAAACTGATTTTGCTACCTGGTCCTCTGGTCTGATTGTTTACAAACTGATTTTGCTGCCTGATCATCTGGTCAGATTGTTTACAAACTGATTTTGCTACCTGATCATCTGGTCAGATTGTTTACAAACTGATTTTGCTACCTGGTCCTCTGGTCTGATTGTTTACAAACTGATTTTGCTGCCTGATCATCTGGTCAGATTGTTTACAAACTGATTTTGCTACCTGGTCCTCTGGTCTGATTGTTTACAAACTGATTTTGCTATATGGTCCTCTGGTCAGATTGTTTAAAAACTGATTTTGCTACCTGGTCCTCTGGTCTGATTGTTTACAAACTGATTTTGCTGCCTGGTCATCTGGTCTGATTGTTTACAAACTGATTTTGCTACCTGGTCCTCTGGTCTGATTGTTTACAAACTGATTTTGCTATATGGTCCTCTGGTCTGATTGTTTACAAATTGATTTTGCTACCTGGTCCTCTGGTCTGATTGTTTACAAATTGATTTTGCTACCTGGTCCTCTGGTCTGATTGTTTACAAATTGATTTTGCTACCTGGTCCTCTGGTCTGATTGTTTACAAACTGATTTTGCTGCCTGATCATCTCGTCTATTAAATTTGATTAAAATTTTGATATAGGTTTAAAGTATTACCGAATTGTAGTTATTGTTTGGCTCATCAGCATCCCATTTTCCATTTTTAACAATAATTACCGAGGAGTAGAAAAGCAACTTCCGTTGTTGGCTTGACCATTTACGCTTTAACGAATCAATTTTGATTGACTGTAGTTGCTTTTTCTGCATGGCTCTTTTCAGCTTGGGTATCTTATTAACACTGCAATACCCCATAATATACCATTTATTGTTATGAAAGATGCTGAATTTTATGGCGTTGGAATCTTTGATGTTGGTAGGTTCGTTTTCAGCTTTTATATTTAAATCAAGTTTATGAGACCTTCTGTATGAACAAATTGCCATTGCCTGTTGGTAGTGAATATCAGCCCAGGACCCCACAACAAAAAATCTTTCAGCAAACAGAACATCTTCACCTTCCACAAAGTCATTTTCATCAGAATCTTGCACATCCAGTATTTCTGTCAGCTGATTGATTTCTTCAATTTCAACATCGCAATTACCTGTAGCACCCTCATCACAACTGCTTTCAATCCGATGAGCAGGAAGATACACTAAGCAAACAAGATGTCGTGGTTGCTTGTAACAGTTACATGAACTCTCTGCCATTATATTTGGAGGTGGTGGAAACCCTTCGTCGCATTTACATCCCTCAACAAATTCATGTTGGACTGGCTTTATTGGCTCAGAAGCAGGGGCAGGCAAAACTTCATAATCCCATAAAATAGTTGCCTCCATGGGCACATCTTTAGTTCGAGGGTCGTTCATGTCAAAGAACTTTAAAGTAATCAGTAGTTGTAAGTTAGACAGTTTTGTTAGAAGGTACACAAATAAAAATATGTAGTAAATATATGAAATATTTGTGGTTTTTTAAATGAACAAATTAATTTACTATACCTTCAAAACACAACTTGAATGTATCTTTATCAATGCTGGACTACTTATATCCTTGAAAACATCCTCTACTTTGTTGCTCTGGCCATTTATTATCGGCACAGTTAATCCAACTCGACGAACATCAAGACTATCCAAAAAACTTACGTGGATTTCACGGCACTTCAATTCTACGCATAATAAACCGCTTGGAATGATATTAAAATCTTCTTTGGATACACAATGAACGTAAAGTAGTTCGTGTTCGTTTAAAATTGGCGAATTATTGCCTCGAATAGCTTTGAAAACGGCCATCACAACAAATCACTTTACGTGTCAAAGGTCGCGCAAAGAATAAAACGCGAGGGAAAAAAATCGATAATATATAGTGTCACGAAGTGCATCATGGGATAGGCACCGCTCCTCCTCTGGGCACACACTGTCACTGGTGTTGCCTCGTTCTACTTAAAAACCCGCACTCAATGAATATAATATAGTGTTGCCTCGTTCTACTTAAAAACCCGCACTCAATGAATATAATATAGTGTTGCCTTGTTCTACTAAAACAGCTACACTCAATGAATATAATATAGTGTTGCCTCGTTCTACTTAAAAACCTGCACTCAATGAATATAATAGTGTCGCCTAGTTCTACTTAAAAACCCGCACTCAATAAATATAATAGTGTCGCCTTGTTCTACTTAAAAACCCACACTCATTGAATATAATAGTGTCGCCTCGTTCTACTTGAAAACCCGAACTCATTGAATATAATATAGTGTCGCCTCGTTCTACTTAAAAACCAGCACTCAATAAATATAATATAGTGTTGCCTCGTTCTATTTAAAAACCCGCACTCAATGAATATAATATAGTGTTGCCTCGTTCTACTTAAAAACCTGGACTAAATGAATATAATATAGTGTTGCCTCGTTCTACTTAAAAACCCGCACTCAATAAATATAATAGTGTCGCCTTGTTCTACTTAAAAACCCGCACTCATTGAATATAATAGTGTCGCCTCGTTCTACTTGAAAACCCGAACTCATTGAATATAATATAGTGTCGCCTCGTTCTACTTAAAAACCAGCACTCAATAAATATAATATAGTGTTGCCTCGTTCTATTTAAAAACCCGCACTCAATGAATATAATATAGTGTTGCCTCCTTCTACTTAAAAACCTGGACTAAATCAATATAATATAGTGTTGCCTCGTTCTACTTAAAAAGCCGCACTCAATGAATATAATATAGTGTCGCCTCCTACTTAAAAACCCGCACTCAATGAATATAATAGTGTCGTCTCGTTCTACTTAAAAACCCGCACTCATTGAATATAATAGTGTCGCCTGGTTCTACTTAAAAACCCGCACTCAATGAATATAATAGTGTCGCCTCGTTCTACTTAAAAACCCGCACTCAATAAATATAATAGTGTCGCCTCGTTCTACTTAAAAACCCGCACTCAATAAATATAATAGTGTCGCCTCGTTCTACTTAAAAACCCGCACTCAATAAATATAATAGTGTCGCCTCGTTCTACTTGAAAACCCGAACTTGCATTGAATATAATATAGTGTCGCCTCGTTCTAATTAAAAACCCGCACTCAATGAATATAATATAGTGTTGCCTTGTTCTACTAAAACAGCTACACTCAATGAATATAATATAGTGTTGCCTCGTTCTACTTAAAAACCTGCACTCAATGAATATAATAGTGTTGCCTAGTTCTACTTAAAAACCCGCACTCAATAAATATAATAGTGTCGCCTTGTTCTACTTAAAAACCCGCACTCATTGAATATAATAGTGTCGCCTCGTTCTACTTGAAAACCCGAACTCATTGAATATAATATAGTGTCGCCTCGTTCTACTTAAAAACCAGCACTCAATAAATATAATATAGTGTTGCCTCGTTCTATTTAAAAACCCGCACTCAATGAATATAATATAGTGTTCCCTCGTTCTACTTAAAAACCTGGACTAAATGAATATAATATAGTGTTGCCTCGTTCTACTTAAAAACCCGCACTCAATAAATATAATAGTGTTGCCTTGTTCTACTTAAAAACCCGCACTCATTGAATATAATAGTGTCGCCTCGTTCTACTTGAAAACCCGAACTCATTGAATATAATATAGTGTCGCCTCGTTCTACTTAAAAACCAGCACTCAATAAATATAATATAGTGTTGCCTCGTTCTATTTAAAAACCCGCACTCAATGAATATAATATAGTGTTGCCTCCTTCTACTTAAAAACCTGGACTAAATGAATATAATATAGTGTTGCCTCGTTCTACTTAAAAAGCCGCACTCAATGAATATAATATAGTGTCGCCTCCTACTTAAAAACCCGCACTCAATGAATATAATAGTGTCGTCTCGTTCTACTTAAAAACCCGCACTCATTGAATATAATAGTGTCGCCTGGTTCTACTTAAAAACCCGCACTCAATGAATATAATAGTGTCGCCTCGTTCTACTTAAAAACCCGCACTCAATAAATATAATAGTGTCGCCTCGTTCTACTTAAAAACCCGCACTCAATAAATATAATAGTGTCGCCTCGTTCTACTTGAAAACCCGAACTTGCATTGAATATAATATAGTGTCGCCTCGTTCTATTTAAAAACCTGCACTCAATGAATATAATATAGTGTTGCCTCGTTCTACTTAAAAACCTGGACTAAATGAATATAATATAGTGTCGCGTCCTTCTACTTAAAAACCTGCACTCAATGAATATAATAGTGTCGTCTCGTTCTACTTGAAAACCTGCACTAATTGAATATAATAGTGTCGCCTCGTTCTACTAAAAAAAACCGCACTCATTGAATATAATAGTGTCGGCTCGTTCTACTTAAAAACCAGCACTCAAAGAATATAATATAGTGTTGCCTCGTTCTACTTAAAAACCTGGACTAAATGAATATAATATAGTGTCGCCTCCTTCTACTTAAAAACCTGCACTCAATGAATATACTAGTGTCTCGTTCTACTTGAAAACCTGCACTCAATGAATATAATAGTGTCGCCTCGTTCTACTTAAAAAGCCGCACTCGATGAATAGAATAGTGTCGCCTCATTCTACTTAAAAACCCGCACTCAATGAATATAATATAGTGTTGCCTCGTTCTACTTAAAAACCCGCACTCAATGAATAAAATAGTGTCGCCTTGTTCTACTTAAAAACCCGCACTCATTGAATATAATAGTGTCGCCTCGTTCTACTTAAAAACCAGCACTCAAAGAATATAATATAGTGTCACCTCGTTCTACTTAAAAACCCGCACTCAATGAATATAATAGTGTCGTCTCGTTCTACTTAAAAACCCGCACTCAATAAATATAATAGTGTCGCCTTGTTCTACTTAAAAACCCGCACTCATTGAATATAATAGTGTCGCCTCATTCTACTTGAAAACCTACACTCAATGAATATAATAGTGTCGCCTCGTTCTACTTAAAAACCCGCACTCAATAAATATAATAGTGTCGCCTTGTTCTACTTAAAAACCCGCACTCATTGAATATAATAGTGTCGCCTCGTTCTACTTGAAAACCCGAACTCATTGAATATAATATAGTGTCGCCTCGTTCTACTTAAAAACCCGCACTCAATGAATATAATATAGTGTTGCCTTGTTCTACTTAAAAACCCACACTCAATAAATATAATATAGTGTTGCCTCGTTCTACTTAAAAACCCGCACTCAATGAATATAATAGTGTTGCTTCGTTCTACTTAAAGACCCGCACTCAATGAATAAAATAGTATCGCCTTGTTCTACTTAAAAACCTGCACTCATTGAATATAATAGTGTCGCCTCGTTCTACTTAAAAACCAGCACTCAAAGAATATAATATAGTGTTGCCTCGTTCTACTTAAAAAGCCGCACTCAATGAATATAATATAGTGTCGCCTCCTACTTAAAAACCCGCACTCAATGAATATAATAGTGTCGTCTCGTTCTACTTAAAAAGCCGCACTCATTGAATATAATAGTTTCGGCTCGTTCTACTTAAAAACCCGCACTCAATAAATATAATATAGTGTTGCCTTGTTCTATTTAAAAACCCGCACTCAATGAATATAATATAGTGTTGCGTCATTCTACTTACAAACCCACACTCAAAGAATATAATATAGTGTCGCCTCATTCTACTTGAAAACCTACACTCAATGAATATAATAGTGTCGCCTCGTTCTACTTAAAAACGCGCACTCAATAAATATAATAGTGTCGCCTTGTTCTACTCAAAAACCCGCACTCATTGAATATAATAGTGTCGCCTCGTTCTACTTGAAAACCCGAACTCATTGAATATAATATAGTGTCGCCTCGTTCTACTTAAAAACCCGCACTCAATGAATATAATATAGTGTTGCCTCGTTCTACTTAAAAACCCGCACTCAATAAATATAATAGTGTCACCTTGTTCTACTTAAAAACCTGCACTCATTGAATATAATAGTGTCGCCTCATTCTACTTGAAAACCTGCACTCAATGAATATAATAGTGTCGCCTAGTTCTACTTAAAAACCCGCACTCAATAAATATTATAGTGTCGCCTTGTTCTACTTAAAAACCCGCACTCATTGAATATAATAGTGTCGCCTTGTTCTACTTGAAAACCCGAACTCATTGAATATAATATAGTGTCGCCTCGTTCTACTTAAAAACCCGCACTCAATAAATATAATATAGTGTTGCCTCGTTCTATTTAAAAACCCGCACTCAATGAATATAATATAGTGTTGCCTCGTTCTACTTAAAAACCTGGACTAAATGAATATAATATAGTGTTGCCTCGTTCTACTTAAAAAGCCGCACTCAATGAATATAATATAGTGTCGCCTCCTACTTAAAAACCCGCACTCAATGAATATAATAGTGTCGTCTCGTTCTACTTAAAAAGCCGCACCCATTGAATATAATAGTGTCGCCTTGTTCTACTTAAAAAACAGCACTCAAAGAATATAATATAGTGTCACCTCGTTCTACTTAAAAACCCGCACTCAATGAATATAATAGTGTCGTCTTGTTCTACTTAAAAACCCGCACTCAATAAATATAATAGTGTCTCCTTGTTCTGCTTAAAAACCCGCACTCATTGAATATAATAGTGTCGCCTCATTCTACTTGAAAACCTACACTCAATGAATATAATAGTGTCGCCTCGTTCTACTTAAAAACCCGCACTCAATAAATATAATAGTGTCGCCTTGTTCTACTTAAAAACCCGCACTCATTGAATATAATAGTGTCGCCTCGTTCTACTTGAAAACCCGAACTCATTGAATATAATATAGTGTCGCCTCGTTCTACTTAAAAACCCGCACTCAACGAATATAATATAGTGTTGCCTCGTTCTACTTAAAAACCTGGTCTAAATGAATATAATATAGTGTTGCCTCGTTCTACTTAAAAAGCCGCACTCAATGAATATAATATAGTGTCAGTAGTATAGTAAGTGGGGCTGCGAGCCCAGTCAACGCCAACCGTGATATAAACGCCAAAACATCACCAAATTTGTGTCGAGCCACAACTCGACAATGTTTTGGTACTCACGTTTTATAATCGACGTTGGTGAGCTCACAGCGCCAGTCTCTGTGCTATTATGATGATCGTTAGTCAATCTAAACACCCCTCCCACGTTTTCTACTCAGTTGATGCCGAATATTAAAGAAATCACAACTTTCGCTAAACTTTACGCTACTTTAGCCATATTTAAAAAAATAGTCATTTCAACATTTTCACAAATTTGTCGAATCGCATTTAAAAAATAGTCGTCTCAACATTTTCACAAATTTGTCAAACCACATTTAAAAAATAGAAAGTGTCGTTTCAACATTTTCACAAATTTGTTAAATCACATTTTCACAAATTTGTCAAATCACATTTAAAAAAATAGAAAGTGTCGTTTCAACATTTTCACAAATTTGTCAAATTACATTTTTACAAATTTATGTATCGTAAAAGTGTCTCACGCGTGATAAAATTGCCACCTGTTATGCAAATTAGGTTATTGCCACCTGTTAATAATAGATTAGTCCGTTTGTTCACTATTTTCAGCGTTTGTCGCCTCGCTCCTAAAATGGTGATCGTACACGTGTTTTGACGTTATAATTCCTCCAGACAACAAGCCCAAGAAAGGCACGTATGGTGTCACAACCGCGACAATGCTCTCGACGTCTTTCTTTAGTAACGGGTCTTTTTGTAGTTCGTCGTTTAGTTCGTCAGGATTCTCTATAGCGTTCAACCCGTCCAGTAAGTTAGCGAATTTGCTGATTAGCAAGTCGGTGAGAAAAGCGTTTGCGATCTCCATTCTCTTCAACTCGTGTTGGCGCCATATCTTATCAATAACTTTTGCAGACGCTTTTTTAATGTACGCTTCGGACTGACTTACCACACCGTCACCGGACAGTCTAATAAGTTCGGATCTCCTAACGTCGACGTTGTCTTCCACAGTCGAGGTGTCATCAGTCTCCTCAACTAATTCCTCAATCGTAGGATTTTCCTCACTTTTGCGTTTTACCATCACGCTATTACTTATACCCATATTTTATTGCGGAATAACAACTTCGTGACTGTATGGATAGCGCAGTGAGATTTCGAGTCTAGCGTACTTATTATTTTTTAATGCAGTCGCAATCGCCGACGATTTTTCTCTGCTAATGTTTCCAAGGTAATCGTCGATAACGACCTTCATATCACTCCTACTCGGGCAGTAAAAACAAACGAGCTTACTAATATTTTCTCTGTACGGTTTTGCGATCGACGTCAGTTGTTGTGTGATGACAATAACGCTCAACATAAAATGTCGCGCACTAAAAGCCAAGTTGACCAATTGACTAGTCCTATTCTTGACGTCCTGCCCACTTGCACAGTCGTCCAACACAATCAGAGTGTTAGTGCCTTTAAAAACATTTGTTACACACTTGAGAACAGCGTCGACACTGTCTTGCGCGCAGTCTATCGCTAACACGTCGGGGTCGCGCACATATTTCCAATCTTGATACGCTTTATTCCACTCGAAAGTGGGACAAATCAACACAATGTAGTCAAATTTACTAGAGTACTCAGATTCCAATGTTTCCAGCAAATAATGCGTCTTACCACAAGCTGTCATCCCAACAATTAACATATTAAACGGAGTCTCCATTAACTCACGTTTGATTTAATACTGGATTGATTGCAGCCCATTGTTCATGAAGTTGACCAACCCATCACTCATCACAAACACCCTGCACATGACATTTGCAGTCGTCGCTTTTTTAGTGATCTCAAGAAGCACGCCGGATTGTGTGTTCACAATTTTTTTACCAGTGGCGACGTTGTAATTATCTTGAACGCTCCTCAAGTCGATGACTAACGCAAAGCCATCTTTATAGAACTTTTGTATGGTCATGAACTGAGCGTGCTCTTCGCCCAACCCAAACAATCGTTTCGCTTCTGCATAGAACTTCGACTTTGGGATGCCTTGTGAGTACACACTATTTGGCACACCTTCAATTGTGACTCTAACACTCTCGATATTTGGGTAAAGAAACTCCTCGCTGTCTGCTCGCACCTTATTCGTGTATAGCAACACAATTGCCTTCATGCTTTTTCTTGGGAGATTAACATTCTCGTTCACAATGGTCGTACCTTTATCCCATTCAGTGGTTTTCATCAACGTGATGTGCTCATATGACAAACTACGACCACTTGCATAGCCTGACGCTATTTCGTCAGCGAGCTCCTGGTTATCAATCGTCTCATACTCAAGCTCGAGGTTCTCCAGAGTGTATCCACCCACAGCGCTACCGGATTGCGCCACCATGATGTCTGTAGCTTTGGGAAGTGTGATCACATACTGCAAGTTGTTGTTCATGCTAAAAGGAGCGTACAACCCATGGTCGTTCATGATCTTACCGAGCTTAATCCGCTGCTTCGTCCCAATCACACCAAACATCAACGCGTCACTAACTTTAGCGACGTTCCCACTCGTCGCACCACTGTCATCCTTAGAAATTAGCTTTCTCAAGTTCTCACCACCAACACCATAGTCAATCATTTGGTCTCGCGCAGTGACACTCTCCCAAAGGTCGCGATAAACACCAGTGTAATTTTCCCCATTGTTGTCATACACAGTCTCCCCAGCTAGTTTCACAACAAGTTTCTCACAAAGCAACTTGCTTACATTGTTCAAGAACCAACTTTTGGCGTTCACATTCTTAAAGTCGAACACTAAACCTAGCGATCCAGGTACTAAACAGCTGCTAACCTTGAGCTTTGGTATATCAATGTAAAGTTCCTCACCAGGACTGACTTTATTAGGGTTCAACGTGATTACGTGTTGCGTTCTCGCCCCTTTTATGACACCCATGGTTGCTCGTCTAAAACCAGGACTCAACTCTGCTGACGTGACGTTCATATACTTTACATATGTTTTGTCATCTTCGAGTCTGAGACCCTCGAAGCTGAGACTACCGTTTTAGCTTGTAATAATCATAAGCAAACCACGCAAGTACCACCGCGAGTACCCACAGATTTTGAGCCAACCACGCGAGACCCTTTGCACCCAACGTCAACATATTGTAAACTAAATTAGCCAATCCAACAGCCCATGGACCCATCTTCATTATCGCGTTCTTAACAGCCTGTGCGAATGACCTCATGGCCATAGCGCCTTTCACAACAGCAGACCTCCCAGCGATAATAATAGTCGTTATAATTCCAGCCACTGAAATTGCTACGGCACTCAACCCAACCACATTCTCTTTAGCCCATTCCTTGAATCTCTGAAACCTGTCAATGTCGATCTCTTGTTGCTCTCTAACTTCCTCTATTTCTCGCTGCTCAATAGTTCTGTCTCGAGCTTCTTCAAGCCCAACAACACGCTCTCTCAATTCAAAGGCGATGCTTTCATCGTCTTCACCATCTAGTTCGTCTGACGTTCTATTTATCACTTCTTGATAATGGTCTACCTGCGTTTGCAGTGCGCCATCGTCACCCACTCTTGACTCACGCAACACACTCTCACTTGGATTAAGCACGCCATTATGTTCGCGGTTTTCGTTTTGTGATAGACCAGGTATGTCGGCATAGCCCACTCTTGTCTCGATTACTGGGAAGTCATCTGGGACTACTTCTATTGTGACAGCTGTTGTCTCTGTACTCTCAGGGATTTGACTAACTAACTGTTTGAACTGCTCAATCGCGTTTTTACTACTCACATCTTTACTAAAGATCAAACCTTTTTTCCCAGGTATTAGAATTCGTTTGGGTCTTCCGTATTCACCATCTTTGTTTATCGGTTTGAAGAGAATAGACCCTGAGTCCTTCACATACGATCTGTTGACTATTTCCCTTGACGCGTCGTCGGGACCGAGTCTTTTTTTATACAACTTATGTATTTTCTTACCTATCGCCGTGATTCTTCCTAATTGATTTCTCGCTGTCTCTTTGTCGGTTGCGTTTAGCTCGTCCAATCTTCTATAAAGATCGTCTGACCTTGCTTCAAGAGCTATACTGTAGCTTATGTCATCGACGTCACCATATGACTCCTGTTCGACAAACTCCACTGCAGGGACTTCTGTGTTGGTTCCCCTTATCGTCACCGTCTTACCATCATCAGTGTCAATAAATGACGTCTCTTTTTGCCAACCTCGCCTCGCGTCTAGCTCACTCATTATCTTTTTCACATGGTCTTGATAGTCGTTGTAATTAACACCAACGTCTTCCGGCATGTTGTCTTCAGTGTACTTACCGTACACGCCTCCAACAAAATCTTCGATATCGGCGAGCGTATTTTCTAATTGCTCATCACTCATGCCTTCATACTTGTCAAAGTTCTCCATCTTGATCTCGTCAGAACCTTCCCCACTTTTGGCCATATTACATTAGCTCACATTTTGAATGTCGCTTTCCGGTATCCACGAATTATGTTTGCTCTCATAACCCAACCATTTGACCAGCGCCATCTTCTTCCCTCTGACTTTCTTTCTTTTCAACACCTTTTCAACTCTGTACACATCGTCACCACCACGTTTCTTATTGACCAGCGATAATTCCTGTTCATAAAATTTACCAATAATCTGTTCACCACTTATGTCCTCAATTTCATACACATTCGGGTCACCACGAATAACCTTCACCACTTTAAACAGCTCTTCAGTGAAGTTAGCTTCATAACCCTTTGTGAACACACTCTTGTATTTACTAATTCTCACTGATTCGCCAACTCTAAACTTTGGCAATGGGTTGTCTGCAAATTGATGACCGAACAAAGTGGTCCACACTTCGCCTTCGTTTGACTTATTGACATCCTTCGGCTTCATCATAATGCTTCGATTCACATTGCTATTGTAATTGCTCACAAACTGGTCAAGGACGTCAATCCATTTGTATGTCCCACGGGTGTAAAAGTACTTCCACATAATGCTCTTCAGGCTTCTATTAAAACGCTCAACAACAGCGGCCTTTTTATCACTCTTAGTGCTGAAATACTCAACACCATGTTCTTTCAGTAAACTTTTCACACCAACATTGTAGAACTCAAGTCCGTCGTCAAATTGCGCTAACTTAGGCGTGGTTCCAAACCGATCTTTGAAGTCGTTCAACAATTTTCCAACAGCCTTAGTCATGTTCTTAGTGTCTTTTCTATAAACTGCGATGCCGAAAGCGTATCTACTCAATATTTCAATGCCTGTCAATATCCAATAATAACCTCCGTTCTGTTTTGAGTACTTACTCATGTCCACTAAGTCCATTTGGAGCTCTTCACCAAGAAATCCAACAAAAGTCGCGCGGAATCTATGTCTTCTCACAATGGGTTTGTACCTAGTGTAGGTGTCCTGCGCTGTCAACCATTCTTTCACTGTTTTTCTAGTTACTTTCAATCCGTCTCCCAATGCACTTTGATACAGCCTCTCTACACCACTGAACCCTGTCTTGGGATTATAGTAAATATCTCTCAACCCTTGTTCTGTCTCCACACCAAGCTCCATATAATTCACACAATATACAGTTCCAATAGCACCGCGCCAATTTTGACACCGCCGTTATTTGGCTTGACACGAAATGTCATACTTGAGTAAACACCTTTTTTAATACTCACCTTAGACTCAATGTCCACGTGACGTTGCACCGACCCATTCAAAGACTGTTCAGTGGGTATTGGCAACGTTGTGATCACACTGCTTCGCTTCCCATCAATACCCACATTGCTCTCCGTCTCAACAATATCACATAAGATTTCTATGTACTTCAGACCTCTAAGCATGTCGACCTCGTTTGGACTAGTGTGCCACCGTGAGTCACCCTTAATCACCCTACCAATATTGAAACCAAATAGAAGTCCAAGGCGGCCAAGCTTAACTGGAGCACTAGCCTTAACCCTGCATCTACTTGTGAACGGTAGTTTCTCCATCTCGATGTCCACACCCCTAGCTTTTTTAAACTCTGCTTTTAAGATTTTGACTAGTGTGTCGAAGTTAGCGTACCCTCCACTCGTTATCGTACTTCCAAGATCACTCGAAGGGTAACTCAACTCGGAGAGATGAGGGGCGTCGCCATCTAATATGTTATTGTAGTCCCAAAACACAGTGGCTGTCTTGACTATAATGTATGGGTTGTCACTCACGATCATTATTGCGTTGTCAAAGGACACAACTTTTTCTGCGCCTTCAATGAATACCGTCAACTTTCGCATTATGTATAACATATGGTATATTATATGCAGAAAGCCCTTCATAACTACTATGGGAAGTACTACAAACGCGCGATGGCGAACACATCGAAGGCTGCACATGACGCAAAGGCAGACTTCGTCAAAAAGTACCCCAACGCTACTTTAGGCAAATTCGAGTTCTATCCAAATATTTCACAAGATGGTAAAATCATGAGTGTTGATGTGTATTTCAGAAACAATGACATCCTCAGCACAGACATAACCAGCACAACCTTCAAAAATGATAAAAACATGCAGAAGTGGTTGCACAACAGCAAGTTCCCAAAAATATGGTCGAGCGATGGGCATGTCCCAAAGTTATTACTGACAGAGACTCACAAGAGCTACAGAGAAGTTGAGACGTTTCCACCATACGTCCTAAATTACCCAACCCACAATTTTGACGTCTTTGTTGACGACAATAATTCCTTCAAATCAGACCTACCGAAAATACTCATTGACACCAAAAGACGTCACAACGACAAGGCAATTGGTGGTAACGTTAACACAGTTTGGACTCTACTCGAGAGTTACTATCAAGCGATCGCAGGTATGTACATCGCTACATACCGCTCAGGGGTGTCTCTACAAAACTTAAGTTATCACGTCGACGTCCCAAAGCAAGTCGTGGGTCTCATGAGGTTTCACGTGTACTTCACCATTCGTCGTGTGATGTTCCGTTTGAGTAAGAGTCAAGTTGACATTAACAACATCTTAAGACTGTACCTCCCTGACTGGCGACTTTTGAGAGGCCATGTACCATTGACTGATGTTGACAATAGATACATCAAGGACATCCAAGGTGATTATCGTCGGTATTGCCCGAGACACTCTGACGGGTTCACACCATTAGGACAAGAACTACTAAACCAATCGATTGAAGTTTACATGTACGCCATTCTCGGAGCCCAAGCGAAGTCAAAGCAAAGCATCGTGGGAACTAGAGCTAGTGCTCGAGAAACGCAACAAATCTTTAGAGACATCATTGAAGACGCTGTGGTTCAATATTCACCGAGTGTTTGGATCAACCTTATGAACAAAGCGATTAGTGAGATCAAAGTTAAGCTAGACACAGCTGTGACACCCAACACTTGGCTGATCCCCAGAAGCATGGTCTTGTTAAAGGACCCCATTGTTGGTTACAATAACGTGCTCAGAACTTCGTCTGAAACTGGGATGACATTTGGGTATAATGACGGGTTGAACTACCACCGAGCGTCAAAAGCGAAGCACAAGAAAGTCCATCAAGCGGCAGGACTCCACTTGGAAACTCTAGCTACGCCACCTGCAAAGAAAACAGTGGTCACCACCAATCAAATAGCGCAGACCACCTCAAGTGAGTCAGACACCACGACAACGCTGGCGATAGTCTTAGGGCTCTCAGCAGTCTCTGGCTATTTAGTAACCAAATACACCTTGAAGTAGTAATGAGTCTAAACTATGGGTATGAGTCTGACGACCCTCACGATAAAATACTGAAGAGAACGAAAAGACATCTGGACGAAGATCCTAAATTAAGTGCGACCGGTGGGAGGATGTCTGGAATAATAGACATGCAAGGCTCAGCGATAAAAAACGTAGCAGACCCAGTCGACGACTCAGACGCTACCAATAAAAGAACTCTAGAGCAATTGTTAGCAGGTTTCCTCAAGAGTCAGTCCTACAATGTTGTGCTTGACTTCAACGTTAGCACACACGCCTTGAGAAACGTGGAGTTTCACACCAATGGTTCAAACAAAGTGAAAGCCATTGGTGAAACAAGTAAATTAGTGCAAAACAACCCGGCTTATGGTCCTATTGTTGGCATCAGCAGTGTAAGCCAAAGTTTTCTGTCACCTGTGTTAACACCAATCCCACTTGAGTCAGGTCTTCATTTTAACTGCCCCAGTATGCAGTGGTGTGATCTTTCCATTTTTGTTGTGGTGAGGTTACCTACTCGCACCGCTGGATCAAATTGGGAGACAATTATATCAAACGACGACGGTCAGTGGGATAAGTTCATAGGGTACAAGACTGGTATGACTAATGGACTCGCGTATGGTGGTAGCATCCCAGCGATGGAGAGCATATGCACTATTCCGAGTGGTGTTGACATAAGTAAAACGCATATGATATCAATACACTGGCAAATGGACAATTCACACGTCAGGGTCAACAACGTCAAGTCAACCGATTCAGACTTCATAGCGAACATGAAAAAGATAGGCACACCCTATGGAACAATTTTTGGAATACACCGACCAAGAATACCACTCGCACCTTATGCATACCCATCGTTGATAGAATTCTACGGTGTGAAAATTGTGAGTGGTTACATGACGAACCGAGACATCATAATCATGGGTGGAGAAATGATGAAGGAATATGGTGTAAAGTAAATGGGAGCGTGTATTTCGAGACCTCATGAAATATATAAGATAAATAAGACGACTGACCACATGTTCAAAGCTGGTGGATCATTTGGTCGCGGTGACGTTACTCTCGAGCTCCACGCTGAGATTGGTATGAGGTCTAAAAAGACTTACGGCAAACCTATTACGTTACCAGAGTCAGACAAAGTAGGAGTGGTAGGAGACGTGACCTAAGTTATGTAATGGGTTGGCTTAGAAAACTGGTTCGTAACATTAGAAACTTTTTCAGACGACGTAGAAAACTGAGGACTAATAAAACACACCTGCTGCATTGGTACACAACAAACCAGATCTATAAAAAACCTGACACCCGCGTCGAGTAGTTTTTTGTGGGAGACTATAATATAGCGATGACTTCCGCGATACTTCGATTATTCGATTTCGATGGTCACCAAATCACGACGGTTAATCACAACGGTGAAATATGGTTCAAAGCGAAAGAAGTCGCGAGCGCTCTAGGTTATGCTCGACCAAAAGATGCGGTTAACGACCACGTCGAACCTGACTGTAGAATGAAGATGGAACAAGCCTCGTTTATCAACGAACTTGGAGTCTACTCATTGACGTTCTCGAGTAAAATGGAGCGCGCGAAACACTTTGGAAGGTGGGTGCACTCAGAAGTCTTGCCAAGCGTTAGAAAAAGTTTGGCTGACGTTGGTCTCAAACACAATCAGTTTAAAATGATCACCGAGTTCGACCTTCATACGAAAGTTGTTGGGTTTCTTAGGAAATATTATCCAGAAGCTATTTTGATAGCCGCTTGTGGTGAGAATCAAGACACTTCGAGTAAAAGAATAAATTCGTGGAAAAAAGGTTACCAACGTGGGACGCCTGACTTGATTATTGCCAATGCAAACCGACAGCACAGCGGGCTCGTGATTGAGTTCAAGAATCCAGGTGGCACAGGTAAGACATCCAAAGAGCAGGAGTCTCTGTTGCTCAGATATAAATCCGCTGGTTATCTAACGTTGTTGTGCGACTCGTACGACGACGCTATTACCACGGTAATAAAATATCTCTTTGACGTTGGGTTTCAGTGCTCTCAGTGTTTTCGTAAATTTAAAAATAAATCAGCGTTGAGTAACCATGAGAGACGCTATTGTAAAGAGACTTTTTAGACAGTGAGTGATAAGTCGAATTAGCGCTCGTTCTTGTCGTTGAGACGACGTTTGAAGCGATAACTGCTCTAGCATTTTTTAAAGACGTTTTTAACTTGATAAAGGTGTCTGCGAAACTTTCTCTATTTACTTCACAAACCTTCTGACCACTGTGTGAAAAAATGTTTCTACGGGAGACATTGGACGCTTCATGTGACCAATGTCTAAATTTAAAAAGTGGGGTATCCGAGAACACCCCTAATTTTGTGTGGAAGGATGATGACGTCTGCACACTGCGCGATATTGCTCAGCACCACCAACGAATGATGGTCCTGGGTTGTATCTCCAATTGAATGGTGCGTCAACAGTTGTTCCGTAAGTGTCGCGACAAACGGCGCAATACGCTTTTAGAAATGTGATGTCGTCTGCCATTGGGAAGAGTGTGTCGAGCTCACCAAGTCTTTTTAAATGCTCTGTTGTTATGAGACCACAAATAATGACGTGAATGCCAGCTTTAATGTATTCACGGGTAATTGGGAGTAACCCAGAGTACCAATGGCCTTCGTCAATTCCGATGACGTCGTAATCAGCTATCTCGGAAGAACTCGGAAGGTTGGTGATTAACTTCGCAGGTAAACTGTCTGATCCAACAACAATGGTCTGACGATGTGTGGAGAACGCGTGGTCAGTTCGCCTAGTGTCACCTGTGTTGTTCATGTAAAGGACTTTGAGCCCTGACTTACTTAACGTGATTAACCTACGAAGAGTCTCTGTCGTTTTTCCTGCGAACATGGGACCAATCACGATTTCTAGTCTACCAACTTTTCTCATGGTTACTATACCCCCAGAGAAATATTTTTTATTGTGGTGGAAACCGTCGTTCCATGTTGAATATCCGCTGGAGCTCTAAGTTTTTAAGATGGGACCCTGAGCTCTCATGTCTCAAGCGATGCAGTGGGTCGTTGGTGACCACACCGCATGGGTGACAGGTGTACACGTTTTCATCTCTCGCAAAGTGTCTGTGGGCGGGCGAGAGTACGTGGTCCCTGATATCGTCCGCGCCTAGTATCTCGTTACACCCCACCTTGCAAACGTGAACGTCGCGGTTCGCGGCGAGCTCTAGCCACGCTTTGGCTTTGGTTGGGCATGGTTTCCATAGAAGGGTCGCTAAGAACACTTGGAGGAAGTTACCGAGTAATGTAGCTGTGGACTCACAAGGGTTGTTCAAGTAGACATCACTCGCTAACATAAGGTACTTGAATGATGAGTAACACCACACAGGGATTACGTCAGCTAATCTATCAGCGAGCTCGTTGGCTCTTTCCTCCCGAAGATCGATCCAAGCGTCGAGAAGACTCCTAGTGCGGTTGACCTGAGAGCCAAACCGTTTTGGTAGCCCTCCGTCAGGGTTGAGGTCAAGGAGTGGTGAGCATATTGAGAAGCACTCGTTTAAGACGTTGGGTCCAGGGGCGTCTTGTGGGGTAGACACACTGGTAAAGGCCGTTCTCAACATGTTGGCAATATCTTCTTCGCTAATTTCTCGGGCTTGAGTCATTATGTTATACTCTCAGAAAAAATCCTAATTTTTTAGTGCGTTTGGTCTGGAACTGTGAGACACCTGTGAGGTCAACTGTGAGACACCTATGAGGTCATCTGTGAGTAAGATAACACGTGATAATGTATTAGATGGTTGAGGACTCACAGACGGCTGTTGAAGCGAGGATCACGGCTGATGTGAAAAGTGTTAAGGTGAAGGACCCAAAGCGTGTCGCTGCTGGTAAAAAGTTGGCTGAGATATCGAAAGCCGCGAAAGAAAAGAAAATGCGTGAAATGATAGTCAACGAAGAACAGGGTAGTGAGTGGAGCTATGGTTACATTGTTGGAACACTTGGTGTAATCATTGCTGGTGCTTCGCTATGGTACACAATTAGCAGTGAAAAAGAACCTGTGAGTACTGCACCAGCACCTGCGTCAGAGAACCACAAAACTCGTCGTCCAGCGTTAGACACATTTGATTCTTGAACAAAACACACGACAATGTATATATGTCCGCGATCGATCGAAAAGAACTTATGAACGAATTGTACGACGCGCTACTTGTCACGACTGGTGCTGTGGCAGTGAGTATGATTTCTAAAAGGGCTTTGGGAGAACCATTGGGAACACCAGAGACAGTGAAAGGTACAGTGAAACTCGCTGCAGCTGTTGGTGCAGGAACGTTGTTAGTAAAATGGTTACAATCAAAAAAGTGGATACCGACAGATCCATTCAAATCAACGTAAGTTAATGGTGAGTGTCGTGGCTGGAGGGATTTTTAATGCAGTGGCTTTTGCAGGCGCTGGCTTTATGTTTTCAAAGTTTAATCACTCGGGTTATGAAGCTGAGATGGAAAGACACAACCACGCGTTGGAGCAGCTAGCCAGTGCGAAAGAAGCGTGGTCTGAAAACGAAGTCGCCAAGAGAGATAAGATCCAGCGTTTACGACAACAGCTCTCTGATGCTAATGCTGACATTAATGACACAAGCCGCGCGTTGGAGGAGCTTGGAAGAGCGATGACTATTCAGCACGGCGGACGAGTGTTCACTGACCTCCCGAAGATTGCGGATTACTACCAACCGAGTGCGGAAATGAAGGAATACCAATTATTGTTTGTTGGTGCGCTAGGTTTGGGTAGTGGAATAGCGGTATGGGTGCTAACTCGGTGAAAAAATGTTGGAGTAGTATAAGAGTGATGGACAAACTTATGAGGCAGATGAGTTATGGCTTGACAATTGACGAGATCTCGAATGAGATGCAAACTGAGTGTGGAGACACCTTCAGAATTTACTACTGCTCGGATTGTGACGTTGTGAAACATCTAAGTGACTGCGGTGGGTACGCGTGTCCAAAGTGTGGTGACATCGAATGGGGTTACACTCACAGTTACAGCGACATGAGACTCACGCGATTAAAAAGCGTTCACAAACGGTCTTGGTGGATGGGGAGGAGACTACGGAATGTTGTGAAGGGCGAGCACCTTGAGTTAATAAAAGAGGACTTCTTGAAAGTTGTCAATGTGCTGCACTCATGCAATTTGATAAAGGGTAGAAACGTCAGCAGGTACGGGTACTACATTATTAGGTTGTGCCATAGAAGACGAGTCGAGACACTCAAGAAGGTGTCAGACCTCAAAGACGGGAAGGTGAAAGACTTGTTTGACAACAATCTGTTTGGGGTGGTGTACCCAAAACTAGGATGGTGCGAAAGTGGCGACAATTATTACGACGAGTGGTTTAGGAAAAAACAAGTGTAGTATATAGAAGCCAATGAGTCGGGCTGCGAAAAACCCACTGACAAAAAGACGGGCGCATAAGACGAGCGCAGCCGTTGTCAATTCACTAACAGATGAAGCGACCAACGTTCACGGCTTCTTTAGAGATCAGGAGGGACAACGTCTAGTCGAAGACCTCGCACCGTCGACGCATCTGTTGGATCGAGCACTGAGAGGGTTCACAAGGTCCTATGGAGTCGAAGTAATTGACGACAGAGACATCAATCAGGTAAGTAGTAGTAGAAGTGCTGTCACTAACCTTTTGAGACGTGAGCTGGGTGAGACCAACGGAATGAAAGTGGTAGAGACAGTCAAGGTCACTTTTGAGAAAGTTTTAGAACTTGATAAGACCACATACAAAACTGCCTACTTTAACAGCGAAACGTTTGTCGTCATTAACGAGCATGACATCGAGGGTCTGGATGGACTATCGACAAAATAGATGCACACTACGTTAATGTCGCTATTTACAGACCTTTGCATGGGAGTAGCTACATTGTGTTGCCAAAGGAGCTGCGCAACAGTATGAAGGGTCTGATAAACGTAAATAACGATGATGACAACGAGTGCTTTAGATGGTGTCACCTAGCGCATAAGTTTCCTGTTGGAAAACACTCCGATAGAACGTCGAAGTACGCTAGGCACGTCGGTGAGCTGAATTATGACGGAGTTGACTTCCCAGTCACACTCAAAGACTACAACAAGATCGAAAAGGTTAACGAAATTAGCATCAATGTTTTTGGGTATGAAAATAAGCAGCCATTCCCTGTGTACGTTTCTAAGGAGGCGTATCCTGACCATATGGACCTATTGTTGATAACTAATGACGTGGGCAACAAGCATTATGTATATATTCGTGATTTTAACAAGTTCATGTACCGTCAGACAGAGCACAAGGCGAGAAAGCATTTTTGCAGGTATTGTTTGCAGTGTTTCACCCGTGAGGACGTGCTTGAACGCCATGTGGAAGTATGTTTGGTCATCAATGGGAAGCAAGCTATTAAAATGCCGCAAAAAGGTGCGAAAGTGAAATACGAGAATTTTAGTAGACAATTAAATGTACCATTTGTGGTGTACGCAGATTTCGAGGCTATCACACAGAAGGTGCGCACAGCGACACCATCAAGCGAGCGTAGCTACACAAATGCTTACCAGAGGCACGTTGACTGTGGTTATGGGTATAAATTAGTTTGTTGCTACGACAACGAGTACAGTAAGCCAGTAAAAGTGTATCGCGGTGAAAATGCAGTTAACAAGTTCATTGGGGAGATGTTAGAAATTGTTGAATATTGTAAAGAAACATCTGAGAGTCACTTTAACAAAGAGATGATGCTGACTGATGACGACAAACAAGATTTCGACGAGGCTAAAAGTTGCCATATTTGCAGTGTTGAGTACACTGGCGCTGACGTTAGAGTGAGAGACCACTGTCACGTGTCAGGTAAGTACAGAGGGTCCGCACATCGTCAGTGTAACGTGAACTTTAGATTGACTGATAAAATTCCTGTGATCTTTCATAACTTACGCGGCTACGATAGCCATTTCATCATGCAGGAGATTGGTAAGTTTGGTCAAGACATAAATGTGATACCAAACAACATGGAGAAGTACATGGCGTTCATGCTTGGAAAAAACTTGGTGTTCTTGGACAGCTTTCAGTTCATGGGTAGTGGTCTAGACAACTTGGTGAAGAACCTACCAAGGGACGCTTTCAAATACACGTCAGAAGTGTTTCGTGACGACGGGTTGGCACTTATGACAAGAAAGGGGGTCTATCCCTATGATTATATGGACTCCTTTGAAAAATTCGACGAGCGCGAGCTACCCTCCAAAAAAGATTTCTACAGCGTTCTGAACGATGAGCACATCGCGGAAGAAATGCACGAGCGCGCCATCGATGTGTGGGACTACTTCGACGTTGAAAGTATGGGTGAGTATCACGACCTGTATTTGAAAAGTGACGTGCTCTTGCTTGCTGATGTTTTTGAGAACTTTAGAAAGACATGCCATCGCGAGTATAAATTAGACCCGTGTCACTATTTCACGTCGCCTGGATTGGCTTGGGATGCCATGTTAAAGATGACTGGAGTGGAACTCGAGTTATTGTCCGACATCGACATGTTCCAGTTCGTAGAATTAGGTATGCGTGGTGGTGTGAGCTACATATGCAACAGACATGGCGTGGCGAACAATAAATATATGAAGGGGTACGATAAAACGCAAGAGTCGAAGTATTTGATGTACCTTGACGCCAACAATTTATATGGGTGGGCAATGAGTCGAAGTCTACCTACAGGTGGCTTCAAGTGGTTGACTGAGAGAGAGATAGAAAAGGTTAATCTATGCGACTATCACAACGATAGTAAAAAGGGCTTACTGCTTGAAGTCGACTTGGAGTATCCAGCCCATTTTGCATGACCTACATAACGACTACCCGGTGGCTCCTGAGAAGATGGAGATAACTGTTGACATGTTGTCGGAGTACTGCACAAAAATCAAAAATAAATTTAATGTGAGTGTTGGTGGTGTGAAGAAGCTGGTGACTAATTTGATGGACAAAAAAAAGTATGTGTGTCACTATAGAAATCTGCAGTTGTATATGGATCTTGGATTGAAAATCAAAAAGATTCATAGGGTCCTACAGTTTGACCAGTCCAAGTGGTTGGGCAAGTACATCGACTTTAACACAGTCAAGAGAACCGCGGCTAAGAACGCTTTCGAGAAGGATTTCTTCAAGTTGATGAACAACAGTGTGTTTGGAAAAACAATGGAGAATTTGAGGAAGCGTGTGGATGTAAGATTAGTGACCACCGAGAAAAAGTTAGAAAAGCTTGTCTCAAAGCCTACGTTTGTGTCTTGCAAGATATTTAGCGAGAATTTAGTCGCTGTCCACAAAGTCAAAGAGACGCTGACATTAAATAGACCTGCATACGTGGGTATGTGCATACTAGACTTGAGCAAAACGTTGATGTATGACTTCCACTACAACTATATCATGAAAAAGTACTCTAGCGACACCTGCAGACTACACTTCACCGACACTGACAGTCTGTTGTACACAATCAAAACTGACGACGTCTACTCTGACTTCATGGAGGAGCGCGAAAAGTTTGACAATAGCGATTACCCTGCAGACAACCCATTCGCTTTCAAAGAGAACAAGAAAGTCATTGGCAAGATGAAGGACGAGTGCGCTGGAACACCAATTATTGAGTTCGTCGGGTTGCGCAGTAAAATGTATAGCTATTTGAAAGAGGATGGGGGTGGTGGGAAAACTGCTAAAGGTATTAGAAAGAATATAATTAAAAAAGTGATCAGACACGAAGATTACAAAAGTGTGCTACTAGAGCAGAAACAATTGCGACACACAATGAAGACCATTAGAAGTGTCAAACATCAGCTCGGTAGCTATGAAATTAATAAAGTATCGCTATCCTGCTTCGACGATAAACGATACCTTTTAGAAAATGGTATTGACTCCTATGCGTATGGTCACAAAAACGTTGTAGCGAGAACCCTGACGAACTAAATGACGAGTTGCAGAAAGACCCGTTACTAAAGAAAGACGTTGAGAGCATTGTCGCGATTGTGACACCGTACGTGCCTTTCTTGGGCTTGTTGTCGGGAGGAATCACAACGTCGAAATATGTGTACGATCACCATTTTAGAAAAGAGGCAACAAACGTTGAAAATAGTGAACAAACGGACTAATCAATTATTAACAGGTGGCAATAACCTAATTTGCATAACAGGTGGCAATTTTATCACGCGTGAGACACTTTTACGATACATAAATTTGTAAAAATGTGATTTGACAAATTTGTGAAAATATTGAAACGACACTTTCTATTTTTAAATGTGATTCGACAAATTTGTGAAAATGTGATTTAACAAATTTGTGAAAATGTTGAAACGACACTTTCTATTTTTTAAATGTGGTTTGACAAATTTGTGAAAATGTTGAGACGACTATTTTTTAAATGCGATTCGACAAATTTGTGAAAATGTTGAAATGACTATTTTTTAAAATATGGCTAAAGTAGCGTAAAGTTTAGCGAAAGTTGTGATTTCTTTAATATTCGGCATCAACTGAGTAGAAAACGTGGGAGGGGTGTTTAGATTGACTAACGATCATCATAATAGCACAGAGACTGGCGCTGTGAGCTCACCAACGTCGATTATAAAACGTGAGTACCAAAACATTGTCGAGTTGTGGCTCGACACAAATTTGGTGATGTTTTGGCGTTTATATCACGGTTGGCGTTGACTGGGCTCGCAGCCCCACTTACTATACTACTAGTGTCGCTCGTTCTACTTAAAAAGCCGCACTCGATGAATAGAATAGTGTCGCCTCATTCTACTTAAAAACCCGCACTCAATGAATAAAATAGTGTCGCCTTGTTCTACTTAAAAACCCACACTCAATGAATATAATATAGTGTCGCCTCGTATGGCAAGCCAAAGTGGACAAAAGTATGTCGAGAATTGTATTCGATGGTCGAGTTGCATATACAGTAGGCGAGTACTGTATACGATACTCGAAAATACATATACGAGATAATCGAGATAAATGAACTATGAACGAGTTTTATAAACAATAGTCGAGAAAATGAACGACAATCGAGAATTATATACGATAGTCGAGATTTTATATATGATAGTCGAGATTTACGACGGTAATTTCGGTCAGCGGACACGATGTATATATCCCATACTTCGTGTTAGTATCATTGATTAGATTATCACAAACATGGCGGACATCGAAGACCTGCGGAACTTTCTTTTAAGTGTTCAAACTCTATTCGGACACTGCAGTCGATCGTATCTGAATAAAGATACAGTCGGCGCCGAATATTGCAAAAACAAACTGGAAAATTATGGTGCTATAATTGTTGCAATCGCTGTGGCAGTGTCTGAAAGTGAAACTGAGAACGAGGACGATTTGGTTGGAACAACTGAAGCACGAACTAGCCTTTCAGCAGTACTTTCAGAATTGTTGTCCGCCGTGGAAAGTGCACGGATAAATCTATCCGAGGTCTTGGAAACATTTCCCGCAGAAAATCTGTGTAATTTACCATCAACGTTGCCGAGTACAGGTGGACGACCTGCTTTTGACATAAAAAAGGAACACATTGAACAATTAAGAGATGCGGGTATGGACTGGAAGGCCATTTCAAGATTTCTTGGTATATCTGAGAAAACTTTACAGAGAAGAAGAGCTGAGTTTGGGTTAACTGCAAATTTTTGCAACATAAGTGACGGTGATCTGGACAGGCAGGTGGCAGAAATCCTACAGTTGACACCTTATAGTGGAGAGTCTTATGTCAGAGGAGGTTTGAAAGGGCGACAAATTCATGTTCAACGGGAAAGAGTCAGGGAAAGCATCCACCGTGTTGATCCCATTGGAAGGAGCATACGGAGAAGATATGCCATTTGTCGCCGTGTGTACAATGTGAAAGGTCCCAATCACTTGTGGCACATCGACTCCAACCACAAGTTGATATCCCAAAGATTTGTCGTTCATGGTTGCATAGATGGCTTTAGCCGATTAGTGATCTACCTACACTGCTGTTTAAACAACAAAGCTGACACAGTGTTAAACTATTTTCAAAGTGGAGTCGAAGAGTTTGGCCTACCATCCAGAGTGAGGGGTGATCAAGGTGTGGAAAATGTCGATGTGGCACGTTTTGTGTTGGAGAATCGAGGCATGGGGAGAGGTAGAGGTAGTTTCATTGCTGGTAAAAGCGTGCACAATCAAAGAATCGAAAGGCTTTGGGCTGAAGTCAATAGAGTTTTGTCAGCACTTTATAAAGATATTTTTCAGTTTTTAGAGAATAATGAACTGCTAGATTCATTGAATGAAGTCCATTTATATGCACTTCACTATGTGTATCTCCCACGCATTAATGCAGCATTAGCGGAGTTTCGAATTCAGTGGAACCACCATGGAATTAGAACTGCTAACCACAAGTCACCATTGACACTGTGGTATACCAACATTCAAAATGGTCCCCGAGGATCCAATTGTTATCAGTGAAACCTCGTATGGGGTTGATTATGGTGGCCCTTTGCCTGAAATCACCACAGATAATAACATTGTGGTACCCACTCCTGGTGTTGAACTCACTGAGGCCCAAGTTTCCTATCTTCAGGAGAATGTTGATCCTTTACAAGATGATGGAAACAATGGAATTGAACATTATCTTAAGATATTAGATATTTTAGAACATTTCTGAAGGTTGCCATGTTTATAGGTAAGCCTTTAATTAGAAACTGAAAATTCTGACCCCCCCCCCCCCCCCCCCCAAACAGCACAGTATACTGATCAAAGTTACAACTCCTGCTTATGCTCCACGATGTTCAGTGTAACTCTGTTGTGATATGTTTAGGCCAATCTACTGCATAAGGGACTGTCCATTATTTATAAAGAAAACTGGGTTGGACAAAACGTGTAGTACTGGAGTTAGGGGGAAATATTGTACAGTTTATTTTTGATGGTTATAGATGTATAGTAATGTTAATTATAGAAAATATACAGGGGGTGCAATGTTAAAATAGTTGTAGTGGCCTTTATGTACATTCAGTTGTCACATGTAAATACTGTAGGCTTATATATATACAATTATTATTGTTACAAGTATATTGCACTTGACCGCGCCATGCGATCAATAAGCGAGAGACTGGGGCAAGTTTAATATTTTGAAGCACTCGATCATACAGGGACCGGGTGTGAAAATTTTGAGTCTCAAACCTTTGGGCGTGTAAAGGATGAATAATTACCATGGTTCCCAACCCAGTATTCCTCAGAAAAAATGAACAATCCCTAAAGTCCTGAACAAGCAAACTGCTTTCACAAAAAAGCATACTTACATGTCATTGTTGATCTAATTACTTTTTTCTAATTCATTAATTAACAAAAGAAAACCCCAGTACAAATCATTATAACAATTAATCTAGCAATCATGTTAAGCAATGTCCAGTAACCCCTAATGTTCACACAATGTCAAATGACCAGGCAAACGCATTTGCTAAAGTGTTGCTGAACTCTTCAGACAGTTCATTGTATGTTTGAAATGTGGAAGGCAACTCTAGAAGAGGACCACAAGTGTGGGCAACAATGCGGCGACTGACACCAACTGTATCGGTGAAGGTCACCTGAATTTCCTCAACAGTGATGATGTTGCTCCCCGTTACAAACTGCAACAGCCCTGCTAGCTGGCTTTCACCCAATGACTTGATGTATCTTTTGAGGTGGTCTAAACATGCTCGCTCAACATCAGAGGATGGCTCTGCCTTTAACAGCTTGATGACACGCTTTGGGGTGGGCCTTTTCTCCTCATACAAAGTGGTCATGGTGTTGACATCACTGAATTCCAAGTAGTTTCTCAATGGCTGCAAATGTGGACTCCATGCAACTGCGATGTACTTCGGTTTTTGCACAAGCTCTTGGTGGGCTAACTCCTCAAAGATTTTTTGCATGCCATCCAGTGTTGGCTGCCGATAGCATTTGTAGCTGCTCAACAGGTCAAGCAAATCCTCGTCGTCAACAGCAATCTCTCCTTTCAAACATTTCCTCATAGTCTCCTCTTCATCTGTTGATGTGTAAGAGGAGAAGGCATCAAGTAGCGATTCCTTGGTTAGGACATCTTCTCCGAACAGGCAGGTGGCTACAAATGCTTTGGACAGGAAAATGGGAAAATACTTATGACTCTGAAAGCCGAACACTATTATCCGGGCAATGCTGACCCACTGGTCCTTTTGGTAGTCATGCCGGACGGAAGGCACCTTTTCCGCAGCGCCAGTTGTCAGGGAGATTTGAAATTCTTTCCAAAATAGGCTGAGCACTTCACGTGTGACGCCACTACCTCTACCTGATTCAGGACTGTTGTTATCAGCTACAATCACAAATGTGATATTGTAATCCAGGATATCTGCAACCATGAACTGTTTAATTAATTCCTTTAACAGGTTGCTTCGTGGCAAGAAAATTTCTTTTGGGTGCCTAATAACCGGTTCCTCTGAGGAAAACAGGGCCTGCGGCAAATCATCATCCGAGACACCTAACATTAAAAAAATATAATTATATAACATTAGAAACTTTAATGTCGGTTCAGTGCACGGTTTGTTTGCAAAAAAAACATGACATTCTTTTAAATCCCAAAAACAAATGTACAATGTAATTTATCTTGGATTGCAATGGTTGATCGGTTACCCGGTGCACGGTTCGGCTAGAAACATTTATACTGCAAACATTATCTAAGTAAAATGCTCACAGCTGTAGTCATGAGTGCTCACAGAACGTTTGGTACATGAAAATATGTCTTGAAATTACTTCAAATTCAAATCAAAAAGCATGCATACATGTATGTGTACAACCTGAAATGTCATCATTGAGGTCATCTAAAACAATTGATGGTATAACTGGCTCTTGCACTGTTGTAGGGTCTGGGACTGAGTGTGTGGGCATCGTTGATGTGGAAGGTTGTGTAATTACAGGGGCTGACTGGTGATGTGTGGGTGGCGTCGACATGGCAGGTGGTACATTTCCAGGGCCTGGTTGGTGATGTGTGGATGGTGCTGTTATGGTCTGCAACATCTCTTCCTCAAATGTTTCAACAGCTTTTAAAAATAACATAGAGAATGTAGTGACAAATTTTAAGCTAACGTTCTGTTAACTAATCAAATGGTAATATGCATATTACTCACCTTGGAACAGTTCGTCATCAGCGCCACTGTAAATATCAGGTGGCTATAATATTTAATATTATAATATTAATATGTTGCAGTATTATTAATTACTGTTAAATGAAATTTTAAAATGAAACCATTAAAGTACTATAAATGCGTACACAGTAGTAAATGATAACAGCAGTAAATTCCACTTGCCTGTTGTGAAGTTTCATTCGCTTGTCCTATCAACTGCCTACTTGGGCGGATGTAGATGGGCTTATTTTGGTAGAGTCGTTGCACCATGGCACCATCAATGCCATGTTGCCCAGGGGCCAAAGATGGTACTACCAATGACGAGTGCATTGACACCAATAATTCGATGTCAACACCATCGGGAATTTTCCCATCAAATGCCTCAGCAATGGCGAGCTGAATTTGAGCCGCATTCATTGCCTTGTAAAAGCGACACCCTGTGATGACATGGCCCTTCTCCATTAATGTCAGGCCGACTTCCCTGGCGTGGTACCACACTATCATCAGGACCCGACAACAACACCAAGTCGCGCATGAATGGCCTCGTGTCAGCGACCTTTGGCTTTGGTCTAGATGAAACTCTTCTCTGCCGTTGCGTTGCAAAACTTGATCGCTGTCCGCCAAATTGCCGTCTGGCAATAAACGTGCTACGGGAATCTGGAAAATGCGACTGGGCAGGCATGGCAGGCGATTGGGAAGTTGTAGCTGTACTTGGTCTCTGTGTCACTACACGTGGTGGCGATGGCTCCAGCGCAGCTTGTCGCGTTGTTTCATTTTGAGGCACGACTATAAACGACGGCGTACTGCTTGTATTGCTTGCGATCGAAGACGATGTATGTTGCACGTTTTCATTACGAAATATGCGCCGTGTTTCTGCTTCGACCTGCGGCGAAATTGCGTCTGCCAACTCATTTATTCGGTCGAGAAGACGATTGACAACAGCCTCACGAGGATCCGCCATTTATGGAAATGAAGCATGCGTCGCCGTCAGATTATTTTAACACGAAGTATGGGAGATATGCATCGTGTCCGCTGACCGAAATTACCGTCGTAAATCTCGACTATCATATATAAAATCTCGACTATCGTATATAATTCTCGATTGTCGTTCATTTTCTCGACTATTGTTTATAAAACTCGTTCATAGTTCATTTATCTCGATTATCTCGTATATGTATTCTCGAGTATCGTATACAGTACTCGCCTACTGTATATGCAACTCGACCATCGAATACAATTCTCGACATACTTTTGTCCACTTTGGCTTGCCATAGCCTCGTTCTACTTAAAAAGCCGCACTCGATGAATAAAATAGTGTCGCCTCATTCTACTTAAAACCTGCACTCAATGAATATAATATAGTGTTGCCTCGTTCTACTTAAAAACCCGCACTCAATGAATATAATAGTGTCGCCTTGTTCTACTTAAAAACCTGCACTCATTGAACATAATAGTGTCGTCTCGTTCTACTTAAAAACCCACACTCAAAGAATATAATATAGTGTCGCCTCGTTCTACTTAAAAACCCGCACTCAATGAATATAATAGTGTCGTCTCGTTCTACTTAAAAACCCACACTCAATAAATATAATAGTGTCGCCTTGTTCTACTTAAAAACCCGCACTCATTGAATATAATAGTGTCGCCTCATTCTACTTGAAAACCTACACTCAATGAATATAATAGTGTCGCCTCGTTCTACTTAAAAACCCGCACTCAATAAATATAATAGTGTCGCCTCGTTCTACTTGAAAACCCGAACTCATTGAATATAATATAGTGTCGCCTTGTTCTACTTAAAAACCCGCACTCAATGAATATAATATAGTGTTGCCTCGTTCTATTTAAAAACCCGCACTCAATGAATATAATATAGTGTTGCCGCGTTCTACTTGAAAACCTGGACTAAATGAATATAATATAGTGTTGCCTCGTTCTACTTAAAAACCCGCACTCAATGAATATAATATAGTGTCGCCTCCTTCTACTTAAAAACCTGCACTCAATGAATATAATAGTGTCGTCTCGTTCTACTTAAAAAGCCGCACTCATTGAATATAATAGTGTCGCCTCGTTCTACTTGAAAACCCGAACTCATTGAATATAATATAGTGTCGCCTTGTTCTACTTAAAAACCCGCACTCAATGAATATAATATAGTGTTGCCTCGTTCTATTTAAAAACCCGCACTCAATGAATATAATATAGTGTTGCCTCGTTCTACTTAAAAACCTGGACTAAATGAATATAATATAGTGTTGCCTCGTTCTACTTAAAAAGCCGCACTCAATGAATATAATATAGTGTCGCCTCCTTCTACTTAAAAACCTCACTCAATGAATATAATAGTGTCGTCTCGTTCTACTTAAAAAGCCGCACTCATTGAATATAGTAGTGTTGGCTCGTGCTACTTAAAAACCTGCACTCAATGAATATAATAGTGTCTCGTTCTACTTAAAAAGCCGCACTCATTGAATATAGTGTCGCCTCGTTCTACTTGAAAACCTGCACTCAATGAATATAATAGGGTCGCCTCGTTCTACTTAAAAACCGCACTCATTGAATATAATAGTGTCGCCTCGTTCTACTTAAAAACCCGCACTCAATAAATATAATAGTGTCGCCTTGTTCTACTTAAAAACCCGCACTCATTGAATATAATAGTGTCACCTCGTTCTACTTAAAAACCTGCACTCAATGAATATAATAGTGTCGCCTAGTTCTACTTAAAAACCCGCACTCAATAAATATAATAGTGTCGCCTTGTTCTACTTAAAAACCCGCACTCATTGAATATAATAGTGTCGCCTCGTTCTACTTGAAAACCCGAACTCATTGAATATATATAGTGTTGCCTCGTTCTATTTAAAAACCCGCACTCAATGAATATAATATAGTGTTGCCTCGTTCAACTTAAAAACCTGGACTAAATGAATATAATAAACTGTCGCCTCCTTCTACTTAAAAACCCGCACTCAATGAATATAATAGTGTCGTCTCGTTCTACTTAAAAAGCCGCACTCATTGAATATAATAGTTTCGGCTCGTTCTACTTAAAAACCCGCACTCAATAAATATAATATAGTGTTGCCTTGTTGTATTTAAAAACCCGCACTCAATGAATATAATATAGTGTTGCATCGTTCTACTTACAAACCCACACTCAACGAATGTAATATAGTTTTGCCTCGTTCTACTTAAAAACCCGCACTCAATGAATATAATATAGTGTTGCCTCGTTCTAATTAAAAACCTGCACTCATTGAATATAACAGTGTTGCTTCGTTCTACTTAAAAAGCCGCACTCGATGAATAGAATAGTGTCGCCTCATTCTACTTAAAAACCCGCACTCAATGAATATAATATAGTGTTGCCTCGTTCTACTTAAAAACCCGCACTCAATGAATAAAATAGTGTCGCCTTGTTCTACTTAAAAACCCGCACTCATTGAATATAATAGTGTCGCCTCATTCTACTTAAAAACCAGCACTCAAAGAATATAATATAGTGTCACCTCGTTCTACTTAAAAACCCGCACTCAATGAATATAATAGTGTCGCCTTGTTCTACTTAAAAACCTGCACTCATTGAACATAATAGTGTCGTCTCGTTCTACTTAAAAACCCACACTCAAAGAATATAATATAGTGTCGCCTCGTTCTACTTAAAAACCCGCACTCAATGAATATAATAGTGTCGTCTCGTTCTACTTAAAAACCCACACTCAATAAATATAATAGTGTCGCCTTGTTCTACTTAAAAACCCGCACTCATTGAATATAATAGTGTCGCCTCATTCTACTTGAAAACCCGCACTCAATGAATATAATAGTGTCGCCTCGTTCTACTTGAAAACCCGAACTCATTGAATATAATATAGTGTCGCCTTGTTCTACTTAAAAACCCGCACTCAATGAATATAATATAGTGTTGCCTCGTTCTATTTAAAAACCCGCACTCAATGAATATAATATAGTGTTGCCTCGTTCTACTTGAAAACCTGGACTAAATGAATATAATATAGTGTTGCCTCGTTCTACTTAAAAACCCGCACTCAATGAATATAATATAGTGTCGCCTCCTTCTACTTAAAAACCTGCACTCAATGAATATAATAGTGTCGTCTCGTTCTACTTAAAAAGCCGCACTCATTGAATATAATAGTGTCGCCTCGTTCTACTTGAAAACCCGAACTCATTGAATATAATATAGTGTCGCCTTGTTCTACTTAAAAACCCGCACTCAATGAATATAATATAGTGTTGCCTCGTTCTATTTAAAAACCCGCACTCAATGAATATAATATAGTGTTGCCTCGTTCTACTTAAAAACCTGGACTAAATGAATATAATATAGTGTTGCCTCGTTCTACTTAAAAAGCCGCACTCAATGAATATAATATAGTGTCGCCTCCTTCTACTTAAAAACCTCACTCAATGAATATAATAGTGTCGTCTCGTTCTACTTAAAAAGCCGCACTCATTGAATATAGTAGTGTTGGCTCGTTCTACTTAAAAACCTGCACTCAATGAATATAATAGTGTCTCGTTCTACTTAAAAAGCCGCACTCATTGAATATAGTGTCGCCTCGTTCTACTTGAAAACCTGCACTCAATGAATATAATAGGGTCGCCTCGTTCTACTTAAAAACCGCACTCATTGAATATAATAGTGTCGCCTCGTTCTACTTAAAAACCCGCACTCAATAAATATAATAGTGTCGCCTTGTTCTACTTAAAAACCCGCACTCATTGAATATAATAGTGTCACCTCGTTCTACTTAAAAACCTGCACTCAATGAATATAATAGTGTCGCCTAGTTCTACTTAAAAACCCGCACTCAATAAATATAATAGTGTCGCCTTGTTCTACTTAAAAACCCGCACTCATTGAATATAATAGTGTCGCCTCGTTCTACTTGAAAACCCGAACTCATTGAATATATATAGTGTTGCCTCGTTCTATTTAAAAACCCGCACTCAATGAATATAATATAGTGTTGCCTCGTTCAACTTAAAAACCTGGACTAAATGAATATAATATACTGTCGCCTCCTTCTACTTAAAAACCCGCACTCAATGAATATAATAGTGTCGTCTCGTTCTACTTAAAAAGCCGCACTCATTGAATATAATAGTTTCGGCTCGTTCTACTTAAAAACCCGCACTCAATAAATATAATATAGTGTTGCCTTGTTGTATTTAAAAACCCGCACTCAATGAATATAATATAGTGTTGCATCGTTCTACTTACAAACCCACACTCAACGAATGTAATATAGTTTTGCCTCGTTCTACTTAAAAACCCGCACTCAATGAATATAATATAGTGTTGCCTCGTTCTAATTAAAAACCTGCACTCATTGAATATAACAGTGTTGCTTCGTTCTACTTAAAAAGCCGCACTCGATGAATAGAATAGTGTCGCCTCATTCTACTTAAAAACCCGCACTCAATGAATATAATATAGTGTTGCCTCGTTCTACTTAAAAACCCGCACTCAATGAATAAAATAGTGTCGCCTTGTTCTACTTAAAAACCCGCACTCATTGAATATAATAGTGTCGCCTCATTCTACTTAAAAACCAGCACTCAAAGAATATAATATAGTGTCACCTCGTTCTACTTAAAAACCCGCACTCAATGAATATAATAGTGTCGTCTTGTTCTACTTAAAAACCCGCACTCAATAAATATAATAGTGTCGCCTTGTTCTACTTAAAAACCCGCACTCATTGAATATAATAGTGCCGCCTCATTCTACTTGAAAACCTACACTCAATGAATATAATAGTGTTGCCTCGTTCTACTTAAAACCCGCACTCAATAAATATAATAGTGTCGCCTTGTTCTACTTAAAAACCCGCACTCATTGAATATAATAGTGTCGCCTCGTTCTACTTGAAAACCCGAGCTCATTGAATATAATATAGTGTCGCCTCGTTCTACTTAAAAACCCGCACTCAATGAATATAATATAGTGTTGAGTCGTTCTACTTAAAAACCTGGTCAAAATGAATATAATATAGTGTTGCCTCGTTCTACTTAAAAAGCCGCACTCAATGAATATAATATAGTGTCGCCTCGTTCTACTTAAAAAGCCGTACTCGATGAATAGAATAGTGTCGCCTCATTCTACTTAAAAACCCGCACTCAATGAATAAAATAGTGTCGCCTTGTTCTACTTAAAAACCCACACTCAATGAATATAATATAGTGTTGCCTCGTTCTATTTAAAAACCCGCACTCAATGAATATAATATAGTGTCACCTCGTTCTACTTAAAAACCCGCACTCAATAAATATAATAGTGTCGCCTCATTCTACTTAAAAACCCGCACTCAATGAATATAATATAGTGTTGCCTCGTTCTATTTAAAAACCCGCACTCAATGAATATAATATAGTGTCGCCTTGTTCTACTTAACAACCCACACTCAATAAATATAATAGTGTCGCCTCATTCTACTTAAAAACCCGCACTCAATGAATATAATAGTGTTGCCTCGTTCTACTTAAAAACCCGCACTCAATCAATAAAATAGTGTCGCCTTGTTCTACTTAAAAACCCGCACTCATTGAATATAATAGTGTCGCCTCGTTCTACTTAAAAACCAGCACTCAAAGAATATAATATAGTGTTGCCTCGTTCTACTTAAAAAGCCGCACTCAATGAATATAATATAGTGTCGCCTCCTACTTAAAAACCCGCACTCAATGAATATAATAGTGTCGTCTCATTCTACTTAAAAAGCCGCACTCATTGAATATAATAGTTTCGGCTCGTTCTACTTAAAAACCCGCACTCAATAAATATAATATGGTGTTGCCTTGTTCTATTTAAAAATCCGCACTCAATGAATATAATATAGTGTTGCGTTGTTCTACTTACAAACCCACACTCAACGAATGTAATATAGTTTTGCCTCGTTCTACTTAAAAACCCGCACTCAATGAATATAATATAGTGTTGCCTCGTTCTAATTAAAAACCTGCACTCATTGAATATAACATAGTGTTGCCTCGTTCTACTTAAAAAGCCGCACTCGATGAATAGAATAGTGTCGCCTCATTCTACTTAAAAACCCGCACTCAATGAATATAATATAGTGTTGCCTCGTTCTACTTAAAAACCTGCACTCAATGAATAAAATAGTGTCGCCTTGTTCTACTTAAAAACCCGCACTCATTGAATATAATACTGTCGCCTCGTTCTATTTAAAAACCAGCACTCAAAGAATATAATATAGTGTCGCCTCATTCTACTTGAAAACCTACACTCAATGAATATAATAGTGTCGCCTCGTTCTACTTAAAAACCCGCACTCAATAAATATAATAGTGTCGCCTTGTTCTACTCAAAAACCCGCACTCATTGAATATAATAGTGTCGCCTCGTTGTACTTGAAAACCCGAACTCATTGAATATAATATAGTGTCGCCTCGTTCTACTTACAAACCTGCACTCAACGAATATAATATAGTGTTGCCTCTTTCTACTTACAAACCCGCACTCAACGAATATAATATAGTGTTGCTCGTTCTACTGTTGCCTCGTTCTACCAAAACAGCTACACTCAATGAATATAATATAGTGTTGCCTCGTTCTACTTAAAAACCCGCACTCAATAAATATAATATAGTGTTGCCTTGTTCTACTTACAGACCCGCACTAAATGAATATATATATAGTGTTGCCTTGTTCTACTTAAAAACCCGCACTCAATGAATATAATAGTGTCGACTCGTTCTATTTAAAAACCCGCACTCAATAAATATAATAGTGCCGGCTTGTTCTACTTAAAAACCCGCACTCATTGAATATAATAGTGTCGCCTCATTCTACTTGAAAACCTACACTCAATGAATATAATAGTCTCGCCTCGTTCTACTTAAAAACCCGCACTCAATAAATATAATAGTGTCGCCTTGTTCTACTTAAAAACCCGCACTCATTGAATATAATATAGTGTCGCCTCGTTCTACTTAAAAACCCGCACTCAATGAATATAATATAGTGTTGCCTCGTTCTATTTAAAAACCCGCACTCAATGAATATAATATAGTGTTGCCTCGTTCTACTTAAAAACCTGGACTAAATGAATATAATATAGTGCTGCCTCGTTCTACTTAAAAAGCCGCACTCAATGAATATAACAGTGTCGCCTCCTTCTACTTAAAAACCTGCACTCAATGAATATAATAGTGTCGTCTCGTTCTACCAAAACAGCTACACTCAATGAATATAATATAGTGTTGCCTCGTTCTACTTAAAAACCCGCACTCAATGAATGTAATATAGTGTTGCCTCGTTCTACTTACAAACCCGCACTCAATAAATATAATATAGTGTTGCCTTGTTCTACTTAAAAACCCGCACTCAATGAATATAATAGTGTCTTCTCGTTCTACTTAAAAACCCGCACTCATTGAATATAATACTGTCGCCTCATTCTACTTGAAAACCTGCACTCAATGAATATAATAGTGTCGCCTAGTTCTACTTAAAAACCCGCACTCAATAAATATAATAGTGTCGCCTTGTTCTACTTAAAAACCCGCACTCATTGAATATAATAGTGTCGCCTCGTTCTACTTGAAAACCCGAACTCATTGAATATAATATAGTGTCGCCTCGTTCTACTTAAAAACCAGCACTCAATAAATATAATATAGTGTTGCCTCGTTCTATTTAAAAACCCGCACTCAATGAATATAATATAGTGTTGCCTCGTTCTACTTAAAAACCTGGACTAAATGAATATAATATAGTGTTGCCTCGTTCTACTTAAAAAGCCGCACTCAATGAATATAATATAGTGTCGCCTCCTACTTAAAAACCCGCACTCAATGAATATAATAGTGTCGTCTCGTTCTACTTAAAAACCCACACTCATTGAATATAATAGTGTCGCCTGGTTCTACTTAAAAACCCGCACTCAATGAATATAATAGTGTCGCCTCGTTCTACTTAAAAACCCGCACTCAATAAATATAATAGTGTCGCCTCGTTCTACTTAAAAACCCGCACTCAATAAATATAATAGTGTCGCCTCGTTCTACTTGAAAACCCGAACTCATTGAATATAATATAGTGTCGCCTCGTTCTATTTAAAAACCTGCACTCAATGAATATAATATAGTGTTGCCTCGTTCTACTTAAAAACCTGGACTAAATGAATATAATATAGTGTCGCCTCCTTCTACTTAAAAACCTGCACTCAATGAATATAATAGTGTCGTCTCGTTCTACTTGAAAACCTGCACTCATTGAATATAATAGTGTCGCCTCGTTCTACTAAAAAAAAACCGCACTCATTGAATATAATAGTGTCGGCTCGTTCTACTTAAAAACCTGCACTCAATGAATATACTAGTGTCTCGTTCTACTTGAAAACCTGCACTCAATGAATATAATAGTGTCGCCACGTTCTACTTAAAAAGCCGCACTCGATGAATAGAATAGTGTCGCCTCATTCTACTTAAAAACCCGCACTCAATGAATATAATAGTGTCGTCTCGTTCTACTTAAAAACCCGCACTCAATAAATATAATAGTGTCGCCTTGTTCTACTTAAAAACCCGCACTCATTGAATATAATAGTGTCGCCTCATTCTACTTGAAAACCTACACTCAATGAATATAATAGCGTCGCCTCGTTCTACTTAAAAACCCGCACTCAATAAATATAATAGTGTCGCCTTGTTCTACTTAAAAACCCGCACTCATTGAATATAATAGTGTTGCCTCGTTCTACTTGAAAACCCGAACTCATTGAATATAATATAGTGTCGCCTCGTTCTACTTAAAAACCCGCACTCAATGAATATAATATAGTGTTGCCTCGTTCTACTTAAAAAGCCGCACTCGATGAATAGAATAGTGTCGCCTCATTCATTTAAAAACCCGCACTCAATGAATATAATATAGTGTCACCTCGTTCTACTTAAAAACCCGCACTCAATAAATATAATAGTGTCGCCTCATTCTACTTAAAAACCCGCACTCAATGAATATAATAGTGTTGCCTCGTTCTACTTAAAGACCCGCACTCAATGAATAAAATAGTATCGCCTTGTTCTACTTAAAAACCTGCACTCATTGAATATAATAGTGTCGCCTCGTTCTACTTAAAAACCAGCACTCAAAGAATATAATATAGTGTTGCCTCGTTCTACTTAAAAAGCCGCACTCAATGAATATAATATAGTGTCACCTCCTACTTAAAAACCCGCACTCAACGAATGTAATATAGTGTTGCCTTGTTCTATTTAAAAACCCGCACTCAATAAATATAATAGTGTCGCCTCATTCTACTTAAAAACCCGCACTCAATGAATATAATAGTGTTGCCTCGTTCTACTTAAAGACCCGCACTCAATGAATAAAATAGTATCGCCTCGTTCTACTTAAAGACCCGCACTCAATGAATAAAATAGTATCGCCTTGTTCTACTTAAAAACCTGCACTCAATGAATATAATAGTGTGGTCTCGTTCTACTTAAAAAGCCGCACTCATTGAATATAATAGTTTCGGCTCGTTCTACTTAAAAACCCGCACTCAATAAATATAATATAGTGTTGCCTTGTTCTATTTAAAAACCCGCACTCAATGAATATAATATAGTGTTGCGTCATTCTACTTACAAACCCACACTCAACGAATGTAATATAGTTTTGCCTCGTTCTACTTAAAAACCCGCACTCAATGAATATAATAGTGTCGCCTCGTTCTACTTAAAAACCCGCACTCAATAAATATAATAGTGTCGCCTCGTTCTACTTGAAAACCCGAACTCATTGAATATAATATAGTGTCGCCTCGTTCTATTTAAAAACCTGCACTCAATGAATATAATATAGTGTTGCCTCGTTCTACTTAAAAACCTGGACTAAATGAATATAATATAGTGTCGCCTCCTACTTAAAAACCTGCACTCAATGAATATAATAGTGTCGTCTCGTTCTACTTGAAAACCTGCACTCATTGAATATAATAGTGTCGCCTCGTTCTACTAAAAAAAAAACCGCACTCATTGAATATAATAGTGTCGGCTCGTTCTACTTAAAAACCTGCACTCAATGAATATACTAGTGTCTCGTTCTACTTGAAAACCTGCACTCAATGAATATAATAGTGTCGCCTCGTTCTACTTAAAAAGCCGCACTCGATGAATAGAATAGTGTCGCCTCATTCTACTTAAAAACCCGCACTCAATGAATATAATATAGTGTTGCCTCGTTCTACTTAAAAACCCGCACTCAATGAATAAAATAGTGTCGCCTTGTTCTACTTAAAAACCCGCACTCATTGAATATAATAGTGTCGCCTCGTTCTACTTAAAAACCAGCACTCAAATAATATAATATAATGTCACCTCGTTCTACTTAAAAACCCGCACTCAATGAATATAATAGTGTCGTCTCGTTCTACTTAAAAACCCGCACTCAATAAATATAATAGTGTCGCCTTGTTCTACTTAAAAACCCGCACTCATTGAATATAATAGTGTCGCCTCATTCTACTTGAAAACCTACACTCGATGAATATAATAGTGTCGCCTCGTTCTAATTAAAAACCCGCACTCAATAAATATAATAGTGTCGCCTTGTTCTACTTAAAAACCCACACATTGAATATAATAGTGTTGCCTCGTTCTACTTGAAAACCCGAACTCATTGAATATAATATAGTGTCGCCTCGTTCTACTTAAAAACCCGCACTCAATGAATATAATATAGTGTTGCCTCGTTCTACTTAAAAACCTGGTCTAAATGAATATAATATAGTGTTGCCTCGTTCTACTTAAAAAGCCGCACTCGATGAATAGAATAGTGTCGCCTCATTCATTTAAAAACCCGCACTCAATGAATATAATATAGTGTCACCTCGTTCTACTTAAAAACCCGCACTCAATAAATATAATAGTGTCGCCTCATTCTACTTAAAAACCCGCACTCAATGAATATAATAGTGTTGCCTCGTTCTACTTAAAGACCCGCACTCAATGAATAAAATAGTATCGCCTTGTTCTACTTAAAAACCTGCACTCATTGAATATAATAGTGTCGCCTCGTTCTACTTAAAAACCAGCACTCAAAGAATATAATATAGTGTTGCCTCGTTCTACTTAAAAAGCCGCACTCAATGAATATAATATAGTGTCACCTCCTACTTAAAAACCCGCACTCAACGAATGTAATATAGTGTTGCCTTATTCTATTTAAAAACCCGCACTCAATAAATATAATAGTGTCGCCTCATTCTACTTAAAAACCCGCACTCAATGAATATAATAGTGTTGCCTCGTTCTACTTAAAGACCCGCACTCAATGAATAAAATAGTATCGCCTCGTTCTACTTAAAGACCCGCACTCAATGAATAAAATAGTATCGCCTTGTTCTACTTAAAAACCTGCACTCAATGAATATAATAGTGTGGTCTCGTTCTACTTAAAAAGCCGCACTCATTGAATATAATAGTTTCGGCTCGTTCTACTTAAAAACCCGCACTCAATAAATATAATATAGTGTTGCCTTGTTCTATTTAAAAACCCGCACTCAATGAATATAATATAGTGTTGCGTCATTCTACTTACAAACCCACACTCAACGAATGTAATATAGTTTTGCCTCGTTCTACTTAAAAACCCGCACTCAATGAATATAATAGTGTCGCCTCGTTCTACTTAAAAACCCGCACTCAATAAATATAATAGTGTCGCCTCGTTCTACTTGAAAACCCGAACTCATTGAATATAATATAGTGTCGCCTCGTTCTATTTAAAAACCTGCACTCAATGAATATAATATAGTGTTGCCTCGTTCTACTTAAAAACCTGGACTAAATGAATATAATATAGTGTCGCCTCCTTCTACTTAAAAACCTGCACTCAATGAATATAATAGTGTCGTCTCGTTCTACTTGAAAACCTGCACTCATTGAATATAATAGTGTCGCCTCGTTCTACTAAAAAAAAACCGCACTCATTGAATATAATAGTGTCGGCTCGTTCTACTTAAAAACCTGCACTCAATGAATATACTAGTGTCTCGTTCTACTTGAAAACCTGCACTCAATGAATATAATAGTGTCGCCTCGTTCTACTTAAAAAGCCGCACTCGATGAATAGAATAGTGTCGCCTCATTCTACTTAAAAACCCGCACTCAATGAATATAATATAGTGTTGCCTCGTTCTACTTAAAAACCCGCACTCAATGAATAAAATAGTGTCGCCTTGTTCTACTTAAAAACCCGCACTCATTGAATATAATAGTGTCGCCTCGTTCTACTTAAAAACCAGCACTCAAAGAATATAATATAATGTCACCTCGTTCTACTTAAAAACCCGCACTCAATGAATATAATAGTGTCGTCTCGTTCTACTTAAAAACCCGCACTCAATAAATATAATAGTGTCGCCTTGTTCTACTTAAAAACCCGCACTCATTGAATATAATAGTGTCGCCTCATTCTACTTGAAAACCTACACTCGATGAATATAATAGTGTCGCCTCGTTCTAATTAAAAACCCGCACTCAATAAATATAATAGTGTCGCCTTGTTCTACTTAAAAACCCACACTCATTGAATATAATAGTGTTGCCTCGTTCTACTTGAAAACCCGAACTCATTGAATATAATATAGTGTCGCCTCGTTCTACTTAAAAACCCGCACTCAATGAATATAATATAGTGTTGCCTCGTTCTACTTAAAAACCCGCACTCAATGAATATAATATAGTGTTGCCTCGTTCTACTTAAAAACCTGGTCTAAATGAATATAATATAGTGTCGCCTCATTCTACTTAAAAACCCGCACTCAATGAATAAAATAGTGTCGCCTTGTTCTACTTAAAAACCCACACTCAATGAATATAATATAGTGTTGCCTCGTTCATTTAAAAACCCGCACTCAATGAATATAATATAGTGTCACCTCGTTCTACTTAAAAACCCGCACTCAATAAATATAATAGTGTCGCCTCATTCTACTTAAAAACCCGCACTCAATGAATATAATATAGTGTTGCCTCGTTCTATTTAAAAACCCGCACTCAATGAATATAATATAGTGTCGCCTTGTTCTACTTAAAAACCCGCACTCAATAAATATAATAGTGTCGCCTCATTCTACTTAAAAACCCGCACTCAATGAATATAATAGTGTTGCCTCGTTCTACTTAAAGACCCGCACTCAATGAATAAAATAGTATCGCCTTGTTCTACTTAAAAACCTGCACTCATTGAATATAATAGTGTCGCCTCGTTCTACTTAAAAACCAGCACTCAAAGAATATAATATAGTGTTGCCTCGTTCTACTTAAAAAGCCGCACTCAATGAATATAATATAGTGTCGCCTCCTACTTAAAAACCCGCACTCAATGAATATAATAGTGTCGTCTCGTTCTACTTAAAAAGCCGCACTCATTGAATATAATAGTTTCGGCTCGTTCTACTTAAAAACCCGCACTCAATAAATATAATATAGTGTTGCCTTGTTCTATTTAAAAACCCGCACTCAATGAATATAATATAGTGTTGCGTCATTCTACTTACAAACCCACACTCAACGAATGTAATATAGTTTTGCCTCGTTCTACTTAAAAACCCGCACTCAATGAATATAATATAGTGTTGCCTCGTTCTAATTAAAAACCTGCACTCATTGAATATAACATAGTGTTGCCTCGTTCTACTTAAAAAGCCGCACTCGATGACTAGAATAGTGTCGCCTCATTCTACTTAAAAACCCGCACTCAAAGAATATAATATAGTGTCGCCTCATTCTACTTGAAAACCTACACTCAATGAATATAATAGTGTCGTCTCGTTCTACTTAAAAAGCCGCACTCATTGAATATAATAGTGTCCTCTCGTTCTACTTAAAAACCCGCACTCATTGAATATAATAGTGTCGGCTTGTTCAACGTAAAAACCCGCACTCAATAAATATAATATAGTGTTGCCTTGTTCTATTTAAAAACCTGGACTAAATGAATATAATATAGTGTCGTCTCGTTCTACTTAAAAAGCTGCACTCAATGAATATAATAGTGTCGTCTTGTTCTACTTAAAAAGCCGCACTCATTGAATATAATAGTGTCGGCTTGTTCAACTTAAAAACCCGCACTCAATAAATATAATATAGTGTTGCCTTGTTCTATTTAAAAACCTGGACTAAATGAATATAATATAGTGTCGTCTCGTTCTACTTAAAAAGCCGCACACTCAATGAATATAATATAGTGTCGTCTCGTTCTACTTAAAAAGCTGCACTCAATGAATATAATAGTGTCGTCTTGTTCTACTTAAAAAGCCGCATTCATTGAATATAATAGTGTCGCCTCGTTCTACTTGGAAACCTGCACTCAATGAATATAATAGTGTCGCCTCGTTCTACTTAAAAACCCGCACTCATTGAATATAATAGTGTCGGCTCGTTCTACTTAAAAACCTGCACTCAATGAATATAATAGTGTCTCGTTCTACTTAAAAAGGTGCACTCATTGAATATAATAGTGTCGCCTCGTTCTACTTGAAAACCTGCACTCAATGAATATAATAGTGTCGCCTCGTTCTACTTAAAAACCCGTACTCATTGAATATAATAGTGTCGCCTCGTTCTACTTAAAAACCGCACAAAGAATATAATATAGTGTAGCCTCGTTCTACTTAAAAACCAGCACTCAAAATATAATAGTGTCGCCTTGTTCTACTTAAAAACCTGCACTCATTGAATATAATAGTGTTGCCTCGTTCTACTTGAAAACCTGTACTCAATGAATATAATAGTGTCGCCTAGTTCTACTCAAAAACCCGCACTCAATAAATATAATAGTGTTGCCTTGTTCTACTTAAAAACCCGCACTCAATGAATATAATATAGTGTTGCGTCATTCTACTTACAAACCCACACTCAACGAATGTAATATAGTTTTGCCTCGTTCTACTTAAAAACCCGCACTCAATGAATATAATATAGTGTTGCCTCGTTCTAATTAAAAACCTGCACTCATTGAATATAACATAGTGTTGCCTCGTTCTACTTAAAAAGCCGCACTCGATGAATAGAATAGTGTCGCCTCATTCTACTTAAAAACCCGCACTCAAAGAATATAATATAGTGTCGCCTCATTCTACTTGAAAACCTACACTCAATGAATATAATAGTGTCGTCTCGTTCTACTTAAAAAGCCGCACTCATTGAATATAATAGTGTCCTCTCGTTCTACTTAAAAACCCGCACTCATTGAATATAATAGTGTTGGCTTGTTCAACGTAAAAACCCGCACTCAATAAATATAATATAGTGTTGCCTTGTTCTATTTAAAAACCTGGACTAAATGAATATAATATAGTGTCGTCTCGTTCTACTTAAAAAGCTGCACTCAATGAATATAATAGTGTCGTCTTGTTCTACTTAAAAAGCCGCACTCATTGAATATAATAGTGTCGGCTTGTTCAACTTAAAAACCCGCACTCAATAAATATAATATAGTGTTGCCTTGTTCTATTTAAAAACCTGGACTAAATGAATATAATATAGTGTCGTCTCGTTCTACTTAAAAAGCCGCACTCAATGAATATAATATAGTGTCGTCTCGTTCTACTTAAAAAGCTGCACTCAATGAATATAATAGTGTCGTCTTGTTCTACTTAAAAAGCCGCATTCATTGAATATAATAGTGTCGCCTCGTTCTACTTGGAAACCTGCACTCAATGAATATAATAGTGTCGCCTCGTTCTACTTAAAAACCCGCACTCATTGAATATAATAGTGTCGGCTCGTTCTACTTAAAAACCTGCACTCAATGAATATAATAGTGTCTCGTTCTACTTAAAAAGGTGCACTCATTGAATATAATAGTGTCGCCTCGTTCTACTTGAAAACCTGCACTCAATGAATACAATAGTGTCGCCTCGTTCTACTTAAAAACCCGTACTCATTGAATATAATAGTGTCGCCTCGTTCTACTTAAAAACCGCACAAAGAATATAATATAGTGTAGCCTCGTTCTACTTAAAAACCAGCACTCAAAATATAATAGTGTCGCCTTGTTCTACTTAAAAACCTGCACTCATTGAATATAATAGTGTTGCCTCGTTCTACTTGAAAACCTGTACTCAATGAATATAATAGTGTCGCCTAGTTCTACTCAAAAACCCGCACTCAATAAATATAATAGTGTTGCCTTGTTCTACTTAAAAACCCGCACTCAATGAATATAATATAGTGTCGCCTCCTACTTAAAAACCCGCACTCAATGAATATAATAGTGTCGTCTCGTTCTACTTAAAAAGCTGCACTCATTGAATATAATAGTGTCGGCTCGTTCTACTTAAAAACCCGCACTCAATAAATATAATATAGTGTCGTCTTGTTCTATTTAAAAACACGCACTCAATGAATATAATATAGTGTCGCCTCGTTCTACTTGAAAACCCGCACTCAATGAATATAATATAGTGTTGCCTCGTTCTACTTAAAAAGCTGCACTCAATGAATATAATATAGTGTTGCCTTGTTCTACTTAAAAACCTGCATTCAATGAAAACAATATAGTGTTGCCTCGTTCTACTTACAAACCCACACTCAATGAATGTAATATAGTGTTGCCTCTTTCTACTCAATGAATATAATATAGTGTTGCCTTGTTCTACTTACAAACCTGCACTAAATGAATATAATATAGTGTTGCCTTGTTCTACTTACAAACCCGCACTAAATGAATATAATAGTGTTTACTCAATCTATTAAAATTATGAATATAATATAGTGTCGCCTCATTCTACTTAAAAACCCGCACTCAATGAATATAATATAGTGTTGCATCGTTCTACTTAAAAACCCGCACTCAATGAATATAATAATATAGTGTTGCCTCGTTCTACTTGAAAACCCGCACTCAATGAATATAATATAGTGTTGCCTCGTTCTACTTGATGGCCGTTGGTAAAATACGAACCAAATACGAATTGAAACAAAAAGCCGCTTTAACGAGAATAAAATATTGACCTGCGCGCTGCGTTTAGGTATTTGTTACAAGAATATTCATTATGCCTTTTGATAATATTTTGATATTAATATTAATCAGTTCATGGTTGAACCTAATGTTCGGTAGATGAGAAGTTCGACGGGTTATTGCCAGTTTGTTTGAGAACCAAACAAAATAAAGAGGCTGTTGTTCTGTTTGAATGCCTTAGCGATAAGACGCATACGAGGACGTCATTTTTACGGACGAGACTAGTGTCCAAATTCAACAATATGCACGTCCATTGTCACATGTTTTTTCATGTCATGCACTTGCCAAGTTCCTCATAGACATGCAAGGTACACACTGTCACTGGTGTTGCCTCGTTCTACTTAAAAACCCGCACTCAATGAATATAATATAGTGTTGCCTCGTTCTACTTAAAAACCTGCACTCAATGAATATAATATAGTGTTGCCTCGTTCTACTTACAAACCCACACTAAATGAATATAATATAGTGTTGCCTCGTTCTATTTAAAAACCTGCACTCAATGAATATAATATAGTGTCGCCTCATTCTACTTAAAAACCCGCACTCAATGAATATAATATAGTGTTGCCTCGTTCTACTTAAAAACCCGCACTCAATGAATATAGTGTCGTCTCGTTCTACTTAAAAACCCGCACTCAATAAATATAATAGTGTCGCTTTGTTCTACTTAAAAACCCGCACTCATTGAATATAATAGTGTCGCCTCGTTCTACTTGAAAACCCGCACTCATTGAATATAATATGGTGTTGCCTCGTTCTACTTACAAACCCACACTCAACGAATGTAATATAGTGTTGCCTCGTTCTGCTTAAAAACCCGCACTCAATGAATATAATAGTGTCGCCTTGTTCTACTTAAAAACCCGCACTCATTGAATATAATAGTGTCGCCTCGTTCTACTTGAACACCTGCACTCAATCAATATAATAGTGTCGCCTCGTTCTACTTAAAAACCCGCACTCAATAAATATAATATAGTGTTGCCTCGTTTTATTTAAAAAGCTGCACTCAATGAATATAATAGTGTCGCCTCCTTCTACTTAAAAACCCGCACTCAATGAATATAATAGTGTCGTCTCGTTCTACTTAAAAAGCTGCACTCATTGAATATAATAGTGTCGCCTGGTTCTACTTAAAAACCCGCACTCAAAGAATATAATAGTGTCGCCTCATTCTACTTAAAAACCCGCACTCATTGAATATAATAGTGTCGCCTTGTTCTACTTAAAAACCCGCACTCAAAGAATATAATAGTGTTGCCTCGTTCTACTAAAAAACCCGCACTCAATGAATATAATAGTGTCGTCTCGTTGTACTTAAAAACCCGCACTCAATAAATATAATAGTGTCGTCTCGTTCTACTTAAAAACCTGCACTCAATAAATATAATAGTGTTGTCTCATTTTACTTAAAAACCCGCACTCAATGAACATAATATCGTGTTGCCTCGTTCTACTTAAAAACCTGGACTAAATGAATATAATATAGTGTTGCCTCGTGCTACTTAAAAAGCCGCACTCAATGAATATAATAATAATATAGTGTTGCCTCGTTCTACTTGAAAACCCGCACTCAATGAATATAATATAGTGTTGCCTCGTTCTACTCAATGAATATAATATAGTGTTGCCTTGTTCTACTTACAAACCTGCACTAAATGAATATAATATAGTGTTGCCTTGTTCCACTTACAAACCCGCACTAAATGAATATAACACACTGTTTACTCATTCTATTAAAATTATGAATATAATATAGTGTCGCCTCATTCTACTTAAAAACCCGCACTCAATGAATATAATATAGTGTTGCCTCGTTCTACTTAAAAACCTGCACTCAATGAATATAATATAGTGTTGCCTCGTCCTACTTACAAACCCGCACTAAATGAATATAATACAGTGTTGCCTCGTTCTATTTAAAAACCTGCACTCAATGAATATAATATAGTGTCGCCTCATTCTACTTAAAAACCCGCACTCATTGAATATAATAGTGTCGCCTCGTTCTACTTAAAAACCCGCACTCAATGAATATAGTGTCGTCTCGTTCTACTTAAAAACCCGCACTCAATGAATATAATAGTGTTCCCTTGTTCTACTTAAAAACCCGCACTCAATGCATATAATATAGTGTTGCGTCGTTCTATACTTACAAACCCGCACTCAATGAATATAATATAGTGTCGCCTCGTTCTACTTACAAAGCTGCACTCAACGAATATAATATAGTGTTGCCTCGTTCTACTTACAAACCCACACTCAACGAATGTAATATAGTTTTGCCTCGTTCTACTTAAAAACCCGCACTCAATGAATATAATATAGTGTTGCCTCGTTCTAATTAAAAACCTGCACTCATTGAATATAACATAGTGTTGCCTCGTTCTGCTTAAAAAGATGCACTCAAAGAATATAATATAGTGTCGCCTCGTTCTACTTAAAAACCCGCACTCAATAAATATAATAGTGTCGCCTCGTTCTACTTAAAAACCCGCACTCATTGAATATAATAGTGTCGCCTCGTTCTACTTGAAAACCGGAACTCATTGAATATAATATAGTGTCATCTCGTTCTACTTAAAAACCCGCACTCAATGAATATAATATAGTGTCGCCTCGTTCTATTTAAAAACCCGCACTCAATGAATATAATATAGTGTTGCCTCATTCTACTTAAAAACCTGGACTAAGTGAATATAATATAGTGTTGCCTCGTTCTACTTAAAAAGCCGCACTCATTGAATATAATAGTGTCGCGTCGTTCTACTTGAAAACCTGCAGTCAATGAATATAATAGTGTCGCCTCGTTCTACTTACAAACCCGCACTCAATGAATATAATATAGTGTTGCCTCGTTCTACTTAAAAACCTGCACTCAATAAATATAATATAGTGTTGCCTCGTTTTATTTAAAAAGCTGCACTCAATGAATATAATAGTGTCGCCTCCTTCTACTTAAAAACCCGCACTCAATGAATATAATAGTGTCGTCTCATTCTACTTAAAAAGCTGCACTCATTGAATATAATAGTGTCGCCTGGTTCTACTTAAAAACCCGCACTCAAAGAATATAATAGTGTCGCCTTATTCTACTTAAAAACCCGCACTCATTGAATATAATAGTGTCGCCTCGTTCTACTTAAAAACCCGCACTGAAAGAATATAATAGTGTCGTCTCGTTCTACTTAAAAACCTGCACTCAATAAATATAATAGTGTCGTCTCATTCTACTTAAAAACCCGCACTCAATGAATATAATAGTGTCGTCTCGTTCTACTTAAAAAGCCGCACTCATTGAATATAATAGTGTCGCGTCGTTCTACTTGAAAACCTGCAGTCAATGAATATAATAGTGTCGCCTCGTTCTACTTAAAAACCTGCACTCAATAAATATAATATAGTATTGCCTCGTTCTATTTAAAAAGCCGCACTCAATGAATATAATAGTGTTGCCTCGTTCTACTTAAAAACCCGCACTCAATGAATATAATATAGTGTTGCCTCGTTCTACTTAAAAACCAGGACTCATTGAATATAATAGTGTCGCCTCATTCTACTTGAAAACCCGCACTCATGGAATATAATATAGTGTCGCCTCGTTCTACTTAAAAACCCGCACTCAATAAATATAATATAGTGTTGCCTCATTCTACTTAAAAACCCGCAGTCAATGAATATAATATAGTGTTGCCTCGTTCTACTTAAAAACCCGCACTCAATGAATATAATATAGTGTTGCCTCGTTCTACTTGAAAACCCGCACTCAATGAATATAATATAGTATTGCCTCGTTCTACTTGATGGACGTTGGTAAAATACGAACCTAATACGAATTGAAACAAAAAGCCGCTTTAACGAGAATAAAATATTGACCTGCGCGCTGCGTTTAGATATTTTTTACAAGAATATTCATTATGCCTTTTGATAATATTTTGATATTAATATTAATCAGTTCATGGTTGAACCTAATGATCGGTAGATGAGAAGTTCGACGGGTTATTGCCAGTTTGTTTGAGAACCAAACAAAATAAAGAGGCTGTTGTTCTGTTTGAATGCCTTAGCGATAAGACGCATACGAGCACGTCATTTTTACGGACGAGAGTAGTGTCCAAATTCAACAATATGCACGTCCATTGTCACATGTTTTTTTATGTCATGCACTTGCCAAGTTCCTCATAGACATGCAAGGTACACACTGTCACTGGTGTTGCCTCGTTCTATTTAAAAACCTGCACTCAATGAATATAATATAGTGTCGCCTCATTCTACTTAAAAACCCGCACTCATTGAATATAATAGTGTCGCCTCGTTCTACTTAAAAACCCGCACTCAATGAATATAGTGTCGTCTCGTTCTACTTAAAAACCCGCACTCAATGAATATAATAGTGTCGTCTCGTTCTACTTAAAAAGCCGCACTCATTGAATATAATAGTGTCGCGTCGTTCTACTTGAAAACCTGCAGTCAATGAATATAATAGTGTCGCCTCGTTCTACTTAAAAACCCGCACTCAATAAATATAATAGTGTCGCCTCATTCTACTTACAAACCCGCACTCAATGAATATAATATAGTGTTGCCTCGTTCTACTTAAAAACCTGCACTCAATAAATATAATATAGTATTGCCTCGTTCTATTTAAAAAGCCGCACTCAATGAATATAATAGTGTCGCCTCCTTCTACTTAAAAAGCCGCACTCAATGAATATAATATAGTGTCGCCTCGTTCTACTTAAAAACCCGCACTCAATAAATATAATATAGTGTTGCCTCGTTCTATTTAAAAACCCGCACTCAATGAATATAATATAGTGTCGCCTCGTTCTACTTGAAAACCCGCACTCAATGAATATAATATAGTGTTGCCTCGTTCTACTCAATGAATATAATATAGTGTTGCCTTGTTCTACTTACAAACCTGCACTAAATGAATATAATATAGTGTTGCCTTGTTCCACTTACAAACCCGCACTAAATGAATATAATATACTGTTTACTCATTCTATTAAAATTATGAATATAATATAGTGTCGCCTCATTCTACTTAAAAACCCGCACTCAATGAATATAATATAGTGTTGCCTCTTTCTACTCAATGAATATAATATAGTGTTGCCTTGTTCTACTTACAAACCTGCACTAAATGAATATAATATAGTGTTGCCTTGTTCTACTTACAAACCCGCACTAAATGAATATAATAGTGTTTACTCATTCTATTAAAATTATGAATATAATATAGTGTCGCCTCATTCTACTTAAAAACCCGCACTCAATGAATATAATATAGTGTTGCATCGTTCTACTTAAAAACCCGCACTCAATGAATATAATAATATAGTGTTGCCTCGTTCTACTTGAAAACCCGCACTCAATGAATATAATATAGTGTTGCCTCGTTCTACTTGATGGCCGTTGGTAAAATACGAACCAAATACGAATTGAAACAAAAAGCCGCTTTAACGAGAATAAAATATTGACCTGCGCGCTGCGTTTAGGTATTTGTTACAAGAATATTCATTATGCCTTTTGATAATATTTTGATATTAATATTAATCAGTTCATGGTTGAACCTAATGTTCGGTAGATGAGAAGTTCGACGGGTTATTGCCAGTTTGTTTGAGAACCAAACAAAATAAAGAGGCTGTTGTTCTGTTTGAATGCCTTAGCGATAAGACGCATACGAGGACGTCATTTTTACGGACGAGACTAGTGTCCAAATTCAACAATATGCACGTCCATTGTCACATGTTTTTTCATGTCATGCACTTGCCAAGTTCCTCATAGACATGCAAGGTACACACTGTCACTGGTGTTGCCTCGTTCTACTTAAAAACCCGCACTCAATGAATATAATATAGTGTTGCCTCGTTCTACTTAAAAACCTGCACTCAATGAATATAATATAGTGTTGCCTCGTTCTACTTACAAACCCACACTAAATGAATATAATATAGTGTTGCCTCGTTCTATTTAAAAACCTGCACTCAATGAATATAATATAGTGTCGCCTCATTCTACTTAAAAACCCGCACTCATTGAATATAATAGTGTCGCCTCGTTCTACTTAAAAACCCGCACTCAATGAATATAGTGTCGTCTCGTTCTACTTAAAAACCCGCACTCAATGAATATAATAGTGTCGTCTCGTTCTACTTAAAAAGCCGCACTCATTGAATATAATAGTGTCGCGTCGTTCTACTTGAAAACCTGCAGTCAATGAATATAATAGTGTCGCCTCGTTCTACTTAAAAACCCGCACTCAATAAATATAATAGTGTCGCCTCATTCTACTTACAAACCCGCACTCAATGAATATAATATAGTGTTGCCTCGTTCTACTTAAAAACCTGCACTCAATAAATATAATATAGTATTGCCTCGTTCTATTTAAAAAGCCGCACTCAATGAATATAATAGTGTCGCCTCCTTCTACTTAAAAAGCCGCACTCAATGAATATAATATAGTGTCGCCTCGTTCTACTTAAAAACCCGCACTCAATAAATATAATATAGTGTTGCCTCGTTCTATTTAAAAACCCGCACTCAATGAATATAATATAGTGTCGCCTCGTTCTACTTGAAAACCCGCACTCAATGAATATAATATAGTGTTGCCTCGTTCTACTCAATGAATATAATATAGTGTTGCCTTGTTCTACTTACAAACCTGCACTAAATGAATATAATATAGTGTTGCCTTGTTCCACTTACAAACCCGCACTAAATGAATATAATATACTGTTTACTCATTCTATTAAAATTATGAATATAATATAGTGTCGCCTCATTCTACTTAAAAACCCGCACTCAATGAATATAATATAGTGTTGCCTCTTTCTACTCAATGAATATAATATAGTGTTGCCTTGTTCTACTTACAAACCTGCACTAAATGAATATAATATAGTGTTGCCTTGTTCTACTTACAAACCCGCACTAAATGAATATAATAGTGTTTACTCATTCTATTAAAATTATGAATATAATATAGTGTCGCCTCATTCTACTTAAAAACCCGCACTCAATGAATATAATAGTGTTGCATCGTTCTACTTAAAAACCCGCACTCAATGAATATAATAATATAGTGTTGCCTCGTTCTACTTGAAAACCCGCACTCAATGAATATAATATAGTGTTGCCTCGTTCTACTTGATGGCCGTTGGTAAAATACGAACCAAATACGAATTGAAACAAAAAGCCGCTTTAACGAGAATAAAATATTGACCTGCGCGCTGCGTTTAGGTATTTGTTACAAGAATATTCATTATGCCTTTTGATAATATTTTGATATTAATATTAATCAGTTCATGGTTGAACCTAATGTTCGGTAGATGAGAAGTTCGACGGGTTATTGCCAGTTTGTTTGAGAACCAAACAAAATAAAGAGGCTGTTGTTCTGTTTGAATGCCTTAGCGATAAGACGCATACGAGGACGTCATTTTTACGGACGAGACTAGTGTCCAAATTCAACAATATGCACGTCCATTGTCACATGTTTTTTCATGTCATGCACTTGCCAAGTTCCTCATAGACATGCAAGGTACACACTGTCACTGGTGTTGCCTCGTTCTACTTAAAAACCCGCACTCAATGAATATAATATAGTGTTGCCTCGTTCTACTTAAAAACCTGCACTCAATGAATATAATATAGTGTTGCCTCGTTCTACTTACAAACCCACACTAAATGAATATAATATAGTGTTGCCTCGTTCTATTTAAAAACCTGCACTCAATGAATATAATATAGTGTCGCCTCATTCTACTTAAAAACCCGCACTCAATGAATATAATATAGTGTTGCCTCGTTCTACTTAAAAACCCGCACTCAATGAATATAGTGTCGTCTCGTTCTACTTAAAAACCCGCACTCAATAAATATAATAGTGTCGCTTTGTTCTACTTAAAAACCCGCACTCATTGAATATAATAGTGTCGCCTCGTTCTACTTGAAAACCCGCACTCATTGAATATAATATGGTGTTGCCTCGTTCTACTTACAAACCCACACTCAACGAATGTAATATAGTGTTGCCTCGTTCTGCTTAAAAACCCGCACTCAATGAATATAATAGTGTCGCCTTGTTCTACTTAAAAACCCGCACTCATTGAATATAATAGTGTCGCCTCGTTCTACTTGAACACCTGCACTCAATCAATATAATAGTGTCGCCTCGTTCTACTTAAAAACCCGCACTCAATAAATATAATATAGTGTTGCCTCGTTTTATTTAAAAAGCTGCACTCAATGAATATAATAGTGTCGCCTCCTTCTACTTAAAAACCCGCACTCAATGAATATAATAGTGTCGTCTCGTTCTACTTAAAAAGCTGCACTCATTGAATATAATAGTGTCGCCTGGTTCTACTTAAAAACCCGCACTCAAAGAATATAATAGTGTCGCCTCATTCTACTTAAAAACCCGCACTCATTGAATATAATAGTGTCGCCTTGTTCTACTTAAAAACCCGCACTCAAAGAATATAATAGTGTCGCCTCGTTCTACTAAAAAACCCGCACTCAATGAATATAATAGTGTCGTCTCGTTGTACTTAAAAACCCGCACTCAATAAATATAATAGTGTCGTCTCGTTCTACTTAAAAACCTGCACTCAATAAATATAATAGTGTTGTCTCATTTTACTTAAAAACCCGCACTCAATAAATATAATAGTGTCGTCTCGTTCTACTTAAAAACCCGCACTCAATGAATATAATATAGTGTCGCCTCGTTCTACTTAAAAAGCAGCACTCAATGAATATAATAGTGTCGCCTCGTTCTACTTAAAAAGCCGCACTCAATGAATATAATAGTGTCGTCTCGTTCTACTTAAAAACCCGCACTCAATAAATATAATAGTGTCGTCTCGTTCTACTTAAAAACCTGCACTCAATAAATATAATATAGTGTTGCCTCCTTCTACTTAAAAACCCGCACTCAATGAACATAATATCGTGTTGCCTCGTTCTACTTAAAAACCTGGACTAAATGAATATAATATAGTGTTGCCTCGTGCTACTTAAAAAGCCGCACTCAATGAATATAATAATAATATAGTGTTGCCTCGTTCTACTTGAAAACCCGCACTCAATGAATATAATATAGTGTTGCCTCGTTCTACTCAATGAATATAATATAGTGTTGCCTTGTTCTACTTACAAACCTGCACTAAATGAATATAATATAGTGTTGCCTTGTTCCACTTACAAACCCGCACTAAATGAATATAACACACTGTTTACTCATTCTATTAAAATTATGAATATAATATAGTGTCGCCTCATTCTACTTAAAAACCCGCACTCAATGAATATAATATAGTGTTGCCTCGTTCTACTTAAAAACCTGCACTCAATGAATATAATATAGTGTTGCCTCGTCCTACTTACAAACCCGCACTAAATGAATATAATACAGTGTTGCCTCGTTCTATTTAAAAACCTGCACTCAATGAATATAATATAGTGTCGCCTCATTCTACTTAAAAACCCGCACTCATTGAATATAATAGTGTCGCCTCGTTCTACTTAAAAACCCGCACTCAATGAATATAGTGTCGTCTCGTTCTACTTAAAAACCTGCACTCAATGAATATAATAGTGTTCCCTTGTTCTACTTAAAAACCCGCACTCAATGCATATAATATAGTGTTGCGTCGTTCTATACTTACAAACCCGCACTCAATGAATATAATATAGTGTCGCCTCGTTCTACTTACAAAGCTGCACTCAACGAATATAATATAGTGTTGCCTCGTTCTACTTACAAACCCACACTCAACGAATGTAATATAGTTTTGCCTCGTTCTACTTAAAAACCCGCACTCAATGAATATAATATAGTGTTGCCTCGTTCTAATTAAAAACCTGCACTCATTGAATATAACATAGTGTTGCCTCGTTCTGCTTAAAAAGATGCACTCAAAGAATATAATATAGTGTCGCCTCGTTCTACTTAAAAACCCGCACTCAATGAATATAATAGTGTCGTCTCGTTCTACTTAAAAACCCACACTCAATGAATATAATAGTGTCGTCTCGTTCTACTTAAAAACCCGCACTCAATAAATATAATAGTGTCGCCTCGTTCTACTTAAAAACCCGCACTCATTGAATATAATAGTGTCGCCTCGTTCTACTTGAAAACCGGAACTCATTGAATATAATATAGTGTCATCTCGTTCTACTTAAAAACCCGCACTCAATGAATATAATATAGTGTCGCCTCGTTCTATTTAAAAACCCGCACTCAATGAATATAATATAGTGTTGCCTCATTCTACTTAAAAACCTGGACTAAGTGAATATAATATAGTGTTGCCTCGTTCTACTTAAAAAGCCGCACTCATTGAATATAATAGTGTCGCGTCGTTCTACTTGAAAACCTGCAGTCAATGAATATAATAGTGTCGCCTCGTTCTACTTACAAACCCGCACTCAATGAATATAATATAGTGTTGCCTCGTTCTACTTAAAAACCTGCACTCAATAAATATAATATAGTGTTGCCTCGTTTTATTTAAAAAGCTGCACTCAATGAATATAATAGTGTCGCCTCCTTCTACTTAAAAGCCCGCACTCAATGAATATAATAGTGTCGTCTCATTCTACTTAAAAAGCTGCACTCATTGAATATAATAGTGTCGCCTGGTTCTACTTAAAAACCCGCACTCAAAGAATATAATAGTGTCGCCTTATTCTACTTAAAAACCCGCACTCATTGAATATAATAGTGTCGCCTCGTTCTACTTAAAAACCCGCACTGAAAGAATATAATAGTGTCGTCTCGTTCTACTTAAAAACCTGCACTCAATAAATATAATAGTGTCGTCTCATTCTACTTAAAAACCCGCACTCAATGAATATAATAGTGTCGTCTCGTTCTACTTAAAAAGCCGCACTCATTGAATATAATAGTGTCGCGTCGTTCTACTTGAAAACCTGCAGTCAATGAATATAATAGTGTCGCCTCGTTCTACTTAAAAACCTGCACTCAATAAATATAATATAGTATTGCCTCGTTCTATTTAAAAAGCCGCACTCAATGAATATAATAGTGTTGCCTCGTTCTACTTAAAAACCCGCACTCAATGAATATAATATAGTGTTGCCTCGTTCTACTTAAAAACCAGGACTCATTGAATATAATAGTGTCGCCTCTTCTACTTGAAAACCCGCACTCATGGAATATAATATAGTGTCGCCTCGTTCTACTTAAAAACCCGCACTCAATAAATATAATATAGTGTTGCCTCATTCTACTTAAAAACCCGCAGTCAATGAATATAATATAGTGTTGCCTCGTTCTACTTAAAAACCCGCACTCAATGAATATAATATAGTGTTGCCTCGTTCTACTTGAAAACCCGCACTCAATGAATATAATATAGTATTGCCTCGTTCTACTTGATGGCCGTTGGTAAAATACGAACCTAATACGAATTGAAACAAAAAGCCGCTTTAACGAGAATAAAATATTACCTGCGCGCTGCGTTTAGATATTTTTTACAAGAATATTCATTATGCCTTTTGATAATATTTTGATATTAATATTAATCAGTTCATGGTTGAACCTAATGATCGGTAGATGAGAAGTTCGACGGGTTATTGCCAGTTTGTTTGAGAACCAAACAAAATAAAGAGGCTGTTGTTCTGTTTGAATGCCTTAGCGATAAGACGCATACGAGCACGTCATTTTTACGGACGAGAGTAGTGTCCAAATTCAACAATATGCACGTCCATTGTCACATGTTTTTTTATGTCATGCACTTGCCAAGTTCCTCATAGACATGCAAGGTACACACTGTCACTGGTGTTGCCTCGTTCTATTTAAAAACCTGCACTCAATGAATATAATATAGTGTCGCCTCATTCTACTTAAAAACCCGCACTCATTGAATATAATAGTGTCGCCTCGTTCTACTTAAAAACCCGCACTCAATGAATATAGTGTCGTCTCGTTCTACTTAAAAACCCGCACTCAATGAATATAATAGTGTCGTCTCGTTCTACTTAAAAAGCCGCACTCATTGAATATAATAGTGTCGCGTCGTTCTACTTGAAAACCTGCAGTCAATGAATATAATAGTGTCGCCTCGTTCTACTTAAAAACCCGCACTCAATAAATATAATAGTGTCGCCTCATTCTACTTACAAACCCGCACTCAATGAATATAATATAGTGTTGCCTCGTTCTACTTAAAAACCTGCACTCAATAAATATAATATAGTATTGCCTCGTTCTATTTAAAAAGCCGCACTCAATGAATATAATAGTGTCGCCTCCTTCTACTTAAAAAGCCGCACTCAATGAATATAATATAGTGTCGCCTCGTTCTACTTAAAAACCCGCACTCAATAAATATAATATAGTGTTGCCTCGTTCTATTTAAAAACCCGCACTCAATGAATATAATATAGTGTCGCCTCGTTCTACTTGAAAACCCGCACTCAATGAATATAATATAGTGTTGCCTCGTTCTACTCAATGAATATAATATAGTGTTGCCTTGTTCTACTTACAAACCTGCACTAAATGAATATAATATAGTGTTGCCTTGTTCCACTTACAAACCCGCACTAAATGAATATAATATACTGTTTACTCATTCTATTAAAATTATGAATATAATATAGTGTCGCCTCATTCTACTTAAAAACCCGCACTCAATGAATATAATATAGTGTTGCCTCGTTCTACTTAAAAACCTGCACTCAATGAATATAATATAGTGTTGCCTCGTCCTACTTACAAACCCGCACTAAATGAATATAATATAGTGTTGCCTCGTTCTATTTAAAAACCTGCACTCAATGAATATAATATAGTGTCGCCTCATTCTACTTAAAAACCCGCACTCATTGAATATAATAGTGTCGCCTCGTTCTACTTAAAAACCCGCACTCAATGAATACAGTGTCGTCTCGTTCTACTTAAAAACCCGCACTCAATGAATATAATAGTGTTCCCTTGTTCTACTTAAAAACCCGCACTCAATGCATATAATATAGTGTTGCGTCGTTCTATACTTACAAACCCGCACTCAATGAATATAATATAGTGTCGCCTCGTTCTACTTACAAAGCTGCACTCAACGAATATAATATAGTGTTGCCTCGTTCTACTTACAAACCCACACTCAACGAATGTAATATAGTTTTGCCTCGTTCTACTTAAAAACCCGCACTCAATGAATGTAATATAGTGTTGCCTCGTTCTAATTAAAAACCTGCACTCATTGAATATAACATAGTGTTGCCTCGTTCTGCTTAAAAAGATGCACTCAAAGAATATAATATAGTGTCGCCTCGTTCTACTTAAAAACCCGCACTCAATGAATATAATAGTGTCGTCTCGTTCTACTTAAAAACCCGCACTCAATAAATATAATAGTGTCGCCTCGTTCTACTTAAAAACCCGCACTCATTGAATATAATAGTGTCGCGTCGTTCTACTTGAAAACCTGCAGTCAATGAATATAATAGTGTCGCCTCGTTCTACTTACAAACCCGCACTCAATGAATATAATATAGTGTTGCCTCGTTCTACTTAAAAACCTGCACTCAATAAATATAATATAGTGTTGCCTCGTTTTATTTAAAAAGCTGCACTCAATGAATATAATAGTGTCGCCTCCTTCTACTTAAAAACCCGCACTCAATGAATATAATAGTGTCGTCTCATTCTACTTAAAAAGCTGCACTCATTGAATATAATAGTGTCGCCTGGTTCTACTTAAAAACCCGCACTCAAAGAATATAATAGTGTCGCCTTATTCTACTTAAAAACCCGCACTCATTGAATATAATAGTGTCGCCTTGTTCTACTTAAAAACCCGCACTCAAAGAATATAATAGTGTCGCCTCGTTCTACTAAAAAACCCGCACTCAATGAATATAATAGTGTCGTCTCGTTGTACTTAAAAACCCGCACTCAATAAATATAATAGTGTCGTCTCGTTCTACTTAAAAACCTGCACTCAATAAATATAATAGTGTTGTCTCATTTTAATTAAAAACCCGCACTCAATAAATATAATAGTGTCGTCTCGTTCTACTTAAAAACCCGCACTCAATGAATATAATATAGTGTCGCCTCGTTCTACTTAAAAAGCAGCACTCAATGAATATAATAGTGTCGCCTCGTTCTACTTAAAAAGCCGCACTCAATGAATATAATAGTGTCGTCTCGTTCTACTTAAAAACCCGCACTCAATAAATATAATAGTGTCGTCTCGTTCTCTTAAAAACCCGCACTCAATAAATATAATATAGTGTTGCCTCCTACTTAAAAACCCGCACTCAATGAACATAATATCGTGTTGCCTCGTTCTACTTAAAAACCTGGACTAAATGAATATAATATAGTGTTGCCTCGTGCTACTTAAAAAGCCGCACTCAATGAATATAATAATAATATAGTGTTGCCTCGTTCTACTTGAAAACCCGCACTCAATGAATATAATATAGTGTTGCCTCGTTCTACTCAATGAATATAATATAGTGTTGCCTTGTTCTACTTACAAACCTGCACTAAATGAATATAATATAGTGTTGCCTTGTTCCACTTACAAACCCGCACTAAATGAATATAATATACTGTTTACTCATTCTATTAAAATTATGAATATAATATAGTGTCGCCTCATTCTACTTAAAAACCCGCACTCAATGAATATAATATAGTGTTGCCTCGTTCTACTTAAAAACCTGCACTCAATGAATATAATATAGTGTTGCCTCGTCCTACTTACAAACCCGCACTAAATGAATATAATATAGTGTTGCCTCGTTCTATTTAAAAACCTGCACTCAATGAATATAATATAGTGTCGCCTCATTCTACTTAAAAACCCGCACTCATTGAATATAATAGTGTCGCCTCGTTCTACTTAAAAACCCGCACTCAATGAATATAGTGTCGTCTCGTTCTACTTAAAAACCCGCACTCAATGAATATAATAGTGTTCCCTTGTTCTACTTAAAAACCCGCACTCAATGCATATAATATAGTGTTGCGTCGTTCTATACTTACAAACCCGCACTCAATGAATATAATATAGTGTCGCCTCGTTCTACTTACAAAGCTGCACTCAACGAATATAATATAGTGTTGCCTCGTTCTACTTACAAACCCACACTCAACGAATGTAATATAGTTTTGCCTCGTTCTACTTAAAAACCCGCACTCAATGAATATAATATAGTGTTGCCTCGTTCTAATTAAAAACCTGCACTCATTGAATATAACATAGTGTTGCCTCGTTCTGCTTAAAAAGATGCACTCAAAGAATATAATATAGTGTCGCCTCGTTCTACTTAAAAACCCGCACTCAATGAATATAATAGTGTCGTCTCGTTCTACTTAAAAACCCACACTCAATGAATATAATAGTGTCGTCTCGTTCTACTTAAAAACCCGCACTCAATAAATATAATAGTGTCGCCTCGTTCTACTTAAAAACCCGCACTCATTGAATATAATAGTGTCGCCTCGTTCTACTTGAAAACCGGAACTCATTGAATATAATATAGTGTCATCTCGTTCTACTTAAAAACCCGCACTCAATGAATATAATATAGTGTCGCCTCGTTCTATTTAAAAACCCGCACTCAATGAATATAATATAGTGTTGCCTCATTCTACTTAAAAACCTGGACTAAGTGAATATAATATAGTGTTGCCTCGTTCTACTTAAAAAGCCGCACTCATTGAATATAATAGTGTCGCCTCTTCTACTTGAAAACCCGCACTCATGGAATATAATATAGTGTCGCCTCGTTCTACTTAAAAACCCGCACTCAATAAATATAATATAGTGTTGCCTCATTCTACTTAAAAACCCGCAGTCAATGAATATAATATAGTGTTGCCTCGTTCTACTTAAAAACCCGCACTCAATGAATATAATATAGTGTTGCCTCGTTCTACTTGAAAACCCGCACTCAATGAATATAATATAGTATTGCCTCGTTCTACTTGATGGCCGTTGGTAAAATACGAACCTAATACGAATTGAAACAAAAAGCCGCTTTAACGAGAATAAAATATTACCTGCGCGCTGCGTTTAGATATTTTTTACAAGAATATTCATTATGCCTTTTGATAATATTTTGATATTAATATTAATCAGTTCATGGTTGAACCTAATGATCGGTAGATGAGAAGTTCGACGGGTTATTGCCAGTTTGTTTGAGAACCAAACAAAATAAAGAGGCTGTTGTTCTGTTTGAATGCCTTAGCGATAAGACGCATACGAGCACGTCATTTTTACGGACGAGAGTAGTGTCCAAATTCAACAATATGCACGTCCATTGTCACATGTTTTTTTATGTCATGCACTTGCCAAGTTCCTCATAGACATGCAAGGTACACACTGTCACTGGTGTTGCCTCGTTCTATTTAAAAACCTGCACTCAATGAATATAATATAGTGTCGCCTCATTCTACTTAAAAACCCGCACTCATTGAATATAATAGTGTCGCCTCGTTCTACTTAAAAACCCGCACTCAATGAATATAGTGTCGTCTCGTTCTACTTAAAAACCCGCACTCAATGAATATAATAGTGTCGTCTCGTTCTACTTAAAAAGCCGCACTCATTGAATATAATAGTGTCGCGTCGTTCTACTTGAAAACCTGCAGTCAATGAATATAATAGTGTCGCCTCGTTCTACTTAAAAACCCGCACTCAATAAATATAATAGTGTCGCCTCATTCTACTTACAAACCCGCACTCAATGAATATAATATAGTGTTGCCTCGTTCTACTTAAAAACCTGCACTCAATAAATATAATATAGTATTGCCTCGTTCTATTTAAAAAGCCGCACTCAATGAATATAATAGTGTCGCCTCCTTCTACTTAAAAAGCCGCACTCAATGAATATAATATAGTGTCGCCTCGTTCTACTTAAAAACCCGCACTCAATAAATATAATATAGTGTTGCCTCGTTCTATTTAAAAACCCGCACTCAATGAATATAATATAGTGTCGCCTCGTTCTACTTGAAAACCCGCACTCAATGAATATAATATAGTGTTGCCTCGTTCTACTCAATGAATATAATATAGTGTTGCCTTGTTCTACTTACAAACCTGCACTAAATGAATATAATATAGTGTTGCCTTGTTCCACTTACAAACCCGCACTAAATGAATATAATATACTGTTTACTCATTCTATTAAAATTATGAATATAATATAGTGTCGCCTCATTCTACTTAAAAACCCGCACTCAATGAATATAATATAGTGTTGCCTCGTTCTACTTAAAAACCTGCACTCAATGAATATAATATAGTGTTGCCTCGTCCTACTTACAAACCCGCACTAAATGAATATAATATAGTGTTGCCTCGTTCTATTTAAAAACCTGCACTCAATGAATATAATATAGTGTCGCCTCATTCTACTTAAAAACCCGCACTCATTGAATATAATAGTGTCGCCTCGTTCTACTTAAAAACCCGCACTCAATGAATACAGTGTCGTCTCGTTCTACTTAAAAACCCGCACTCAATGAATATAATAGTGTTCCCTTGTTCTACTTAAAAACCCGCACTCAATGCATATAATATAGTGTTGCGTCGTTCTATACTTACAAACCCGCACTCAATGAATATAATATAGTGTCGCCTCGTTCTACTTACAAAGCTGCACTCAACGAATATAATATAGTGTTGCCTCGTTCTACTTACAAACCCACACTCAACGAATGTAATATAGTTTTGCCTCGTTCTACTTAAAAACCCGCACTCAATGAATATAATATAGTGTTGCCTCGTTCTAATTAAAAACCTGCACTCATTGAATATAACATAGTGTTGCCTCGTTCTGCTTAAAAAGATGCACTCAAAGAATATAATATAGTGTCGCCTCGTTCTACTTAAAAACCCGCACTCAATGAATATAATAGTGTCGTCTCGTTCTACTTAAAAACCCGCACTCAATAAATATAATAGTGTCGCCTCGTTCTACTTAAAAACCCGCACTCATTGAATATAATAGTGTCGCGTCGTTCTACTTGAAAACCTGCAGTCAATGAATATAATAGTGTCGCCTCGTTCTACTTACAAACCCGCACTCAATGAATATAATATAGTGTTGCCTCGTTCTACTTAAAAACCTGCACTCAATAAATATAATATAGTGTTGCCTCGTTTTATTTAAAAAGCTGCACTCAATGAATATAATAGTGTCGCCTCCTTCTACTTAAAAACCCGCACTCAATGAATATAATAGTGTCGTCTCATTCTACTTAAAAAGCTGCACTCATTGAATATAATAGTGTCGCCTGGTTCTACTTAAAAACCCGCACTCAAAGAATATAATAGTGTCGCCTTATTCTACTTAAAAACCCGCACTCATTGAATATAATAGTGTCGCCTTGTTCTACTTAAAAACCCGCACTCAAAGAATATAATAGTGTCGCCTCGTTCTACTAAAAAACCCGCACTCAATGAATATAATAGTGTCGTCTCGTTGTACTTAAAAACCCGCACTCAATAAATATAATAGTGTCGTCTCGTTCTACTTAAAAACCTGCTCTCAATAAATATAATAGTGTTGTCTCATTTTAATTAAAAACCCGCACTCAATAAATATAATAGTGTCGTCTCGTTCTACTTAAAAACCCGCACTCAATGAATATAATATAGTGTCGCCTCGTTCTACTTAAAAAGCAGCACTCAATGAATATAATAGTGTCGCCTCGTTCTACTTAAAAAGCCGCACTCAATGAATATAATAGTGTCGTCTCGTTCTACTTAAAAACCCGCACTCAATAAATATAATAGTGTCGTCTCGTTCTACTTAACAACCCGCACTCAATAAATATAATATAGTGTTGCCTCCTTCTACTTAAAAACCCGCACTCAATGAACATAATATCGTGTTGCCTCGTTCTACTTAAAAACCTGGACTAAATGAATATAATATAGTGTTGCCTCGTGCTACTTAAAAAGCCGCACTCAATGAATATAATAATAATATAGTGTTGCCTCGTTCTACTTGAAAACCCGCACTCAATGAATATAATATAGTGTTGCCTCGTTCTACTCAATGAATATAATATAGTGTTGCCTTGTTCTACTTACAAACCTGCACTAAATGAATATAATATAGTGTTGCCTTGTTCCACTTACAAACCCGCACTAAATGAATATAATATACTGTTTACTCATTCTATTAAAATTATGAATATAATATAGTGTCGCCTCATTCTACTTAAAAACCCGCACTCAATGAATATAATATAGTGTTGCCTCGTTCTACTTAAAAACCTGCACTCAATGAATATAATATAGTGTTGCCTCGTCCTACTTACAAACCCGCACTAAATGAATATAATATAGTGTTGCCTCGTTCTATTTAAAAACCTGCACTCAATGAATATAATATAGTGTCGCCTCATTCTACTTAAAAACCCGCACTCATTGAATATAATAGTGTCGCCTCGTTCTACTTAAAAACCCGCACTCAATGAATATAGTGTCGTCTCGTTCTACTTAAAAACCCGCACTCAATGAATATAATAGTGTTCCCTTGTTCTACTTAAAAACCCGCACTCAATGCATATAATATAGTGTTGCGTCGTTCTATACTTACAAACCCGCACTCAATGAATATAATATAGTGTCGCCTCGTTCTACTTACAAAGCTGCACTCAACGAATATAATATAGTGTTGCCTCGTTCTACTTACAAACCCACACTCAACGAATGTAATATAGTTTTGCCTCGTTCTACTTAAAAACCCGCACTCAATGAATATAATATAGTGTTGCCTCGTTCTAATTAAAAACCTGCACTCATTGAATATAACATAGTGTTGCCTCGTTCTGCTTAAAAAGATGCACTCAAAGAATATAATATAGTGTCGCCTCGTTCTACTTAAAAACCCGCACTCAATGAATATAATAGTGTCGTCTCGTTCTACTTAAAAACCCACACTCAATGAATATAATAGTGTCGTCTCGTTCTACTTAAAAACCCGCACTCAATAAATATAATAGTGTCGCCTCGTTCTACTTAAAAACCCGCACTCATTGAATATAATAGTGTCGCCTCGTTCTACTTGAAAACCGGAACTCATTGAATATAATATAGTGTCATCTCGTTCTACTTAAAAACCCGCACTCAATGAATATAATATAGTGTCGCCTCGTTCTATTTAAAAACCCGCACTCAATGAATATAATATAGTGTTGCCTCATTCTACTTAAAAACCTGGACTAAGTGAATATAATATAGTGTTGCCTCGTTCTACTTAAAAAGCCGCACTCATTGAATATAATAGTGTCGCGTCGTTCTACTTGAAAACCTGCAGTCAATGAATATAATAGTGTCGCCTCGTTCTACTTACAAACCCGCACTCAATGAATATAATATAGTGTTGCCTCGTTCTACTTAAAAACCTGCACTCAATAAATATAATAGTGTCGTCTCATTCTACTTAAAAACCCGCACTCAATGAATATAATAGTGTCGTCTCGTTCTACTTAAAAAGCCGCACTCATTGAATATAATAGTGTCGCCTGGTTCTACTTAAAAACCCGCACTCAAAGAATATAATAGTGTCGCCTTATTCTACTTAAAAACCCGCACTCATTGAATATAATAGTGTCGCCTCGTTCTACTTAAAAACCCGCACTCAAAGAATATAATAGTGTCGTCTCGTTCTACTTAAAAACCTGAACTCAATAAATATAATAGTGTCGTCTCATTCTACTTAAAAACCCGCACTCAATGAATATAATAGTGTCGTCTCGTTCTACTTAAAAAGCCGCACTCATTGAATATAATAGTGTCGCGTCGTTCTACTTGAAAACCTGCAGTCAATGAATATAATAGTGTCGCCTCGTTCTACTTAAAAACCTGCACTCAATAAATATAATATTGCCTCGTTCTATTTAAAAACCCGCACTCAATAAATATAATAGTGTCGTCTCGTTCTACTTAAAAACCCACACTCAATAAATATAATATAGTGTTGCCTCCTTCTACTTAAAAACCCGCACTCAATGAACATAATATCGTGTTGCCTCGTTCTACTTAAAAACCTGGACTAAATGAATATAATATAGTGTTGCCTCGTGCTACTTAAAAAGCCGCACTCAATGAATATAATAATAATATAGTGTTGCCTCGTTCTACTTGAAAACCCGCACTCAATGAATATAATATAGTGTTGCCTCGTTCTACTCAATGAATATAATATAGTGTTGCCTTGTTCTACTTACAAATCTGCACTAAATGAATATAATATAGTGTTGCCTTGTTCCACTTACAAACCCGCACTAAATGAATATAATATACTGTTTACTCATTCTATTAAAATTATGAATATAATATAGTGTCGCCTCATTCTACTTAAAAACCCGCACTCAATGAATATAATATAGTGTTGCCTCGTTCTACTTAAAAACCTGCACTCAATGAATATAATATAGTGTTGCCTCGTCCTACTTACAAACCCGCACTAAATGAATATAATATAGTGTTGCCTCGTTCTATTTAAAAACCTGCACTCAATGAATATAATATAGTGTCGCCTCATTCTACTTAAAAACCCGCACTCATTGAATATAGTGTCGTCTCGTTCTACTTAAAAACCCGCACTCAATGAATATAATAGTGTTCCCTTGTTCTACTTAAAAACCCGCACTCAATGCATATAATATAGTGTTGCGTCGTTCTATACTTACAAACCCGCACTCAATGAATATAATATAGTGTCGCCTCGTTCTACTTACAAAGCTGCACTCAACGAATATAATATAGTGTTGCCTCGTTCTACTTACAAACCCACACTCATCGAATATAACATAGTGTTGCCTCGTTCTGCTTAAAAAGATGCACTCAAAGAATATAATATAGTGTCGCCTCGTTCTACTTAAAAACCCGCACTCAATGAATATAATAGTGTCGTCTCGTTCTACTTAAAAACCCACACTCAATGAATATAATAGTGTCGCCTCGTTCTACTTAAAAACCCGCACTCAATAAATATAATAGTGTCGCCTCGTTCTACTTAAAAACCCGCACTCATTGAATATAATAGTGTCGCCTCGTTCTACTTGAAAACCGGAACTCATTGAATATAATATAGTGTCATCTCGTTCTACTTAAAAATCCGCACTCAATGAATATAATATAGTGTCGCCTCGTTCTATTTAAAAACCCGCACTCAATGAATATAATATAGTGTTGCCTCATTCTACTTAAAAACCTGGACTAAGTGAATATAATATAGTGTTGCCTCGTTCTACTTAAAAAGCCGCACTCATTGAATATAATAGTGTCGCGTCGTTCTACTTGAAAACCTGCAGTCAATGAATATAATAGTGTCGCCTCGTTCTACTTACAAACCCGCACTCAATGAATATAATATAGTGTTGCCTCGTTCTACTTAAAAACCTGCACTCAATAAATATAATATAGTGTTGCCTCGTTTTATTTAAAAAGCTGCACTCAATGAATATAATAGTGTCGCCTCCTTCTACTTAAAAACCCGCACTCAATGAATATAATAGTGTCGTCTCATTCTACTTAAAAAGCTGCACTCATTGAATATAATAGTGTCGCCTGGTTCTACTTGAAAACCTGCAGTCAATGAATATAATAGTGTCGCCTCGTTCTACTTAAAAACCTGCACTCAATAAATATAATATAGTATTGCCTCGTTCTATTTAAAAAGCCGCACTCAATGAATATAATAGTGTTGCCTCGTTCTACTTAAAAACCCGCACTCAATGAATATAATATAGTGTTGCCTCGTTCTACTTAAAAACCAGGACTCATTGAATATAATAGTGTCGCCTCGTTCTACTTGAAAACCCGCACTCATGGAATATAATATAGTGTCGCCTCGTTCTACTTAAAAACCCGCACTCAATAAATATAATATAGTGTTGCCTCATTCTACTTAAAAACCCGCACTCAATGAATATAATATAGTGTTGCCTCGTTCTACTTAAAAACCCGCACTCAATGAATATAATATAGTGTTGCCTCGTTCTACTTGAAAACCCGCACTCAATGAATATAATATAGTATTGCCTCGTTCTACTTGATGGCCGTTGGTAAAATACGAACCTAATACGAATTGAAACAAAAAGCCGCTTTAACGAGAATAAAATATTGACCTGCGCGCTGCGTTTAGATATTTTTTACAAGAATATTCATTATGCCTTTTGATAATATTTTGATATTAATATTAATCAGTTCATGGTTGAACCTAATGTTCGGTAGATGAGAAGTTCGACGGGTTATTGCCAGTTTGTTTGAGAACCAAAGAAAATAAAGAGGCTGTTGTTCTGTTTGAATGCCTTAGCAATAAGACGCATACGAGCACGTCATTTTTACGGACGAGACTAGTGTCCAAATTCAACAATATGCACGTCCATTGTCACATGTTTTTTTATGTCATGCACTTGCCAAGTTCCTCATAGACATGCAAGGTACACACTGTCACTGGTGTTGCCTCGTTCTATTTAAAAACCTGCACTCAATGAATATAATATAGTGTCGCCTCATTCTACTTAAAAACCCTCACTCATTGAATATAATAGTGTCGCCTCGTTCTACTTAAAAACCCGCACTCAATGAATATAGTGTCGTCTCGTTCTACTTAAAAACCCGCACTCAATGAATATAATAGTGTCGTCTCGTTCTACTTAAAAAGCCGCACTCATTGAATATAATAATGTCGCATCGTTCTACTTGAAAACCTGCAGTCAATGAACATAATAGTGTCGCCTCGTTCTACTTAAAAACCCGCACTCAATAAATATAATAGTGTCGCCTCATTCTACTTACAAACCCGCACTCAATGAATATAATATAGTGTTGCCTCGTTCTACTTAAAAACCTGCACTCAATAAATATAATATAGTATTGCCTCGTTCTATTTAAAAAGCCGCACTCAATGAATATAATAGTGTCGCCTCCTTCTACTTAAAAAGCCGCACTCAATGAATATAATATAGTGTCGCCTCGTTCTACTTAAAAACCCGCACTCAATAAATATAATATAGTGTTGCCTCGTTCTATTTAAAAACCCGCACTCAATGAATATAATAGTGTCGCCTCCTTCTACTTAAAAACCCGCACTCAATGAATATAATATAGTGTTGCCTCGTTCTACTTAAAAAGCTGCACTAAATGAATATAATATAGTGTTGCCTTGTTCCACTTACAAACCCGCACTAAATGAATATAATATACTGTTTACTCATTCTATTAAAATTATGAATATAATATAGTGTCGCCTCATTCTACTTAAAAACCCACACTCAATGAATATAATATAGTGTTGCCTCGTTCTACTTAAAAACCCGCACTCAATGAATATAATATAGTGTTGCCTCGTTCTACTTGAAAACCCGCACTCAATGAATATAATATAGTGTTGCCTCGTTCTGCTTAAAAAGATGCACTCAAAGAATATAATATAGTGTCGCCTCGTTCTACTTAAAAACCCGCACTCAATGAATATAATAGTGTCGTCTCGTTCTACTTAAAAACCCGCACTCAATAAATATAATAGTGTCGCCTCGTTCTACTTAAAAACCCGCACTCATTGAATATAATAGTGTCGCATCGTTCTACTTGAAAACCTGCAGTCAATGAATATAATAGTGTCGCCTCGTTCTACTTACAAACCCGCACTCAATGAATATAATATAGTGTTGCCTCGTTCTACTTAAAAACCTGCACTCAATAAATATAATATAGTGTTGCCTCGTTTTATTTAAAAAGCTGCACTCAATGAATATAATAGTGTCGCCTCCTTCTACTTACAAACCCGCACTCAATGAATATAATATAGTGTTGCCTCGTTCTACTTAAAAACCTGCACTCAATAAATATAATATAGTATTGCCTCGTTCTATTTAAAAAGCCGCACTCAATGAATATAATAGTGTCGCCTCCTTCTACTTAAAAAGCCGCACTCAATGAATATAATATAGTGTCGCCTCGTTCTACTTAAAAACCCGCACTCAATAAATATAATATAGTGTTGCCTCGTTCTATTTAAAAACCCGCACTCAATGAATATAATATAGTGTCGCCTCATTCTACTTAAAAACCCGCACTCAATGAATATAATATAGTGTTGCCTCGTTCTACTTAAAAAGCTGCACTAAATGAATATAATATAGTGTTGCCTTGTTCCACTTACAAACCCGCACTAAATGAATATAATATACTGTTTACTCATTCTATTAAAATTATGAATATAATATAGTGTCGCCTCATTCTACTTAAAAACCCACACTCAATGAATATAATATAGTGTTGCCTCGTTCTACTTAAAAACCCGCACTCAATGAATATAATATAGTGTTGCCTCGTTCTACTTGAAAACCCGCACTCAATGAATATAATATAGTGTTGCCTCGTTCTGCTTAAAAAGATGCACTCAAAGAATATAATATAGTGTCACCTCGTTCTACTTAAAAACCCGCACTCAATGAATATAATAGTGTCGTCTCGTTCTACTTAAAAACCCGCACTCAATAAATATAATAGTGTCGCCTCGTTCTACTTAAAAACCCGCACTCATTGAATATAATAGTGTCGCGTCGTTCTACTTGAAAACCTGCAGTCAATGAATATAATAGTGTCGCCTCGTTCTACTTACAAACCCGCACTCAATGAATATAATATAGTGTTGCCTCGTTCTACTTAAAAACCTGCACTCAATAAATATAATATAGTGTTGCCTCGTTTTATTTAAAAAGCTGCACTCAATGAATATAATAGTGTCGCCTCCTTCTACTTAAAAACCCGCACTCAATGAATATAATAGTGTCGTCTCATTCTACTTAAAAAGCTGCACTCATTGAATATAATAGTGTCGCCTGGTTCTACTTGAAAACCTGCAGTCAATGAATATAATAGTGTCGCCTCGTTCTACTTAAAAACCTGCACTCAATAAATATAATATAGTATTGCCTCGTTCTATTTAAAAAGCCGCACTCAATGAATATAATAGTGTTGCCTCGTTCTACTTAAAAACCCGCACTCAATGAATATAATATAGTGTTGCCTCGTTCTACTTAAAAACCAGGACTCATTGAATATAATAGTGTCGCCTCGTTCTACTTGAAAACCCGCACTCATGGAATATAATATAGTGTCGCCTCGTTCTACTTAAAAACCCGCACTCAATAAATATAATATAGTGTTGCCTCATTCTACTTAAAAACCCGCACTCAATGAATATAATATAGTGTTGCCTCGTTCTACTTAAAAACCCGCACTCAATGAATATAATATAGTGTTGCCTCGTTCTACTTGAAAACCCGCACTCAATGAATATAATATAGTATTGCCTCGTTCTACTTGATGGCCGTTGGTAAAATACGAACCTAATACGAATTGAAACAAAAAGCCGCTTTAACGAGAATAAAATATTGACCTGCGCGCTGCGTTTAGATATTTTTTACAAGAATATTCATTATGCCTTTTGATAATATTTTGATATTAATATTAATCAGTTCATGGTTGAACCTAATGTTCGGTAGATGAGAAGTTCGACGGGTTATTGCCAGTTTGTTTGAGAACCAAAGAAAATAAAGAGGCTGTTGTTCTGTTTGAATGCCTTAGCAATAAGACGCATACGAGCACGTCATTTTTACGGACGAGACTAGTGTCCAAATTCAACAATATGCACGTCCATTGTCACATGTTTTTTTATGTCATGCACTTGCCAAGTTCCTCATAGACATGCAAGGTACACACTGTCACTGGTGTTGCCTCGTTCTATTTAAAAACCTGCACTCAATGAATATAATATAGTGTCGCCTCATTCTACTTAAAAACCCTCACTCATTGAATATAATAGTGTCGCCTCGTTCTACTTAAAAACCCGCACTCAATGAATATAGTGTCGTCTCGTTCTACTTAAAAACCCGCACTCAATGAATATAATAGTGTCGTCTCGTTCTACTTAAAAAGCCGCACTCATTGAATATAATAATGTCGCATCGTTCTACTTGAAAACCTGCAGTCAATGAACATAATAGTGTCGCCTCGTTCTACTTAAAAACCCGCACTCAATAAATATAATAGTGTCGCCTCATTCTACTTACAAACCCGCACTCAATGAATATAATATAGTGTTGCCTCGTTCTACTTAAAAACCTGCACTCAATAAATATAATATAGTATTGCCTCGTTCTATTTAAAAAGCCGCACTCAATGAATATAATAGTGTCGCCTCCTTCTACTTAAAAAGCCGCACTCAATGAATATAATATAGTGTCGCCTCGTTCTACTTAAAAACCCGCACTCAATAAATATAATATAGTGTTGCCTCGTTCTATTTAAAAACCCGCACTCAATGAATATAATATAGTGTCGCCTCATTCTACTTAAAAACCCGCACTCAATGAATATAATATAGTGTTGCCTCGTTCTACTTAAAAAGCTGCACTAAATGAATATAATATAGTGTTGCCTTGTTCCACTTACAAACCCGCACTAAATGAATATAATATACTGTTTACTCATTCTATTAAAATTATGAATATAATATAGTGTCGCCTCATTCTACTTAAAAACCCACACTCAATGAATATAATATAGTGTTGCCTCGTTCTACTTAAAAACCCGCACTCAATGAATATAATATAGTGTTGCCTCGTTCTACTTGAAAACCCGCACTCAATGAATATAATATAGTGTTGCCTCGTTCTGCTTAAAAAAGATGCACTCAAAGAATATAATATAGTGTCGCCTCGTTCTACTTAAAAACCCGCACTCAATGAATATAATAGTGTCGTCTCGTTCTACTTAAAAACCCGCACTCAATAAATATAATAGTGTCGCCTCGTTCTACTTAAAAACCCGCACTCATTGAATATAATAGTGTCGCATCGTTCTACTTGAAAACCTGCAGTCAATGAATATAATAGTGTCGCCTCGTTCTACTTACAAACCCGCACTCAATGAATATAATATAGTGTTGCCTCGTTCTACTTAAAAACCTGCACTCAATAAATATAATATAGTGTTGCCTCGTTTTATTTAAAAAGCTGCACTCAATGAATATAATAGTGTCGCCTCCTTCTACTTACAAACCCGCACTCAATGAATATAATATAGTGTTGCCTCGTTCTACTTAAAAACCTGCACTCAATAAATATAATATAGTATTGCCTCGTTCTATTTAAAAAGCCGCACTCAATGAATATAATAGTGTCGCCTCCTTCTACTTAAAAAGCCGCACTCAATGAATATAATATAGTGTCGCCTCGTTCTACTTAAAAACCCGCACTCAATAAATATAATATAGTGTTGCCTCGTTCTATTTAAAAACCCGCACTCAATGAATATAATATAGTGTCGCCTCATTCTACTTAAAAACCCGCACTCAATGAATATAATATAGTGTTGCCTCGTTCTACTTAAAAAGCTGCACTAAATGAATATAATATAGTGTTGCCTTGTTCCACTTACAAACCCGCACTAAATGAATATAATATACTGTTTACTCATTCTATTAAAATTATGAATATAATATAGTGTCGCCTCATTCTACTTAAAAACCCACACTCAATGAATATAATATAGTGTTGCCTCGTTCTACTTAAAAACCCGCACTCAATGAATATAATATAGTGTTGCCTCGTTCTACTTGAAAACCCGCACTCAATGAATATAATATAGTGTTGCCTCGTTCTGCTTAAAAAGATGCACTCAAAGAATATAATATAGTGTCACCTCGTTCTACTTAAAAACCCGCACTCAATGAATATAATAGTGTCGTCTCGTTCTACTTAAAAACCCGCACTCAATAAATATAATAGTGTCGCCTCGTTCTACTTAAAAACCCGCACTCATTGAATATAATAGTGTCGCGTCGTTCTACTTGAAAACCTGCAGTCAATGAATATAATAGTGTCGCCTCGTTCTACTTACAAACCCGCACTCAATGAATATAATATAGTGTTGCCTCGTTCTACTTAAAAACCTGCACTCAATAAATATAATATAGTGTTGCCTCGTTTTATTTAAAAAGCTGCACTCAATGAATATAATAGTGTCGCCTCCTTCTACTTAAAAACCCGCACTCAATGAATATAATAGTGTCGTCTCATTCTACTTAAAAAGCTGCACTCATTGAATATAATAGTGTCGCCTGGTTCTACTTAAAAACCCGCACTCAAAGAATATAATAGTGTCGCCTTATTCTACTTAAAAACCCGCACTCATTGAATATAATAGTGTCGCCTTGTTCTACTTAAAAACCCGCACTCAAAGAATATAATAGTGTCGCCTCGTTCTACTAAAAAACCCGCACTCAATGAATATAATAGTGTCGTCTCGTTGTACTTAAAAACCCGCACTCAATAAATATAATAGTGTCGTCTCGTTCTACTTAAAAACCTGCACTCAATAAATATAATAGTGTTGTCTCATTTTAATTAAAAACCCGCACTCAATAAATATAATAGTGTCGTCTCGTTCTACTTAAAAACCCGCACTCAATGAATATAATATAGTGTCGCCTCGTTCTACTTAAAAAGCAGCACTCAATGAATATAATAGTGTCGCCTCGTTCTACTTAAAAAGCCGCACTCAATGAATATAATAGTGTCGTCTCGTTCTACTTAAAAACCCGCACTCAATAAATATAATAGTGTCGTCTCGTTCTACTTAAAAACCCGCACTCAATAAATATAATATAGTGTTGCCTCCTTCTACTTAAAAACCCGCACTCAATGAACATAATATCGTGTTGCCTCGTTCTACTTAAAAACCTGGACTAAATGAATATAATATAGTGTTGCCTCGTGCTACTTAAAAAGCCGCACTCAATGAATATAATAATAATATAGTGTTGCCTCGTTCTACTTGAAAACCCGCACTCAATGAATATAATATAGTGTTGCCTCGTTCTACTCAATGAATATAATATAGTGTTGCCTTGTTCTACTTACAAACCTGCACTAAATGAATATAATATAGTGTTGCCTTGTTCCACTTACAAACCCGCACTAAATGAATATAATATACTGTTTACTCATTCTATTAAAATTATGAATATAATATAGTGTCGCCTCATTCTACTTAAAAACCCGCACTCAATGAATATAAAATAGTGTTGCCTCGTTCTACTTAAAAACCTGCACTCAATGAATATAATATAGTGTTGCCTCGTCCTACTTACAAACCCGCACTAAATGAATATAATATAGTGTTGCCTCGTTCTATTTAAAAACCTGCACTCAATGAATATAATATAGTGTCGCCTCATTCTACTTAAAAACCCGCACTCATTGAATATAATAGTGTCGCCTCGTTCTACTTAAAAACCCGCACTCAATGAATATAGTGTCGTCTCGTTCTACTTAAAAACCCGCACTCAATGAATATAATAGTGTTCCCTTGTTCTACTTAAAAACCCGCACTCAATGCATATAATATAGTGTTGCGTCGTTCTATACTTACAAACCCGCACTCAATGAATATAATATAGTGTCGCCTCGTTCTACTTACAAAGCTGCACTCAACGAATATAATATAGTGTTGCCTCGTTCTACTTACAAACCCACACTCAACGAATGTAATATAGTTTTGCCTCGTTCTACTTAAAAACCCGCACTCAATGAATATAATATAGTGTTGCCTCGTTCTAATTAAAAACCTGCACTCATTGAATATAACATAGTGTTGCCTCGTTCTGCTTAAAAAGATGCACTCAAAGAATATAATATAGTGTCGCCTCGTTCTACTTAAAAACCCGCACTCAATGAATATAATAGTGTCGTCTCGTTCTACTTAAAAACCCACACTCAATGAATATAATAGTGTCGTCTCGTTCTACTTAAAAACCCGCACTCAATAAATATAATAGTGTCGCCTCGTTCTACTTAAAAACCCGCACTCATTGAATATAATAGTGTCGCCTCGTTCTACTTGAAAACCGGAACTCATTGAATATAATATAGTGTCATCTCGTTCTACTTAAAAACCCGCACTCAATGAATATAATATAGTGTCGCCTCGTTCTATTTAAAAACCCGCACTCAATGAATATAATATAGTGTTGCCTCATTCTACTTAAAAACCTGGACTAAGTGAATATAATATAGTGTTGCCTCGTTCTACTTAAAAAGCCGCACTCATTGAATATAATAGTGTCGCGTCGTTCTACTTGAAAACCTGCAGTCAATGAATATAATAGTGTCGCCTCGTTCTACTTACAAACCCGCACTCAATGAATATAATATAGTGTTGCCTCGTTCTACTTAAAAACCTGCACTCAATAAATATAATATAGTGTTGCCTCGTTTTATTTAAAAAGCTGCACTCAATGAATATAATAGTGTCGCCTCCTTCTACTTAAAAACCCGCACTCAATGAATATAATAGTGTCGTCTCATTCTACTTAAAAAGCTGCACTCATTGAATATAATAGTGTCGCCTGGTTCTACTTAAAAACCCGCACTCAAAGAATATAATAGTGTCGCCTTATTCTACTTAAAAACCCGCACTCATTGAATATAATAGTGTCGCCTCGTTCTACTTAAAAACCCGCACTCAAAGAATATAATAGTGTCGTCTCGTTCTACTTAAAAACCTGCACTCAATAAATATAATAGTGTCGTCTCATTCTACTTAAAAACCCGCACTCAATGAATATAATAGTGTCGTCTCGTTCTACTTAAAAAGCCGCACTCATTGAATATAATAGTGTCGCGTCGTTCTACTTGAAAACCTGCAGTCAATGAATATAATAGTGTCGCCTCGTTCTACTTAAAAACCTGCACTCAATAAATATAATATTGCCTCGTTCTATTTAAAAACCCGCACTCAATAAATATAATAGTGTCGTCTCGTTCTACTTAAAAACCCACACTCAATAAATATAATATAGTGTTGCCTCCTTCTACTTAAAAACCCGCACTCAATGAACATAATATCGTGTTGCCTCGTTCTACTTAAAAACCTGGACTAAATGAATATAATATAGTGTTGCCTCGTGCTACTTAAAAAGCCGCACTCAATGAATATAATAATAATATAGTGTTGCCTCGTTCTACTTGAAAACCCGCACTCAATGAATATAATATAGTGTTGCCTCGTTCTACTCAATGAATATAATATAGTGTTGCCTTGTTCTACTTACAAATCTGCACTAAATGAATATAATATAGTGTTGCCTTGTTCCACTTACAAACCCGCACTAAATGAATATAATATACTGTTTACTCATTCTATTAAAATTATGAATATAATATAGTGTCGCCTCATTCTACTTAAAAACCCGCACTCAATGAATATAATATAGTGTTGCCTCGTTCTACTTAAAAACCTGCACTCAATGAATATAATATAGTGTTGCCTCGTCCTACTTACAAACCCGCACTAAATGAATATAATATAGTGTTGCCTCGTTCTATTTAAAAACCTGCACTCAATGAATATAATATAGTGTCGCCTCATTCTACTTAAAAACCCGCACTCATTGAATATAATAGTGTCGCCTCGTTCTACTTAAAAACCCGCACTCAATGAATATAGTGTCGTCTCGTTCTACTTAAAAACCCGCACTCAATGAATATAATAGTGTTCCCTTGTTCTACTTAAAAACCCGCACTCAATGCATATAATATAGTGTTGCGTCGTTCTATACTTACAAACCCGCACTCAATGAATATAATATAGTGTCGCCTCGTTCTACTTACAAAGCTGCACTCAACGAATATAATATAGTGTTGCCTCGTTCTACTTACAAACCCACACTCATCGAATATAACATAGTGTTGCCTCGTTCTGCTTAAAAAGATGCACTCAAAGAATATAATATAGTGTCGCCTCGTTCTACTTAAAAACACGCACTCAATGAATATAATAGTGTCGTCTCGTTCTACTTAAAAACCCACACTCAATGAATATAATAGTGTCGTCTCGTTCTACTTAAAAACCCGCACTCAATAAATATAATAGTGTCGCCTCGTTCTACTTAAAAACCCGCACTCATTGAATATAATAGTGTCGCCTCGTTCTACTTGAAAACCGGAACTCATTGAATATAATAGTGTCATCTCGTTCTACTTAAAAACCCGCACTCAATGAATATAATATAGTGTCGCCTCGTTCTATTTAAAAACCCGCACTCAATGAATATAATATAGTGTTGCCTCATTCTACTTAAAAACCTGGACTAAGTGAATATAATATAGTGTTGCCTCGTTCTACTTAAAAAGCCGCACTCATTGAATATAATAGTGTCGCGTCGTTCTACTTGAAAACCTGCAGTCAATGAATATAATAGTGTCGCCTCGTTCTACTTACAAACCCGCACTCAATGAATATAATATAGTGTTGCCTCGTTCTACTTAAAAACCTGCACTCAATAAATATAATATAGTGTTGCCTCGTTTTATTTAAAAAGCTGCACTCAATGAATATAATAGTGTCGCCTCCTTCTACTTAAAAACCCGCACTCAATGAATATAATAGTGTCGTCTCATTCTACTTAAAAAGCTGCACTCATTGAATATAATAGTGTCGCCTGGTTCTACTTGAAAACCTGCAGTCAATGAATATAATAGTGTCGCCTCGTTCTACTTAAAAACCTGCACTCAATAAATATAATATAGTATTGCCTCGTTCTATTTAAAAAGCCGCACTCAATGAATATAATAGTGTTGCCTCGTTCTACTTAAAAACCCGCACTCAATGAATATAATATAGTGTTGCCTCGTTCTACTTAAAAACCAGGACTCATTGAATATAATAGTGTCGCCTCGTTCTACTTGAAAACCCGCACTCATGGAATATAATATAGTGTCGCCTCGTTCTACTTAAAAACCCGCACTCAATAAATATAATATAGTGTTGCCTCATTCTACTTAAAAACCCGCACTCAATGAATATAATATAGTGTTGCCTCGTTCTACTTAAAAACCCGCACTCAATGAATATAATATAGTGTTGCCTCGTTCTACTTGAAAACCCGCACTCAATGAATATAATATAGTATTGCCTCGTTCTACTTGATGGCCGTTGGTAAAATACGAACCTAATACGAATTGAAACAAAAAGCCGCTTTAACGAGAATAAAATATTTACCTGCGCGCTGCGTTTAGATATTTTTTACAAGAATATTCATTATGCCTTTTGATAATATTTTGATATTAATATTAATCAGTTCATGGTTGAACCTAATGTTCGGTAGATGAGAAGTTCGACGGGTTATTGCCAGTTTGTTTGAGAACCAAAGAAAATAAAGAGGCTGTTGTTCTGTTTGAATGCCTTAGCAATAAGACGCATACGAGCACGTCATTTTTACGGACGAGACTAGTGTCCAAATTCAACAATATGCACGTCCATTGTCACATGTTTTTTTATGTCATGCACTTGCCAAGTTCCTCATAGACATGCAAGGTACACACTGTCACTGGTGTTGCCTCGTTCTATTTAAAAACCTGCACTCAATGAATATAATATAGTGTCGCCTCATTCTACTTAAAAACCCTCACTCATTGAATATAATAGTGTCGCCTCGTTCTACTTAAAAACCCGCACTCAATGAATATAGTGTCGTCTCGTTCTACTTAAAAACCCGCACTCAATGAATATAATAGTGTCGTCTCGTTCTACTTAAAAAGCCGCACTCATTGAATATAATAATGTCGCATCGTTCTACTTGAAAACCTGCAGTCAATGAACATAATAGTGTCGCCTCGTTCTACTTAAAAACCCGCACTCAATAAATATAATAGTGTCGCCTCATTCTACTTACAAACCCGCACTCAATGAATATAATATAGTGTTGCCTCGTTCTACTTAAAAACCTGCACTCAATAAATATAATATAGTATTGCCTCGTTCTATTTAAAAAGCCGCACTCAATGAATATAATAGTGTCGCCTCCTTCTACTTAAAAAGCCGCACTCAATGAATATAATATAGTGTCGCCTCGTTCTACTTAAAAACCCGCACTCAATAAATATAATATAGTGTTGCCTCGTTCTATTTAAAAACCCGCACTCAATGAATATAATATAGTGTCGCCTCATTCTACTTAAAAACCCGCACTCAATGAATATAATATAGTGTTGCCTCGTTCTACTTAAAAAGCTGCACTAAATGAATATAATATAGTGTTGCCTTGTTCCACTTACAAACCCGCACTAAATGAATATAATATACTGTTTACTCATTCTATTAAAATTATGAATATAATATAGTGTCGCCTCATTCTACTTAAAAACCCACACTCAATGAATATAATATAGTGTTGCCTCGTTCTACTTAAAAACCCGCACTCAATGAATATAATATAGTGTTGCCTCGTTCTACTTGAAAACCCGCACTCAATGAATATAATATAGTGTTGCCTCGTTCTACTTGATGGCCGTTGGTAAAATACGAACCTAATACGAATTGAAACAAAAAGCCGCTTTAACGAGAATAAAATATTGACCTGCGCGCTGCGTTTAGATATTTTTTACAAGAATATTCATTATGCCTTTTGATAATATTTTGATATTAATATTAATCAGTTCATGGTTGAACCTAATGTTCGGTAGATGAGAAGTTCGACGGGTTATTGCCAGTTTGTTTGAGAACCAAACAAAATAAAGAGGCTGTTGTTCTGTTTGAATGCGTTAGCGATAAGACGCATACGAGCACGTCATTTTTACGGACGAGACTAGTGTCCAAATTCAACAATATGCACGTCCATTGTCACATGTTTTTTTATGTCATGCACTTGCCAAGTTCCTCATAGACATGCAAGGTACACACTGTCACTGGTGTTGCCTCGTTCTATTTAAAAACCTGCACTCAATGAATATAATATAGTGTCGCCTCATTCTACTTAAAAACCCGCACTCATTGAATATAATAGTGTCGCCTCGTTCTTAAAAACCCGCACTCAATGAATATAGTGTCGTCTCGTTCTACTTAAAAACCCGCACTCAATGAATATAATAGTGTCGCCTTGTTCTACTTAAAAACCCGCACTCAATGAATATAATATAGTGTTGCGTCGTTCTATACTTACAAACCCGCACTCAATGAATATAATATAGTGTCGCCTCGTTCTACTTACAAAGCTGCACTCAACGAATATAATATAGTGTTGCCTCGTTCTACTTACAAACCCACACTCAACGAATGTAATATAGTTTTGCCTCGTTCTACTTAAAAACCCGCACTCAATGAATATAATATAGTGTTGCCTCGTTCTAATTAAAAACCTGCACTCATTGAATATAACATAGTGTTGCCTCGTTCTGCTTAAAAAGACGCACTCGATGAATAGAATAGTGTCGCCTCATTCTACTTAAAAACCCGCACTCAATGAATATAATAGTGTCGTCTCGTTCTACTTAAAAACCCGCACTCAATAAATATAATATAGTGTTGCCTCCTTCTACTTAAAAACCCGCACTCAATGAACATAATATCGTGTTGCCTCATTCTACTTAAAAACCTGGACTAAATGAATATAATATAGTGTTGCCTCGTGCTACTTAAAAAGCCGCACTCAATGAATATAATATAGTGTCGCCTCCTACTTAAAAACCTGCACTCAATGAATATAATAATGTCGCCTCGTTCTACTTAAAAACCCGCACTCAATGAATATAATAATGTCGTCTCGTTCTACTTAAAAAGCCGCACTCATTGAATATAATAGTGTCGCCTCGTTCTACTTACAAACCCGCACTCAATGAATATAATATAGTGTTGCCTCGTTCTACTTAAAAACCTGCACTCAATAAATATAATATAGTGTTGCCTCGTTTTATTTAAAAAGCTGCACTCAATGAATATAATAGTGTCGCCTCCTTCTACTTAAAAACCCGCACTCAATGAATATAATAGTGTCGTCTCATTCTACTTAAAAAGCTGCACTCATTGAATATAATAGTGTCGCCTGGTTCTACTTAAAAACCCGCACTCAAAGAATATAATAGTGTCGCCTTATTCTACTTAAAAACCCGCACTCATTGAATATAATAGTGTCGCCTCGTTCTACTTAAAAACCCGCACTCAAAGAATATAATAGTGTCGTCTCGTTCTACTTAAAAACCTGCACTCAATAAATATAATAGTGTCGTCTCATTCTACTTAAAAACCCGCACTCAATGAATATAATAGTGTCGTCTCGTTCTACTTAAAAAGCCGCACTCATTGAATATAATAGTGTCGCGTCGTTCTACTTGAAAACCTGCAGTCAATGAATATAATAGTGTCGCCTCGTTCTACTTAAAAACCCGCACTCAATAAATATTATTGCCTCATTCTACTTACAAACCCGCACTCAATGAATATAATATAGTGTTGCCTCGTTCTACTTAAAAACCTGCACTCAATAAATATAATATAGTATTGCTCGTTCTATTTAAAAAGCCGCACTCAATGAATATAATAGTGTCGCCTCCTTCTACTTAAAAAGCCGCACTCAATGAATATAATATAGTGTCGCCTCGTTCTACTTAAAAACCCGCACTCAATAAATATAATATAGTGTTGCCTCGTTCTATTTAAAAACCCGCACTAAATGAATATAATATAGTGTCGCCTCATTCTACTTAAAAACCCGCACTCAATGAATATAATATAGTGTTGCCTCTTTCTACTTAAAAAGCTGCACTAAATGAATATAATATAGTGTTGCCTTGTTCCACTTACAAACCCGCACTAAATGAATATAATATACTGTTTACTCATTTTATTAAAATTATGAATATAATATAGTGTCGCCTCATTCTACTTAAAAACCCGCACTCAATGAATATAATATAGTGTTGCCTCGTTCTATTTAAAAACCCGCACTCAATGAATATAATATAGTGTTGCCTCGTTCTACTTGAAAACCCGCACTCAATGAATATAATATAGTGTTGCCTCGTTCTACTTGATGGCCGTTGGTAAAATACGAACCTAATACGAATTGAAACAAAAAGCCGCTTTAACGAGAATAAAATATTGACCTGCGCGCTGCGTTTAGATATTTTTTACAAGAATATTCATTATGCCTTTTGATAATATTTTGATATTAATATTAATCAGTTCATGGTTGAACCTAATGTTCGGTAGATGAGAAGTTCGACGGGTTATTGCCAGTTTGTTTGAGAACCAAACAAAATAAAGAGGCTGTTGTTCTGTTTGAATGCCTTAGCGATAAGACGCATACGAGCACGTCATTTTTACGGACGAGACTAGTGTCCAAATTCAACAATATGCACGTCCATTGTCACATGTTTTTTTATGTCATGCACTTGCCAAGTTCCTCATAGACATGCAAGGTACACACTGTCACTGGTGTTGCCTCGTTCTATTTAAAAACCTGCACTCAATGAATATAATATAGTGTCGCCTCATTCTACTTAAAAACCCGCACTCATTGAATATAATAGTGTCGCCTCGTTCTACTTAAAAACCCGCACTCAATGAATATAGTGTCGTCTCGTTCTACTTAAAAACCCGCACTCAATGAATATAATAGTGTCGCCTTGTTCTACTTAAAAACCCGCACTCAATGAATATAATATATTGTTGCGTCGTTCTATACTTACAAACCTGCACTCAATGAATATAATATAGTGTCGCCTCGTTCTACTTACAAAGCTGCACTCAACGAATATAATATAGTGTTGCCTCGTTCTACTTACAAACCCACACTCAACGAATGTAATATAGTGTCGCCTCCTACTTAAAAACCTGCACTCAATGAATATAATAGTGTTGCCTCGTTCTACTTAAAAACCCGCACTCATTGAATATAACATAATGTTGCCTCGTTCTTCTTAAAAAGACGCACTCGATGAATAGAATAGTGTCGCCTCATTCTACTTAAAAACCCGCACTCAATGAATATAATAGTGTCGTCTCGTTCTACTTAAAAACCCGCACTCAATAAATATAATATAGTGTTGCCTCCTTCTACTTAAAAACCCGCACTCAATGAACATAATATCGTGTTGCCTCGTTCTACTTAAAAACCTGGACTAAATGAATAGAATATAGTGTTGCCTCGTGCTACTTAAAAAGCCGCACTCAATGAATATAATATAGTGTCGCCTCCTACTTAAAAACCTGCACTCAATGAATATAATAGTGTCGCCTCGTTCTACTTAAAAACCCGCACTCAATGAATATAATAATGTTGTCTCGTTCTACTTAAAAAGCCGCACTCATTGAATATAATAGTGTCGCGTCGTTCTACTTGAAAACCTGCAGTCAATGAACATAATAGTGTCGCGTCGTTCTACTTACAAACCCGCACTCAATGAATATAATATAGTGTTGCCTCGTTCTACTTAAAAACCTGCACTCAATAAATATAATAGTGTCGCCTTGTTCTACTTAAAAACCCGCACTCATTGAATATAATAGTGTCGCCTCGTTCTACTTGAAAACCCGCACTCAATGAATATAATATAGTGTCGCCTCATTCTACTTAAAAACCCGCACTCAATGAATATAATATAGTGTTGCCTCGTTCTACTTAAAAAGCTGCACTCAATGAATATAATATAGTGTTGCCTTGTTCTACTTAAAAACCTGCATTCAATGAAAACAATATAGTGTTGCCTCGTTCTACTTACAAACCCGCACTCAATGAATGTAATATAGTGTTGCCTCTTCTACTCAATGAATATAATATAGTGTTGCCTTGTTCTACTTACAAACCTGCACTAAATGAATATAATAAGTGTTGCCTTGTTCTACTTACAAACCCGCACTAAATGAATATAATAGTGTTTACTCATTCTATTAAAATTATGAATATAATATAGTGTCACCTCATTCTACTTAAAAACCCGCACTCAATGAATATAATATAGTGTTGCCTCGTTCTACTTAAAAACCCGCACTCAATGAATATAATATAGTGTTGCCTCGTTCTACTTAAAAACCAGGACTCATTGAATATAATAGTGTCGCCTCGTTCTACTTGAAAACCCGCACTCATGGAATATAATATAGTGTCGCCTCATTCTACTTAAAAACCCGCACTCAATAAATATAATATAGTGTTGCCTCATTCTACTTAAAAACCCGGACTAAATGAATATAATATAGTGTTGCCTCGTGCTACTTAAAAAGCCGCACTCAATGAATATAATAGTGTCGTCTCGCTCTACTTAAAAAGCCATACTCATTGAATATAATAGTGTCGCGTCGTTCTACTTGAAAACCTGCAGTCAATGAATATAATAGTGTCGCCTCGTTCTACTTAAAAACCCGCACTCAATAAATATAATAGTGTCGCGTTGTTCTACTTAAAAACCCGCACTCAATGAATATAATAGTGTCGCCTCGTTCTACTTAAAAACCCGCACTCAATCAATATAATAATATAGTGTTGCCTCGTTCTACTTGAAAACCCGCACTCAATGAATATAATATAGTGTTGCCTCGTTCTACTTGATGGCCATTGGTAAAATACGAACCAAATACGAATTGAAACAAAAAGCCGCTTTAACGAGAATAAAATATTGACCTGCGCGCTGCGTGTAGGTATTTGTTACAAGAATATTCATTATGCCTTTTGATAATATTTTGATATTAATATTAATCAGTTCATGGTTGAACCTAATGTTCGGTAGATGAGAAGTTCGACGGGTTATTGCCAGTTTGTTTGAGAACCAAACAAAATAAAGAGGCTGTTCTGTTTGAATGCCTTAGCGATAAGACGCATACGAGGACGTCATTTTTACGGACGAGACTAGTGTCCAAATTCAACAATATGCACGTCCATTGTCACATGTTTTTTCATGTCATGCACTTGCCAAGTTCCTCATAGACATGCAAGGTACACACTGTCACTGGTGTTGCCTCGTTCTACTTAAAAACCCGCACTCAATGAATATAATATAGTGTTGCCTCGTTCTACTTAAAAACCTGCACTCAATGAATATAATATAGTGTTGCCTCGTTGTACTTACAAACCCGCACTAAATGAATATAATATAGTGTTGCCTCGTTCTATTTAAAAACCTGCACTCAATGAATATAATATAGTGTCGCCTCATTCTACTTAAAAACGCGCACTCAATGAATATAATATAGTGTTGCCTCGTTCTACTTAAAAACCCGCACTCAATGAATATAGTGTCGTCTCGTTCTACTTAAAAACCCGCACTCAATGAATATAATAATGTCGTCTCGTTCTACTTAAAAAGCCGCACTCATTGAATATAATAGTGTCGCGTCGTTCTACTTGAAAACCTGCAGTCAATGAATATAATAGTGTCGCCTCGTTCTACTTACAAACCCGCACTCAATTAATATAATATAGTGTTGCCTCGTTCTACTTAAAAACCTGCACTCAATAAATATAATATAGTGTTGCCTCGTTTTATTTAAAAAGCTGCACTCAATGAATATAATAGTGTCGCCTCCTTCTACTTAAAAACCCGCACTCAATGAATATAATAGTGTCGTCTCATTCTACTTAAAAAGCTGCACTCATTGAATATAATAGTGTCGCCTGGTTCTACTTAAAAACCCGCACTCAAAGAATATAATAGTGTCGCCTTATTCTACTTAAAAACCCGCACTCATTGAATATAATAGTGTCGCCTCGTTCTACTTAAAAACCCGCACTCAAAGAATATAATAGTGTCGTCTCGTTCTACTTAAAAACCTGCACTCAATAAATATAATAGTGTCGTCTCATTCTACTTAAAAACCCGCACTCAATAAATATAATAGTGTCGTCTCGTTCTACTTAAAAACCTGCACTCAATAAATATAATAGTGTCGCCTTGTTCTACTTAAAAACCCGCACTCATTGAATATAATAGTGTCGCCTCGTTCTACTTGAAAACCCGCACTCAATGAATATAATATAGTGTCGCCTCATTCTACTTAAAAACCCGCACTCAATGAATATAATATAGTGTTGCCTCGTTCTACTTAAAAAGCTGCACTCAATGAATATAATATAGTGTTGCCTTGTTCTACTTAAAAACCTGCATTCAATGAAAACAATATAGTGTTGCCTCGTTCTACTTACAAACCCGCACTCAATGAATGTAATATAGTGTTGCCTCTTCTACTCAATGAATATAATAAGTGTTGCCTTGTTCTACTTACAAACCCGCACTAAATGAATATAATAGTGTTTACTCATTCTATTAAAATTATGAATATAATATAGTGTCACCTCATTCTACTTAAAAACCCGCACTCAATGAATATAATATAGTGTTGCCTCGTTCTACTTAAAAACCCGCACTCAATGAATATAATATAGTGTTGCCTCGTTCTACTTAAAAACCAGGACTCATTGAATATAATAGTGTCGCCTCGTTCTACTTGAAAACCTGCACTCATGGAATATAATATAGTGTCGCCTCGTTCTACTTAAAAACCCGCACTCAATAAATATAATATAGTGTTGCCTCATTCTACTTAAAAACCCGGACTAAATGAATATAATATAGTGTTGCCTCGTGCTACTTAAAAAGCCGCACTCAATGAATATAATATAGTGTCGCCTCCTTCTACTTAAAAACCTGCACTCAATGAATATAATAGTGTCGTCTCGTTCTACTTAAAAAGCCGCACTCAATGACTATAATAGTGTCGCCTCGTTCTACTTAAAAACACGCACTCAATGAATATAATAGTGTCGTCTCGTTCTACTTAAAAAGCCATACTCATTGAATATAATAGTGTCGCGTCGTTCTACTTGAAAACCTGCAGTCAATGAATATAATAGTGTCGCCTCGTTCTACTTAAAAACCCGCACTCAATAAATATAATAGTGTCGCGTTGTTCTACTTAAAAACCCGCACTCAATGAATATAATAATATAGTGTTGCCTCGTTCTACTTGAAAACCCGCACTCAATGAATATAATATAGTGTTGCCTCGTTCTACTTGATGGCCATTGGTAAAATACGAACCAAATACGAATTGAAACAAAAAGCCGCTTTAACGAGAATAAAATATTGACCTGCGCGCTGCGTGTAGGTATTTGTTACAAGAATATTCATTATGCCTTTTGATAATATTTTGATATTAATATTAATCAGTTCATGGTTGAACCTAATGTTCGGTAGATGAGAAGTTCGACGGGTTATTGCCAGTTTGTTTGAGAACCAAACAAAATAAAGAGGCTGTTGTTCTGTTTGAATGCGTTAGCAATAAGACGCATACGAGCACGTCATTTTTACGGACGAGACTAGTGTCCAAATTCAACAATATGCACGTCCATTGTCACATGTTTTTTTATGTCATGCACTTGCCAAGTTCCTCATAGACATGCAAGGTACACACTGTCACTGGTGTTGCCTCGTTCTATTTAAAAACCTGCACTCAATGAATATAATATAGTGTCGCCTCATTCTACTTAAAAACCCGCACTCATTGAATATAATAGTGTCGCCTCGTTCTACTTAAAAACCCGCACTCAATGAATATAATATAGTGTTGCCTCGTTCTACTTAAAAACCTGCACTCAATGAATATAATATAGTGTTGCCTCGTTCTACTTACAAACCCGCACTAAATGAATATAATATAGTGTTGCCTCGTTCTATTTAAAAACCTGCACTCAATGAATATAATATAGTGTCGCCTCATTCTACTTAAAAACCCGCACTCAATGAATATAATATAGTGTTGCCTCGTTCTACTTAAAAACGCGCACTCAATGAATATAGTGTCGTCTCGTTCTATTTAAAAACCCGCGCTCAATAAATATAATAGTGTCGCTTTGTTCTACTTAAAAACCCGCACTCATTGAATATAATAGTGTCGCCTCGTTCTACTTGAAAACCCGCACTCATTGAATATAATATGGTGTTGCCTCGTTCTACTTACAAACCCACACTCAACGAATGTAATATAGTGTTGCCTCGTTCTACTTAAAAACCCGCACTCAATGAATATAATAGTGTCACCTTGTTCTACTTAAAAACCCGCACTCATTGAATATAATAGTGTCGCCTCGTTCTACTTGAAAACCTGCACTCAATCAATATAATAGTGTCGCCTCGTTCTACTTAAAAACCCGCACTCAATAAATATAATATAGTGTTGCCTCGTTCTATTTAAAAACCCGCACTCAATGAATATAATATAGTGTCGCCTCCTTCTACTTAAAAACCCGCACTCAATGAATATAATAGTGTCGTCTCGTTCTACTTAAAAACCCGCACTCATTGAATATAATAGTGTCGCCTCGTTCTACTTAAAAACCCGCACTCAATGAATATAATAGTGTCGTCTCGTTCTACTTAAAAACCCACACTCAATGAATATAATAGTGTCGTCTCGTTCTACTTAAAAACCCGCACTCAATAAATATAATAGTGTCGCCTCGTTCTACTTAAAAACCCGCACTCATTGAATATAATAGTGTCGCGTCGTTCTACTTGAAAACCTGCAGTCAATGAATATAATAGTGTCGCCTCGTTCTACTTACAAACCCGCACTCAATGAATATAATATAGTGTTGCCTCGTTCTACTTAAAAACCTGCACTCAATAAATATAATATAGTGTTGCCTCGTTTTATTTAAAAAGCTGCACTCAATGAATATAATAGTGTCGCCTCCTACTTAAAAACCCGTACTCAATGAATATAATAGTGTCGTCTCATTCTACTTAAAAAGCTGCACTCATTGAATATAATAGTGTCGCCTGGTTCTACTTAAAAACCCGCACTCAAAGAATATAATAGTGTCGCCTTATTCTACTTAAAAACCCGCACTCATTGAATATAATAGTGTCGCCTCGTTCTACTTAAAAACCCGCACTCAAAGAATATAATAGTGTCGTCTCGTTCTACTTAAAAACCTGCACTCAATAAATATAATAGTGTCGTCTCATTCTACTTAAAAACCCGCACTCAATAAATATAATAGTGTCGTCTCGTTCTACTTAAAAACCTGCACTCAATAAATATAATAGTGTCGCCTTGTTCTACTTAAAAACCCGCACTCATTGAATATAATAGTGTCGCCTCGTTCTACTTGAAAACCCGCACTCAATGAATATAATATAGTGTCGCCTCATTCTACTTAAAAACCCGCACTCAATGAATATAATATAGTGTTGCCTCGTTCTACTTAAAAAGCTGCACTCAATTAATATAATATAGTGTTGCCTTGTTCTACTTAAAAACCTGCATTCAATGAAAACAATATAGTGTTGCCTCATTCTACTTAAAAACCCGCACTCAATGAATATAATATAGTGTTGCCTCGTTCTACTTAAAAAGCTGCACTCAATTAATATAATATAGTGTTGCCTTGTTCTACTTAAAAACCTGCACTAAATGAATATAATATAGTGTTGCCTTGTTCTACTTACAAACCCGCACTAAATGAATATAATAGTGTTTACTCATTCTATTAAAATTATGAATATAATATAGTGTCGCCTCATTCTACTTAAAAACCCGCACTCAATGAATATAATATAGTGTTGCCCCGTTCTACTTAAAAACCCGCACTCAATGAATATAATATAGTAATTGCCTCGTTCTACTTAAAAACCAGGACTCATTGAATATAATAGTGTCGCTTCGTTCTACTTGAAAACCCGCACTCATGGAATATAATATAGTGTCGCCTCGTTCTACTTAAAAACCCGCACTCAATAAATATAATATAGTGTTGCCTCATTCTACTTAAAAACCCGGACTAAATGAATATAATATAGTGTTGCCTCGTGCTACTTAAAAAGCCGGACTCAATGAATATAATATAGTGTCGCCTCCTTCTACTTAAAAACCTGCACTCAATGAATATAATAGTGTCGTCTCGTTCTACTTAAAAAGCCGCACTCAATGACCATAATAGTGTCGCCTCGTTCTACTTAAAAACACGCACTCAATGAATATAATAGTGTCGTCTCGTTCTACTTAAAAAGCCGCACTCATTGAATATAATAGTGTCGCGTCGTTCTACTTGAAAACCTGCAGTCAATGAATATAATAGTGTCGCCTCGTTCTACTTAAAAACCCGCACTCAATAAATATAATAGTGTCGCGTTGTTCTACTTAAAAACCCGCACTCAATGAATATAATAGTGTCGCCTCGTTCTACTTAAAAACCCGCACTCAATCAATATAATAATATAGTGTTGCCTCGTTCTACTTGAAAACCCGCACTCAATGAATATAATATAGTGTTGCCTCGTTCTACTTGATGGCCGTTGGTAAAATACGAACCAAATACGAATTGAAACAAAAAGCCGCTTTAACGAGAATAAAATATTGACCTGCGCGCTGCGTTTAGGTATTTGTTACAAGAATATTCATTATGCCTTTTGATAATATTTTGATATTAATATTAATCAGTTCATGGTTGAACCTAATGTTCGGTAGATGAGAAGTTCGACGGGTTATTGCCAGTTTGTTTGAGAACCAAACAAAATAAAGAGGCTGTTGTTCTGTTTGAATGCCTTAGCGATAAGATGCATACGAGGACGTCATTTTTACGGACGAGACTAGTGTCCAAATTCAACAATATGCACGTCCATTGTCACATGTTTTTTCATGTCATGCACTTGCCAAGTTCCTCATAGACATGCAAGGTACACACTGTCACTGGTGTTGCCTCGTTCTACTTAAAAACCCGCACTCAATGAATATAATATAGTGTTGCCTCGTTCTACTTAAAAACCTGCACTCAATGAATATAATATAGTGTTGCCTCGTTCTACTTACAAACCCGCACTAAATGAATATAATATAGTGTTGCCTCGTTCTATTTAAAAACCTGCACTCAATGAATATAATATAGTGTCGCCTCATTCTACTTAAAAACCCGCACTCAATGAATATAATATAGTGTTGCCTCGTTCTACTTAAAAACCCGCACTCAATGAATATAGTGTCGTCTCGTTCTACTTAAAAACCCGCACTCAATAAATATAATAGTGTCGCTTTGTTCTACTTAAAAACCCGCACTCATTGAATATAATAGTGTCGCCTCGTTCTACTTGAAAACCCGCACTCATTGAATATAATATGGTGTTGCCTCGTTCTACTTACAAACCCACACTCAACGAATGTAATATAGTGTTGCCTCGTTCTATTTAAAAACCCGCACTCAATGAATATAATAGTGTCGCCTTGTTCTACTTAAAAACCCGCACTCATTGAATATAATAGTGTCGCCTCGTTCTACTTAAAAACCCGCACTCAAAGAATATAATAGTGTCGTCTCGTTCTACTTAAAAACCTGCACTCAATAAATATAATAGTGTCGTCTCATTCTACTTAAAAACCCGCACTCAATAAATATAATAGTGTCGTCTCGTTCTACTTAAAAACCTGCACTCAATAAATATAATAGTGTCGCCTTGTTCTACTTAAAAACCCGCACTCATTGAATATAATAGTGTCGCCTCGTTCTACTTGAAAACCCGCACTCAATGAATATAATATAGTGTCGCCTCATTCTACTTAAAAACCCGCACTCAATGAATATAATATAGTGTTGCCTCGTTCTACTTAAAAAGCTGCACTCAATTAATATAATATAGTGTTGCCTTGTTCTACTTAAAAACCTGCATTCAATGAAAACAATATAGTGTTGCCTCATTCTACTTAAAAACCCGCACTCAATGAATATAATATAGTGTTGCCTCGTTCTACTTAAAAAGCTGCACTCAATTAATATAATATAGTGTTGCCTTGTTCTACTTAAAAACCTGCACTAAATGAATATAATATAGTGTTGCCTTGTTCTACTTACAAACCCGCACTAAATGAATATAATAGTGTTTACTCATTCTATTAAAATTATGAATATAATATAGTGTCGCCTCATTCTACTTAAAAACCCGCACTCAATGAATATAATATAGTGTTGCCCCGTTCTACTTAAAAACCCGCACTCAATGAATATAATATAGTAATTGCCTCGTTCTACTTAAAAACCAGGACTCATTGAATATAATAGTGTCGCGTCGTTCTACTTGAAAACCTGCAGTCAATGAATATAATAGTGTCGCCTCGTTCTACTTAAAAACCCGCACTCAATAAATATAATAGTGTCGCGTTGTTCTACTTAAAAACCCGCACTCAATGAATATAATAATATAGTGTTGCCTCGTTCTACTTGAAAACCCGCACTCAATGAATATAATATAGTGTTGCCTCGTTCTACTTGATGGCCATTGGTAAAATACGAACCAAATACGAATTGAAACAAAAAGCCGCTTTAACGAGAATAAAATATTGACCTGCGCGCTGCGTGTAGGTATTTGTTACAAGAATATTCATTATGCCTTTTGATAATATTTTGATATTAATATTAATCAGTTCATGGTTGAACCTAATGTTCGGTAGATGAGAAGTTCGACGGGTTATTGCCAGTTTGTTTGAGAACCAAACAAAATAAAGAGGCTGTTGTTCTGTTTGAATGCGTTAGCAATAAGACGCATACGAGCACGTCATTTTTACGGACGAGACTAGTGTCCAAATTCAACAATATGCACGTCCATTGTCACATGTTTTTTTATGTCATGCACTTGCCAAGTTCCTCATAGACATGCAAGGTACACACTGTCACTGGTGTTGCCTCGTTCTATTTAAAAACCTGCACTCAATGAATATAATATAGTGTCGCCTCATTCTACTTAAAAACCCGCACTCATTGAATATAATAGTGTCGCCTCGTTCTACTTAAAAACCCGCACTCAATGAATATAATATAGTGTTGCCTCGTTCTACTTAAAAACCTGCACTCAATGAATATAATATAGTGTTGCCTCGTTCTACTTACAAACCCGCACTAAATGAATATAATATAGTGTTGCCTCGTTCTATTTAAAAACCTGCACTCAATGAATATAATATAGTGTCGCCTCATTCTACTTAAAAACCCGCACTCAATGAATATAATATAGTGTTGCCTCGTTCTACTTAAAAACGCGCACTCAATGAATATAGTGTCGTCTCGTTCTATTTAAAAACCCGCGCTCAATAAATAATAGTGTCGCTTTGTTCTACTTAAAAACCCGCACTCATTGAATATAATAGTGTCGCCTCGTTCTACTTGAAAACCCGCACTCATTGAATATAATATGGTGTTGCCTCGTTCTACTTACAAACCCACACTCAACGAATGTAATATAGTGTTGCCTCGTTCTACTTAAAAACCCGCACTCAATGAATATAATAGTGTCACCTTGTTCTACTTAAAAACCTGCACTCATTGAATATAATAGTGTCGCCTCGTTCTACTTGAAAACCTGCACTCAATCAATATAATAGTGTCGCCTCGTTCTACTTAAAAACCCGCACTCAATAAATATAATATAGTGTTGCCTCGTTCTATTTAAAAACCCGCACTCAATGAATATAATATAGTGTCGCCTCCTTCTACTTAAAAACCCGCACTCAATGAATATAATAGTGTCGTCTCGTTCTACTTAAAAACCCGCACTCATTGAATATAATAGTGTCGCCTCGTTCTACTTAAAAACCCGCACTCAATGAATATAATAGTGTCGTCTCGTTCTACTTAAAAACCCACACTCAATGAATATAATAGTGTCGTCTCGTTCTACTTAAAAACCCGCACTCAATAAATATAATAGTGTCGCCTCGTTCTACTTAAAAACCCGCACTCATTGAATATAATAGTGTCGCGTCGTTCTACTTGAAAACCTGCAGTCAATGAATATAATAGTGTCGCCTCGTTCTACTTACAAACCCGCACTCAATGAATATAATATAGTGTTGCCTCGTTCTACTTAAAAACCTGCACTCAATAAATATAATATAGTGTTGCCTCGTTTTATTTAAAAAGCTGCACTCAATGAATATAATAGTGTCGCCTCCTACTTAAAAAACCCGTACTCAATGAATATAATAGTGTCGTCTCATTCTACTTAAAAAGCTGCACTCATTGAATATAATAGTGTCGCCTGGTTCTACTTAAAAACCCGCACTCAAAGAATATAATAGTGTCGCCTTATTCTACTTAAAAACCCGCACTCATTGAATATAATAGTGTCGCCTCGTTCTACTTAAAAACCCGCACTCAAAGAATATAATAGTGTCGTCTCGTTCTACTTAAAAACCTGCACTCAATAAATATAATAGTGTCGTCTCATTCTACTTAAAAACCCGCACTCAATAAATATAATAGTGTCGTCTCGTTCTACTTAAAAACCTGCACTCAATAAATATAATAGTGTCGCCTTGTTCTACTTAAAAACCCGCACTCATTGAATATAATAGTGTCGCCTCGTTCTACTTGAAAACCCGCACTCAATGAATATAATATAGTGTCGCCTCATTCTACTTAAAAACCCGCACTCAATGAATATAATATAGTGTTGCCTCGTTCTACTTAAAAAGCTGCACTCAATTAATATAATATAGTGTTGCCTTGTTCTACTTAAAAACCTGCATTCAATGAAAACAATATAGTGTTGCCTCATTCTACTTAAAAACCCGCACTCAATGAATATAATATAGTGTTGCCTCGTTCTACTTAAAAAGCTGCACTCAATTAATATAATATAGTGTTGCCTTGTTCTACTTAAAAACCTGCACTAAATGAATATAATATAGTGTTGCCTTGTTCTACTTACAAACCCGCACTAAATGAATATAATAGTGTTTACTCATTCTATTAAAATTATGAATATAATATAGTGTCGCCTCATTCTACTTAAAAACCCGCACTCAATGAATATAATATAGTGTTGCCCCGTTCTACTTAAAAACCCGCACTCAATGAATATAATATAGTAATTGCCTCGTTCTACTTAAAAACCAGGACTCATTGAATATAATAGTGTCGCTTCGTTCTACTTGAAAACCCGCACTCATGGAATATAATATAGTGTCGCCTCGTTCTACTTAAAAACCCGCACTCAATAAATATAATATAGTGTTGCCTCATTCTACTTAAAAACCCGGACTAAATGAATATAATATAGTGTTGCCTCGTGCTACTTAAAAAGCCGCACTCAATGAATATAATATAGTGTCGCCTCCTTCTACTTAAAAACCTGCACTCAATGAATATAATAGTGTCGTCTCGTTCTACTTAAAAAGCCGCACTCAATGACCATAATAGTGTCGCCTCGTTCTACTTAAAAACACGCACTCAATGAATATAATAGTGTCGTCTCGTTCTACTTAAAAAGCCGCACTCATTGAATATAATAGTGTCGCGTCGTTCTACTTGAAAACCTGCAGTCAATGAATATAATAGTGTCGCCTCGTTCTACTTAAAAACCCGCACTCAATAAATATAATAGTGTCGCGTTGTTCTACTTAAAAACCCGCACTCAATGAATATAATAGTGTCGCCTCGTTCTACTTAAAAACCCGCACTCAATCAATATAATAATATAGTGTTGCCTCGTTCTACTTGAAAACCCGCACTCAATGAATATAATATAGTGTTGCCTCGTTCTACTTGATGGCCGTTGGTAAAATACGAACCAAATACGAATTGAAACAAAAAGCCGCTTTAACGAGAATAAAATATTGACCTGCGCGCTGCGTTTAGGTATTTGTTACAAGAATATTCATTATGCCTTTTGATAATATTTTGATATTAATATTAATCAGTTCATGGTTGAACCTAATGTTCGGTAGATGAGAAGTTCGACGGGTTATTGCCAGTTTGTTTGAGAACCAAACAAAATAAACAGGCTGTTGTTCTGTTTCAATGCCTTAGCGATAAGATGCATACGAGGACGTCATTTTTACGGACGAGACTAGTGTCCAAATTCAACAATATGCACGTCCATTGTCACATGTTTTTTCATGTCATGCACTTGCCAAGTTCCTCATAGACATGCAAGGTACACACTGTCACTGGTGTTGCCTCGTTCTACTTAAAAACCCGCACTCAATGAATATAATATAGTGTTGCCTCGTTCTACTTAAAAACCTGCACTCAATGAATATAATATAGTGTTGCCTCGTTCTACTTACAAACCCGCACTAAATGAATATAATATAGTGTTGCCTCGTTCTATTTAAAAACCTGCACTCAATGAATATAATATAGTGTCGCCTCATTCTACTTAAAAACCCGCACTCAATGAATATAATATAGTGTTGCCTCGTTCTACTTAAAAACCCGCACTCAATGAATATAGTGTCGTCTCGTTCTACTTAAAAACCCGCACTCAATAAATATAATAGTGTCGCTTTGTTCTACTTAAAAACCCGCACTCATTGAATATAATAGTGTCGCCTCGTTCTACTTGAAAACCCGCACTCATTGAATATAATATGGTGTTGCCTCGTTCTACTTACAAACCCACACTCAACGAATGTAATATAGTGTTGCCTCGTTCTATTTAAAAACCCGCACTCAATGAATATAATAGTGTCGCCTTGTTCTACTTAAAAACCCGCACTCATTGAATATAATAGTGTCGCCTCGTTCTACTTAAAAACCCGCACTCAAAGAATATAATAGTGTCGTCTCGTTCTACTTAAAAACCTGCACTCAATAAATATAATAGTGTCGTCTCATTCTACTTAAAAACCCGCACTCAATAAATATAATAGTGTCGTCTCGTTCTACTTAAAAACCTGCACTCAATAAATATAATAGTGTCGCCTTGTTCTACTTAAAAACCCGCACTCATTGAATATAATAGTGTCGCCTCGTTCTACTTGAAAACCCGCACTCAATGAATATAATATAGTGTCGCCTCATTCTACTTAAAAACCCGCACTCAATGAATATAATATAGTGTTGCCTCGTTCTACTTAAAAAGCTGCACTCAATTAATATAATATAGTGTTGCCTTGTTCTACTTAAAAACCTGCATTCAATGAAAACAATATAGTGTTGCCTCATTCTACTTAAAAACCCGCACTCAATGAATATAATATAGTGTTGCCTCGTTCTACTTAAAAAGCTGCACTCAATTAATATAATATAGTGTTGCCTTGTTCTACTTAAAAACCTGCACTAAATGAATATAATATAGTGTTGCCTTGTTCTACTTACAAACCCGCACTAAATGAATATAATAGTGTTTACTCATTCTATTAAAATTATGAATATAATATAGTGTCGCCTCATTCTACTTAAAAACCCGCACTCAATGAATATAATATAGTGTTGCCCCGTTCTACTTAAAAACCCGCACTCAATGAATATAATATAGTAATTGCCTCGTTCTACTTAAAAACCAGGACTCATTGAATATAATAGTGTCGCTTCGTTCTACTTGAAAACCCGCACTCATGGAATATAATATAGTGTCGCCTCGTTCTACTTAAAAACCCGCACTCAATAAATATAATATAGTGTTGCCTCATTCTACTTAAAAACCCGGACTAAATGAATATAATATAGTGTTGCCTCGTGCTACTTAAAAAGCCGCACTCAATGAATATAATATAGTGTCGCCTCCTTCTACTTAAAAACCTGCACTCAATGAATATAATAGTGTCGTCTCGTTCTACTTAAAAAGCCGCACTCAATGACCATAATAGTGTCGCCTCGTTCTACTTAAAAACACGCACTCAATGAATATAATAGTGTCGTCTCGTTCTACTTAAAAAGCCGCACTCATTGAATATAATAGTGTCGCGTCGTTCTACTTGAAAACCTGCAGTCAATGAATATAATAGTGTCGCCTCGTTCTACTTAAAAACCCGCACTCAATAAATATAATAGTGTCGCGTTGTTCTACTTAAAAACCCGCACTCAATGAATATAATAGTGTCGCCTCGTTCTACTTAAAAACCCGCACTCAATCAATATAATAATATAGTGTTGCCTCGTTCTACTTGAAAACCCGCACTCAATGAATATAATATAGTGTTGCCTCGTTCTACTTGATGGCCGTTGGTAAAATACGAACCAAATACGAATTGAAACAAAAAGCCGCTTTAACGAGAATAAAATATTGACCTGCGCGCTGCGTTTAGGTATTTGTTACAAGAATATTCATTATGCCTTTTGATAATATTTTGATATTAATATTAATCAGTTCATGGTTGAACCTAATGTTCGGTAGATGAGAAGTTCGACGGGTTATTGCCAGTTTGTTTGAGAACCAAACAAAATAAAGAGGCTGTTGTTCTGTTTGAATGCCTTAGCGATAAGACGCATACGAGGACGTCATTTTTACGGACGAGACTAGTGTCCAAATTCAACAATATGCACGTCCATTGTCACATGTTTTTTCATGTCATGCACTTGCCAAGTTCCTCATAGACATGCAAGGTACACACTGTCACTGGTGTTGCCTCGTTCTACTTAAAAACCCGCACTCAATGAATATAATATAGTGTTGCCTCGTTCTACTTAAAAACCTGCACTCAATGAATATAATATAGTGTTGCCTCGTTCTACTTACAAACCCGCACTAAATGAATATAATATAGTGTTGCCTCGTTCTATTTAAAAACCTGCACTCAATGAATATAATATAGTGTCGCCTCATTCTACTTAAAAACCCGCACTCAATGAATATAATATAGTGTTGCCTCGTTCTACTTAAAAACCCGCACTCAATGAATATAGTGTCGTCTCGTTCTACTTAAAAACCCGCACTCAATAAATATAATAGTGTCGCTTTGTTCTACTTAAAAACCCGCACTCATTGAATATAATAGTGTCGCCTCGTTCTACTTGAAAACCCGCACTCATTGAATATAATATGGTGTTGCCTCGTTCTACTTACAAACCCACACTCAACGAATGTAATATAGTGTTGCCTCGTTCTATTTAAAAACCCGCACTCAATGAATATAATAGTGTCGCCTCGTTCTACTTAAAAACCCGCACTCAATGAATATAGTGTCGTCTCGTTCTACTTAAAAACCCGCACTCAATGAATATAATAGTGTCGCCTTGTTCTACTTAAAAACCCGCACTCAATGAATATAATATATTGTTGCGTCGTTCTATACTTACAAACCCGCACTCAATGAATATAATATAGTGTCGCCTCGTTCTACTTACAAAGCTGCACTCAACGAATATAATATAGTGTTGCCTCGTTCTACTTACAAACCCACACTCAACGAATGTAATATAGTTTTGCCTCGTTCTACTTAAAAACCCGCACTCAATGAATATAATATAGTGTTGCCTCGTTCTAATTAAAAACCTGCACTCATTGAATATAACATAGTGTTGCCTCGTTCTGCTTAAAAAGACGCACTCGATGAATAGAATAGTGTCGCCTCATTCTACTTAAAAACCCGCACTCAATGAATATAATAGTGTCGTCTCGTTCTACTTAAAAACCCGCACTCAATAAATATAATATAGTGTTGCCTCCTTCTACTTAAAAACCCGCACTCAATGAACATAATATCGTGTTGCCTCGTTCTACTTAAAAACCTGGACTAAATGAATAGAATATAGTGTTGCCTCGTGCTACTTAAAAAGCCGCACTCAATGAATATAATATAGTGTCGCCTCCTACTTAAAAACCTGCACTCAATGAATATAATAGTGTCGCCTCGTTCTACTTAAAAACCCGCACTCAATGAATATAATAATGTTGTCTCGTTCTACTTAAAAAGCCGCACTCATTGAATATAATAGTGTCGCGTCGTTCTACTTGAAAACCTGCAGTCAATGAACATAATAGTGTCGCGTCGTTCTACTTACAAACCCGCACTCAATGAATATAATATAGTGTTGCCTCGTTCTACTTAAAAACCTGCACTCAATAAATATAATAGTGTCGCCTTGTTCTACTTAAAAACCCGCACTCATTGAATATAATAGTGTCGCCTCGTTCTACTTGAAAACCCGCACTCAATGAATATAATATAGTGTCGCCTCATTCTACTTAAAAACCCGCACTCAATGAATATAATATAGTGTTGCCTCGTTCTACTTAAAAAGCTGCACTCAATGAATATAATATAGTGTTGCCTTGTTCTACTTAAAAACCTGCATTCAATGAAAACAATATAGTGTTGCCTCGTTCTACTTACAAACCCGCACTCAATGAATGTAATATAGTGTTGCCTCTTCTACTCAATGAATATAATATAGTGTTGCCTTGTTCTACTTACAAACCTGCACTAAATGAATATAATAAGTGTTGCCTTGTTCTACTTACAAACCCGCACTAAATGAATATAATAGTGTTTACTCATTCTATTAAAATTATGAATATAATATAGTGTCACCTCATTCTACTTAAAAACCCGCACTCAATGAATATAATATAGTGTTGCCTCGTTCTACTTAAAAACCCGCACTCAATGAATATAATATAGTGTTGCCTCGTTCTACTTAAAAACCAGGACTCATTGAATATAATAGTGTCGCCTCGTTCTACTTGAAAACCCGCACTCATGGAATATAATATAGTGTCGCCTCATTCTACTTAAAAACCCGCACTCAATAAATATAATATAGTGTTGCCTCATTCTACTTAAAAACCGGACTAAATGAATATAATATAGTGTTGCCTCGTGCTACTTAAAAAGCCGCACTCAATGAATATAATAGTGTCGTCTCGCTCTACTTAAAAAGCCATACTCATTGAATATAATAGTGTCGCGTCGTTCTACTTGAAAACCTGCAGTCAATGAATATAATAGTGTCGCCTCGTTCTACTTAAAAACCCGCACTCAATAAATATAATAGTGTCGCGTTGTTCTACTTAAAAACCCGCACTCAATGAATATAATAGTGTCGCCTCGTTCTACTTAAAAACCCGCACTCAATCAATATAATAATATAGTGTTGCCTCGTTCTACTTGAAAACCCGCACTCAATGAATATAATATAGTGTTGCCTCGTTCTACTTGATGGCCATTGGTAAAATACGAACCAAATACGAATTGAAACAAAAAGCCGCTTTAACGAGAATAAAATATTGACCTGCGCGCTGCGTGTAGGTATTTGTTACAAGAATATTCATTATGCCTTTTGATAATATTTTGATATTAATATTAATCAGTTCATGGTTGAACCTAATGTTCGGTAGATGAGAAGTTCGACGGGTTATTGCCAGTTTGTTTGAGAACCAAACAAAATAAAGAGGCTGTTCTGTTTGAATGCCTTAGCGATAAGACGCATACGAGGACGTCATTTTTACGGACGAGACTAGTGTCCAAATTCAACAATATGCACGTCCATTGTCACATGTTTTTTCATGTCATGCACTTGCCAAGTTCCTCATAGACATGCAAGGTACACACTGTCACTGGTGTTGCCTCGTTCTACTTAAAAACCCGCACTCAATGAATATAATATAGTGTTGCCTCGTTCTACTTAAAAACCTGCACTCAATGAATATAATATAGTGTTGCCTCGTTGTACTTACAAACCCGCACTAAATGAATATAATATAGTGTTGCCTCGTTCTATTTAAAAACCTGCACTCAATGAATATAATATAGTGTCGCCTCATTCTACTTAAAAACGCGCACTCAATGAATATAATATAGTGTTGCCTCGTTCTACTTAAAAACCCGCACTCAATGAATATAGTGTCGTCTCGTTCTACTTAAAAACCCGCACTCAATGAATATAATAATGTCGTCTCGTTCTACTTAAAAAGCCGCACTCATTGAATATAATAGTGTCGCGTCGTTCTACTTGAAAACCTGCAGTCAATGAATATAATAGTGTCGCCTCGTTCTACTTACAAACCCGCACTCAATTAATATAATATAGTGTTGCCTCGTTCTACTTAAAAACCTGCACTCAATAAATATAATATAGTGTTGCCTCGTTTTATTTAAAAAGCTGCACTCAATGAATATAATAGTGTCGCCTCCTTCTACTTAAAAACCCGCACTCAATGAATATAATAGTGTCGTCTCATTCTACTTAAAAAGCTGCACTCATTGAATATAATAGTGTCGCCTGGTTCTACTTAAAAACCCGCACTCAAAGAATATAATAGTGTCGCCTTATTCTACTTAAAAACCCGCACTCATTGAATATAATAGTGTCGCCTCGTTCTACTTAAAAACCCGCACTCAAAGAATATAATAGTGTCGTCTCGTTCTACTTAAAAACCTGCACTCAATAAATATAATAGTGTCGTCTCATTCTACTTAAAAACCCGCACTCAATAAATATAATAGTGTCGTCTCGTTCTACTTAAAAACCTGCACTCAATAAATATAATAGTGTCGCCTTGTTCTACTTAAAAACCCGCACTCATTGAATATAATAGTGTCGCCTCGTTCTACTTGAAAACCCGCACTCAATGAATATAATATAGTGTCGCCTCATTCTACTTAAAAACCCGCACTCAATGAATATAATATAGTGTTGCCTCGTTTCTACTTAAAAAGCTGCACTCAATGAATATAATATAGTGTTGCCTTGTTCTACTTAAAAACCTGCATTCAATGAAAACAATATAGTGTTGCCTCGTTCTACTTACAAACCCGCACTCAATGAATGTAATATAGTGTTGCCTCTTCTACTCAATGAATATAATAAGTGTTGCCTTGTTCTACTTACAAACCCGCACTAAATGAATATAATAGTGTTTACTCATTCTATTAAAATTATGAATATAATATAGTGTCACCTCATTCTACTTAAAAACCCGCACTCAATGAATATAATATAGTGTTGCCTCGTTCTACTTAAAAACCCGCACTCAATGAATATAATATAGTGTTGCCTCGTTCTACTTAAAAACCAGGACTCATTGAATATAATAGTGTCGCCTCGTTCTACTTGAAAACCTGCACTCATGGAATATAATATAGTGTCGCCTCGTTCTACTTAAAAACCCGCACTCAATAAATATAATATAGTGTTGCCTCATTCTACTTAAAAACCCGGACTAAATGAATATAATATAGTGTTGCCTCGTGCTACTTAAAAAGCCGCACTCAATGAATATAATATAGTGTCGCCTCCTTCTACTTAAAAACCTGCACTCAATGAATATAATAGTGTCGTCTCGTTCTACTTAAAAAGCCGCACTCAATGACTATAATAGTGTCGCCTCGTTCTACTTAAAAACACGCACTCAATGAATATAATAGTGTCGTCTCGTTCTACTTAAAAAGCCATACTCATTGAATATAATAGTGTCGCGTCGTTCTACTTGAAAACCTGCAGTCAATGAATATAATAGTGTCGCCTCGTTCTACTTAAAAAACCCGCACTCAATAAATATAATAGTGTCGCGTTGTTCTACTTAAAAACCCGCACTCAATGAATATAATAATATAGTGTTGCCTCGTTCTACTTGAAAACCCGCACTCAATGAATATAATATAGTGTTGCCTCGTTCTACTTGATGGCCATTGGTAAAATACGAACCAAATACGAATTGAAACAAAAAGCCGCTTTAACGAGAATAAAATATTGACCTGCGCGCTGCGTGTAGGTATTTGTTACAAGAATATTCATTATGCCTTTTGATAATATTTTGATATTAATATTAATCAGTTCATGGTTGAACCTAATGTTCGGTAGATGAGAAGTTCGACGGGTTATTGCCAGTTTGTTTGAGAACCAAACAAAATAAAGAGGCTGTTGTTCTGTTTGAATGCGTTAGCAATAAGACGCATACGAGCACGTCATTTTTACGGACGAGACTAGTGTCCAAATTCAACAATATGCACGTCCATTGTCACATGTTTTTTTATGTCATGCACTTGCCAAGTTCCTCATAGACATGCAAGGTACACACTGTCACTGGTGTTGCCTCGTTCTATTTAAAAACCTGCACTCAATGAATATAATATATAGTGTCGCCTCATTCTACTTAAAAACCCGCACTCATTGAATATAATAGTGTCGCCTCGTTCTACTTAAAAACCCGCACTCAATGAATATAATATAGTGTTGCCTCGTTCTACTTAAAAACCTGCACTCAATGAATATAATATAGTGTTGCCTCGTTCTACTTACAAACCCGCACTAAATGAATATAATATAGTGTTGCCTCGTTCTATTTAAAAACCTGCACTCAATGAATATAATATAGTGTCGCCTCATTCTACTTAAAAACCCGCACTCAATGAATATAATATAGTGTTGCCTCGTTCTACTTAAAAACGCGCACTCAATGAATATAGTGTCGTCTCGTTCTATTTAAAAACCCGCGCTCAATAAATATAATAGTGTCGCTTTGTTCTACTTAAAAACCCGCACTCATTGAATATAATAGTGTCGCCTCGTTCTACTTGAAAACCCGCACTCATTGAATATAATATGGTGTTGCCTCGTTCTACTTACAAACCCACACTCAACGAATGTAATATAGTGTTGCCTCGTTCTACTTAAAAACCCGCACTCAATGAATATAATAGTGTCACCTTGTTCTACTTAAAAACCCGCACTCATTGAATATAATAGTGTCGCCTCGTTCTACTTGAAAACCTGCACTCAATCAATATAATAGTGTCGCCTCGTTCTACTTAAAAACCCGCACTCAATAAATATAATATAGTGTTGCCTCGTTCTATTTAAAAACCCGCACTCAATGAATATAATATAGTGTCGCCTCCTTCTACTTAAAAACCCGCACTCAATGAATATAATAGTGTCGTCTCGTTCTACTTAAAAACCCGCACTCATTGAATATAATAGTGTCGCCTCGTTCTACTTAAAAACCCGCACTCAATGAATATAATAGTGTCGTCTCGTTCTACTTAAAAACCCACACTCAATGAATATAATAGTGTCGTCTCGTTCTACTTAAAAACCCGCACTCAATAAATATAATAGTGTCGCCTCGTTCTACTTAAAAACCCGCACTCATTGAATATAATAGTGTCGCGTCGTTCTACTTGAAAACCTGCAGTCAATGAATATAATAGTGTCGCCTCGTTCTACTTACAAACCCGCACTCAATGAATAATATAGTGTTGCCTCGTTCTACTTAAAAACCTGCACTCAATAAATATAATATAGTGTTGCCTCGTTTTATTTAAAAAGCTGCACTCAATGAATATAATAGTGTCGCCTCCTACTTAAAAACCCGTACTCAATGAATATAATAGTGTCGTCTCATTCTACTTAAAAAGCTGCACTCATTGAATATAATAGTGTCGCCTGGTTCTACTTAAAAACCCGCACTCAAAGAATATAATAGTGTCGCCTTATTCTACTTAAAAACCCGCACTCATTGAATATAATAGTGTCGCCTCGTTCTACTTAAAAACCCGCACTCAAAGAATATAATAGTGTCGTCTCGTTCTACTTAAAAACCTGCACTCAATAAATATAATAGTGTCGTCTCATTCTACTTAAAAACCCGCACTCAATAAATATAATAGTGTCGTCTCGTTCTACTTAAAAACCTGCACTCAATAAATATAATAGTGTCGCCTTGTTCTACTTAAAAACCCGCACTCATTGAATATAATAGTGTCGCCTCGTTCTACTTGAAAACCCGCACTCAATGAATATAATATAGTGTCGCCTCATTCTACTTAAAAACCCGCACTCAATGAATATAATATAGTGTTGCCTCGTTCTACTTAAAAAGCTGCACTCAATTAATATAATATAGTGTTGCCTTGTTCTACTTAAAAACCTGCATTCAATGAAAACAATATAGTGTTGCCTCATTCTACTTAAAAACCCGCACTCAATGAATATAATATAGTGTTGCCTCGTTCTACTTAAAAAGCTGCACTCAATTAATATAATATAGTGTTGCCTTGTTCTACTTAAAAACCTGCACTAAATGAATATAATATAGTGTTGCCTTGTTCTACTTACAAACCCGCACTAAATGAATATAATAGTGTTTACTCATTCTATTAAAATTATGAATATAATATAGTGTCGCCTCATTCTACTTAAAAACCCGCACTCAATGAATATAATATAGTGTTGCCCCGTTCTACTTAAAAACCCGCACTCAATGAATATAATATAGTAATTGCCTCGTTCTACTTAAAAACCAGGACTCATTGAATATAATAGTGTCGCTTCGTTCTACTTGAAAACCCGCACTCATGGAATATAATATAGTGTCGCCTCGTTCTACTTAAAAACCCGCACTCAATAAATATAATATAGTGTTGCCTCATTCTACTTAAAAACCCGGACTAAATGAATATAATATAGTGTTGCCTCGTGCTACTTAAAAAGCCGGACTCAATGAATATAATATAGTGTCGCCTCCTTCTACTTAAAAACCTGCACTCAATGAATATAATAGTGTCGTCTCGTTCTACTTAAAAAGCCGCACTCAATGACCATAATAGTGTCGCCTCGTTCTACTTAAAAACACGCACTCAATGAATATAATAGTGTCGTCTCGTTCTACTTAAAAAGCCGCACTCATTGAATATAATAGTGTCGCGTCGTTCTACTTGAAAACCTGCAGTCAATGAATATAATAGTGTCGCCTCGTTCTACTTAAAAACCCGCACTCAATAAATATAATAGTGTCGCGTTGTTCTACTTAAAAACCCGCACTCAATGAATATAATAGTGTCGCCTCGTTCTACTTAAAAACCCGCACTCAATCAATATAATAATATAGTGTTGCCTCGTTCTACTTGAAAACCCGCACTCAATGAATATAATATAGTGTTGCCTCGTTCTACTTGATGGCCGTTGGTAAAATACGAACCAAATACGAATTGAAACAAAAAGCCGCTTTAACGAGAATAAAATATTGACCTGCGCGCTGCGTTTAGGTATTTGTTACAAGAATATTCATTATGCCTTTTGATAATATTTTGATATTAATATTAATCAGTTCATGGTTGAACCTAATGTTCGGTAGATGAGAAGTTCGACGGGTTATTGCCAGTTTGTTTGAGAACCAAACAAAATAAAGAGGCTGTTGTTCTGTTTGAATGCCTTAGCGATAAGATGCATACGAGGACGTCATTTTTACGGACGAGACTAGTGTCCAAATTCAACAATATGCACGTCCATTGTCACATGTTTTTTCATGTCATGCACTTGCCAAGTTCCTCATAGACATGCAAGGTACACACTGTCACTGGTGTTGCCTCGTTCTACTTAAAAACCCGCACTCAATGAATATAATATAGTGTTGCCTCGTTCTACTTAAAAACCTGCACTCAATGAATATAATATAGTGTTGCCTCGTTCTACTTACAAACCCGCACTAAATGAATATCATATAGTGTTGCCTCGTTCTATTTAAAAACCTGCACTCAATGAATATAATATAGTGTCGCCTCATTCTACTTAAAAACCCGCACTCAATGAATATAATATAGTGTTGCCTCGTTCTACTTAAAAACCCGCACTCAATGAATATAGTGTCGTCTCGTTCTACTTAAAAACCCGCACTCAATAAATATAATAGTGTCGCTTTGTTCTACTTAAAAACCCGCACTCATTGAATATAATAGTGTCGCCTCGTTCTACTTGAAAACCCGCACTCATTGAATATAATATGGTGTTGCCTCGTTCTACTTACAAACCCACACTCAACGAATGTAATATAGTGTTGCCTCGTTCTATTTAAAAACCCGCACTCAATGAATATAATAGTGTCGCCTTGTTCTACTTAAAAACCCGCACTCATTGAATATAATAGTGTCGCCTCGTTCTACTTAAAAACCCGCACTCAAAGAATATAATAGTGTCGTCTCGTTCTACTTAAAAACCTGCACTCAATAAATATAATAGTGTCGTCTCATTCTACTTAAAAACCCGCACTCAATAAATATAATAGTGTCGTCTCGTTCTACTTAAAAACCTGCACTCAATAAATATAATAGTGTCGCCTTGTTCTACTTAAAAACCCGCACTCATTGAATATAATAGTGTCGCCTCGTTCTACTTGAAAACCCGCACTCAATGAATATAATATAGTGTCGCCTCATTCTACTTAAAAACCCGCACTCAATGAATATAATATAGTGTTGCCTCGTTCTACTTAAAAAGCTGCACTCAATTAATATAATATAGTGTTGCCTTGTTCTACTTAAAAACCTGCATTCAATGAAAACAATATAGTGTTGCCTCATTCTACTTAAAAAAACCCGCACTCAATGAATATAATATAGTGTTGCCTCGTTCTACTTAAAAAGCTGCACTCAATTAATATAATATAGTGTTGCCTTGTTCTACTTAAAAACTGCACTAAATGAATATAATATAGTGTTGCCTTGTTCTACTTACAAACCCGCACTAAATGAATATAATAGTGTTTACTCATTCTATTAAAATTATGAATATAATATAGTGTCGCCTCATTCTACTTAAAAACCCGCACTCAATGAATATAATATAGTGTTGCCCCGTTCTACTTAAAAACCCGCACTCAATGAATATAATATAGTAATTGCCTCGTTCTACTTAAAAACCAGGACTCATTGAATATAATAGTGTCGCGTCGTTCTACTTGAAAACCTGCAGTCAATGAATATAATAGTGTCGCCTCGTTCTACTTAAAAACCCGCACTCAATAAATATAATAGTGTCGCGTTGTTCTACTTAAAAACCCGCACTCAATGAATATAATAATATAGTGTTGCCTCGTTCTACTTGAAAACCCGCACTCAATGAATATAATATAGTGTTGCCTCGTTCTACTTGATGGCCATTGGTAAAATACGAACCAAATACGAATTGAAACAAAAAGCCGCTTTAACGAGAATAAAATATTGACCTGCGCGCTGCGTGTAGGTATTTGTTACAAGAATATTCATTATGCCTTTTGATAATATTTTGATATTAATATTAATCAGTTCATGGTTGAACCTAATGTTCGGTAGATGAGAAGTTCGACGGGTTATTGCCAGTTTGTTTGAGAACCAAACAAAATAAAGAGGCTGTTGTTCTGTTTGAATGCGTTAGCAATAAGACGCATACGAGCACGTCATTTTTACGGACGAGACTAGTGTCCAAATTCAACAATATGCACGTCCATTGTCACATGTTTTTTTATGTCATGCACTTGCCAAGTTCCTCATAGACATGCAAGGTACACACTGTCACTGGTGTTGCCTCGTTCTATTTAAAAACCTGCACTCAATGAATATAATATAGTGTCGCCTCATTCTACTTAAAAACCCGCACTCATTGAATATAATAGTGTCGCCTCGTTCTACTTAAAAACCCGCACTCAATGAATATAATATAGTGTTGCCTCGTTCTACTTAAAAACCTGCACTCAATGAATATAATATAGTGTTGCCTCGTTCTACTTACAAACCCGCACTAAATGAATATAATATAGTGTTGCCTCGTTCTATTTAAAAACCTGCACTCAATGAATATAATATAGTGTCGCCTCATTCTACTTAAAAACCCGCACTCAATGAATATAATATAGTGTTGCCTCGTTCTACTTAAAAACGCGCACTCAATGAATATAGTGTCGTCTCGTTCTATTTAAAAACCCGCGCTCAATAAATATAATAGTGTCGCTTTGTTCTACTTAAAAACCCGCACTCATTGAATATAATAGTGTCGCCTCGTTCTACTTGAAAACCCGCACTCATTGAATATAATATGGTGTTGCCTCGTTCTACTTACAAACCCACACTCAACGAATGTAATATAGTGTTGCCTCGTTCTACTTAAAAACCCGCACTCAATGAATATAATAGTGTCACCTTGTTCTACTTAAAAACCTGCACTCATTGAATATAATAGTGTCGCCTCGTTCTACTTGAAAACCTGCACTCAATCAATATAATAGTGTCGCCTCGTTCTACTTAAAAACCCGCACTCAATAAATATAATATAGTGTTGCCTCGTTCTATTTAAAAACCCGCACTCAATGAATATAATATAGTGTCGCCTCCTTCTACTTAAAAACCCGCACTCAATGAATATAATAGTGTCGTCTCGTTCTACTTAAAAACCCGCACTCATTGAATATAATAGTGTCGCCTCGTTCTACTTAAAAACCCGCACTCAATGAATATAATAGTGTCGTCTCGTTCTACTTAAAAACCCACACTCAATGAATATAATAGTGTCGTCTCGTTCTACTTAAAAACCCGCACTCAATAAATATAATAGTGTCGCCTCGTTCTACTTAAAAACCCGCACTCATTGAATATAATAGTGTCGCGTCGTTCTACTTGAAAACCTGCAGTCAATGAATATAATAGTGTCGCCTCGTTCTACTTACAAACCCGCACTCAATGAATATAATATAGTGTTGCCTCGTTCTACTTAAAAACCTGCACTCAATAAATATAATATAGTGTTGCCTCGTTTTATTTAAAAAGCTGCACTCAATGAATATAATAGTGTCGCCTCCTACTTAAAAACCCGTACTCAATGAATATAATAGTGTCGTCTCATTCTACTTAAAAAGCTGCACTCATTGAATATAATAGTGTCGCCTGGTTCTACTTAAAAACCCGCACTCAAAGAATATAATAGTGTCGCCTTATTCTACTTAAAAACCCGCACTCATTGAATATAATAGTGTCGCCTCGTTCTACTTAAAAACCCGCACTCAAAGAATATAATAGTGTCGTCTCGTTCTACTTAAAAACCTGCACTCAATAAATATAATAGTGTCGTCTCATTCTACTTAAAAACCCGCACTCAATAAATATAATAGTGTCGTCTCGTTCTACTTAAAAACCTGCACTCAATAAATATAATAGTGTCGCCTTGTTCTACTTAAAAACCCGCACTCATTGAATATAATAGTGTCGCCTCGTTCTACTTGAAAACCCGCACTCAATGAATATAATATAGTGTCGCCTCATTCTACTTAAAAACCCGCACTCAATGAATATAATATAGTGTTGCCTCGTTCTACTTAAAAAGCTGCACTCAATTAATATAATATAGTGTTGCCTTGTTCTACTTAAAAACCTGCATTCAATGAAAACAATATAGTGTTGCCTCATTCTACTTAAAAACCCGCACTCAATGAATATAATATAGTGTTGCCTCGTTCTACTTAAAAAGCTGCACTCAATTAATATAATATAGTGTTGCCTTGTTCTACTTAAAAACCTGCACTAAATGAATATAATATAGTGTTGCCTTGTTCTACTTACAAACCCGCACTAAATGAATATAATAGTGTTTACTCATTCTATTAAAATTATGAATATAATATAGTGTCGCCTCATTCTACTTAAAAACCCGCACTCAATGAATATAAATAGTGTTGCCCCGTTCTACTTAAAAACCCGCACTCAATGAATATAATATAGTAATTGCCTCGTTCTACTTAAAAACCAGGACTCATTGAATATAATAGTGTCGCTTCGTTCTACTTGAAAACCCGCACTCATGGAATATAATATAGTGTCGCCTCGTTCTACTTAAAAACCCGCACTCAATAAATATAATATAGTGTTGCCTCATTCTACTTAAAAACCCGGACTAAATGAATATAATATAGTGTTGCCTCGTGCTACTTAAAAAGCCGCACTCAATGAATATAATATAGTGTCGCCTCCTTCTACTTAAAAACCTGCACTCAATGAATATAATAGTGTCGTCTCGTTCTACTTAAAAAGCCGCACTCAATGACCATAATAGTGTCGCCTCGTTCTACTTAAAAACACGCACTCAATGAATATAATAGTGTCGTCTCGTTCTACTTAAAAAGCCGCACTCATTGAATATAATAGTGTCGCGTCGTTCTACTTGAAAACCTGCAGTCAATGAATATAATAGTGTCGCCTCGTTCTACTTAAAAACCCGCACTCAATAAATATAATAGTGTCGCGTTGTTCTACTTAAAAACCCGCACTCAATGAATATAATAGTGTCGCCTCGTTCTACTTAAAAACCCGCACTCAATCAATATAATAATATAGTGTTGCCTCGTTCTACTTGAAAACCCGCACTCAATGAATATAATATAGTGTTGCCTCGTTCTACTTGATGGCCGTTGGTAAAATACGAACCAAATACGAATTGAAACAAAAAGCCGCTTTAACGAGAATAAAATATTGACCTGCGCGCTGCGTTTAGGTATTTGTTACAAGAATATTCATTATGCCTTTTGATAATATTTTGATATTAATATTAATCAGTTCATGGTTGAACCTAATGTTCGGTAGATGAGAAGTTCGACGGGTTATTGCCAGTTTGTTTGAGAACCAAACAAAATAAAGAGGCTGTTGTTCTGTTTGAATGCCTTAGCGATAAGATGCATACGAGGACGTCATTTTTACGGACGAGACTAGTGTCCAAATTCAACAATATGCACGTCCATTGTCACATGTTTTTTCATGTCATGCACTTGCCAAGTTCCTCATAGACATGCAAGGTACACACTGTCACTGGTGTTGCCTCGTTCTACTTAAAAACCCGCACTCAATGAATATAATATAGTGTTGCCTCGTTCTACTTAAAAACCTGCACTCAATGAATATAATATAGTGTTGCCTCGTTCTACTTACAAACCCGCACTAAATGAATATAATATAGTGTTGCCTCGTTCTATTTAAAAACCTGCACTCAATGAATATAATATAGTGTCGCCTCATTCTACTTAAAAACCCGCACTCAATGAATATAATATAGTGTTGCCTCGTTCTACTTAAAAACCCGCACTCAATGAATATAGTGTCGTCTCGTTCTACTTAAAAACCCGCACTCAATAAATATAATAGTGTCGCTTTGTTCTACTTAAAAACCCGCACTCATTGAATATAATAGTGTCGCCTCGTTCTACTTGAAAACCCGCACTCATTGAATATAATATGGTGTTGCCTCGTTCTACTTACAAACCCACACTCAACGAATGTAATATAGTGTTGCCTCGTTCTATTTAAAAACCCGCACTCAATGAATATAAATAGTGTCGCCTTGTTCTACTTAAAAACCCGCACTCATTGAATATAATAGTGTCGCCTCGTTCTACTTAAAAACCCGCACTCAAAGAATATAATAGTGTCGTCTCGTTCTACTTAAAAACCTGCACTCAATAAATATAATAGTGTCGTCTCATTCTACTTAAAAACCCGCACTCAATAAATATAATAGTGTCGTCTCGTTCTACTTAAAAACCTGCACTCAATAAATATAATAGTGTCGCCTTGTTCTACTTAAAAACCCGCACTCATTGAATATAATAGTGTCGCCTCGTTCTACTTGAAAACCCGCACTCAATGAATATAATATAGTGTCGCCTCATTCTACTTAAAAACCCGCACTCAATGAATATAATATAGTGTTGCCTCGTTCTACTTAAAAAGCTGCACTCAATTAATATAATATAGTGTTGCCTTGTTCTACTTAAAAACCTGCATTCAATGAAAACAATATAGTGTTGCCTCATTCTACTTAAAAACCCGCACTCAATGAATATAATATAGTGTTGCCTCGTTCTACTTAAAAAGCTGCACTCAATTAATATAATATAGTGTTGCCTTGTTCTACTTAAAAACCTGCACTAAATGAATATAATATAGTGTTGCCTTGTTCTACTTACAAACCCGCACTAAATGAATATAATAGTGTTTACTCATTCTATTAAAATTATGAATATAATATAGTGTCGCCTCATTCTACTTAAAAACCCGCACTCAATGAATATAATATAGTGTTGCCCCGTTCTACTTAAAAAACCCGCACTCATTGAATATAATATAGTAATTGCCTCGTTCTACTTAAAAACCAGGACTCATTGAATATAATAGTGTCGCTTCGTTCTACTTGAAAACCCGCACTCATGGAATATAATATAGTGTCGCCTCGTTCTACTTAAAAACCCGCACTCAATAAATATAATATAGTGTTGCCTCATTCTACTTAAAAACCCGGACTAAATGAATATAATATAGTGTTGCCTCGTGCTACTTAAAAAGCCGCACTCAATGAATATAATATAGTGTCGCCTCCTTCTACTTAAAAACCTGCACTCAATGAATATAATAGTGTCGTCTCGTTCTACTTAAAAAGCCGCACTCAATGACCATAATAGTGTCGCCTCGTTCTACTTAAAAACACGCACTCAATGAATATAATAGTGTCGTCTCGTTCTACTTAAAAAGCCGCACTCATTGAATATAATAGTGTCGCGTCGTTCTACTTGAAAACCTGCAGTCAATGAATATAATAGTGTCGCCTCGTTCTACTTAAAAACCCGCACTCAATAAATATAATAGTGTCGCGTTGTTCTACTTAAAAACCCGCACTCAATGAATATAATAGTGTCGCCTCGTTCTACTTAAAAACCCGCACTCAATCAATATAATAATATAGTGTTGCCTCGTTCTACTTGAAAACCCGCACTCAATGAATATAATATAGTGTTGCCTCGTTCTACTTGATGGCGTTGGTAAAATACGAACCAAATACGAATTGAAACAAAAAGCCGCTTTAACGAGAATAAAATATTGACCTGCGCGCTGCGTTTAGGTATTTGTTACAAGAATATTCATTATGCCTTTTGATAATATTTTGATATTAATATTAATCAGTTCATGGTTGAACCTAATGTTCGGTAGATGAGAAGTTCGACGGGTTATTGCCAGTTTGTTTGAGAACCAAACAAAATAAAGAGGCTGTTGTTCTGTTTGAATGCCTTAGCGATAAGACGCATACGAGGACGTCATTTTTACGGACGAGACTAGTGTCCAAATTCAACAATATGCACGTCCATTGTCACATGTTTTTTCATGTCATGCACTTGCCAAGTTCCTCATAGACATGCAAGGTACACACTGTCACTGGTGTTGCCTCGTTCTACTTAAAAACCCGCACTCAATGAATATAATATAGTGTTGCCTCGTTCTACTTAAAAACCTGCACTCAATGAATATAATATAGTGTTGCCTCGTTCTACTTACAAACCCGCACTAAATGAATATAATATAGTGTTGCCTCGTTCTATTTAAAAACCTGCACTCAATGAATATAATATAGTGTCGCCTCATTCTACTTAAAAACCCGCACTCAATGAATATAATATAGTGTTGCCTCGTTCTACTTAAAAACCCGCACTCAATGAATATAGTGTCGTCTCGTTCTACTTAAAAACCCGCACTCAATAAATATAATAGTGTCGCTTTGTTCTACTTAAAAACCCGCACTCATTGAATATAATAGTGTCGCCTCGTTCTACTTGAAAACCCGCACTCATTGAATATAATATGGTGTTGCCTCGTTCTACTTACAAACCCACACTCAACGAATGTAATATAGTGTTGCCTCGTTCTATTTAAAAACCCGCACTCAATGAATATAATAGTGTCGCCTTGTTCTACTTAAAAACCCGCACTCATTGAATATAATAGTGTCGCCTCGTTCTACTTGAAAACCTGCACTCAATCAATATAATAGTGTCGCCTCGTTCTACTTAAAAACCCGCACTCAATAAATATAATATAGTGTTGCCTCGTTCTATTTAAAAACCCGCACTCAATGAATATAATATAGTGTCGCCTCCTTCTACTTAAAAACCCGCACTCAATGAATATAATAGTGTCGTCTCGTTCTACTTAAAAACCCACACTCAATGAATATAATAGTGTCGCCTCGTTCTACTTAAAAACCCGCACTCAAAGAATATAATAGTGTCGTCTCGTTCTACTTAAAAACCTGCACTCAATAAATATAATAGTGTTGTCTCATTCTACTTAAAAACCCGCACTCAATAAATATAATAGTGTCGTCTCGTTCTACTTAAAAACCTGCACTCAATAAATATAATAGTGTCGCCTTGTTCTACTTAAAAACCCGCACTCATTGAATATAATAGTGTCGCCTCGTTCTACTTGAAAACCCGCACTCAATGAATATAATATAGTGTCGCCTCATTCTACTTAAAAACCCGCACTCAATGAATATAATATAGTGTTGCCTCGTTCTACTTAAAAAGCTGCACTCAATGAATATAATATAGTGTTGCCTTGTTCTACTTAAAAACCTGCATTCAATGAAAACAATATAGTGTTGCCTCGTTCTACTTACAAACCTGCACTCAATGAATGTAATATAGTGTTGCCTCTTCTACTCAATGAATATAATATAGTGTTGCCTTGTTCTACTTAAAAACCTGCACTAAATGAATATAATATAGTGTTGCCTTGTTCTACTTACAAACCCGCACTAAATGAATATAATAGTGTTTACTCATTCTATTAAAATTATGAATATAATATAGTGTCGCCTCATTCTACTTAAAAACCCGCACTCAATGAATATAATATAGTGTTGCCTCGTTCTACTTAAAAAGCTGCACTCAATAAATATAATATAGTGTTGCCTTGTTCTACTTAAAAACCTGCATTCAATGAAAACAATATAGTGTTGCCTCATTCTACTTAAAAACCCGCACTCAATGAATATAATATAGTGTTGCCTCGTTCTACTTAAAAAGCTGCACTCAATTAATATAATATAGTGTTGCCTTGTTCTACTTAAAAACCTGCACTAAATGAATATAATATAGTGTTGCCTTGTTCTACTTACAAACCCGCACTAAATGAATATAATAGTGTTTACTCATTCTATTAAAATTATGAATATAATATAGTGTCGCCTCATTCTACTTAAAAACCCGCACTCAATGAATATAATATAGTGTTGCCCCGTTCTACTTAAAAACCCGCACTCAATGAATATAATATAGTAATTGCCTCGTTCTACTTAAAAACCAGGACTCATTGAATATAATAGTGTCGCTTCGTTCTACTTGAAAACCCGCACTCATGGAATATAATATAGTGTCGCCTCGTTCTACTTAAAAACCCGCACTCAATAAATATAATATAGTGTTGCCTCATTCTACTTAAAAACCCGGACTAAATGAATATAATATAGTGTTGCCTCGTGCTACTTAAAAAGCCGCACTCAATGAATATAATATAGTGTCGCCTCCTACTTAAAAACCTGCACTCAATGAATATAATAGTGTCGTCTCGTTCTACTTAAAAAGCCGCACTCAATGACCATAATAGTGTCGCCTCGTTCTACTTAAAAACACGCACTCAATGAATATAATAGTGTCGTCTCGTTCTACTTAAAAAGCCGCACTCATTGAATATAATAGTGTCGCGTCGTTCTACTTGAAAACCTGCAGTCAATGAATATAATAGTGTCGCCTCGTTCTACTTAAAAACCCGCACTCAATAAATATAATAGTGTCGCGTTGTTCTACTTAAAAACCCGCACTCAATGAATATAATAGTGTCGCCTCGTTCTACTTAAAAACCCGCACTCAATCAATATAATAATATAGTGTTGCCTCGTTCTACTTGAAAACCCGCACTCAATGAATATAATATAGTGTTGCCTCGTTCTACTTGATGGCCGTTGGTAAAATACGAACCAAATACGAATTGAAACAAAAAGCCGCTTTAACGAGAATAAAATATTGACCTGCGCGCTGCGTTTAGGTATTTGTTACAAGAATATTCATTATGCCTTTTGATAATATTTTGATATTAATATTAATCAGTTCATGGTTGAACCTAATGTTCGGTAGATGAGAAGTTCGACGGGTTATTGCCAGTTTGTTTGAGAACCAAACAAAATAAAGAGGCTGTTGTTCTGTTTGAATGCCTTAGCGATAAGACGCATACGAGGACGTCATTTTTACGGACGAGACTAGTGTCCAAATTCAACAATATGCACGTCCATTGTCACATGTTTTTTCATGTCATGCACTTGCCAAGTTCCTCATAGACATGCAAGGTACACACTGTCACTGGTGTTGCCTCGTTCTACTTAAAAACCCGCACTCAATGAATATAATATAGTGTTGCCTCGTTCTACTTAAAAACCTGCACTCAATGAATATAATATAGTGTTGCCTCGTTCTACTTACAAACCCGCACTAAATGAATATAATATAGTGTTGCCTCGTTCTATTTAAAAACCTGCACTCAATGAATATAATATAGTGTCGCCTCATTCTACTTAAAAACCCGCACTCAATGAATATAATATAGTGTTGCCTCGTTCTACTTAAAAACCCGCACTCAATGAATATAGTGTCGTCTCGTTCTACTTAAAAACCCGCACTCAATAAATATAATAGTGTCGCTTTGTTCTACTTAAAAACCCGCACTCATTGAATATAATAGTGTCGCCTCGTTCTACTTGAAAACCCGCACTCATTGAATATAATATGGTGTTGCCTCGTTCTACTTACAAACCCACACTCAACGAATGTAATATAGTGTTGCCTCGTTCTATTTAAAAACCCGCACTCAATGAATATAATAGTGTCGCCTTGTTCTACTTAAAAACCCGCACTCATTGAATATAATAGTGTCGCCTCGTTCTACTTGAAAACCTGCACTCAATCAATATAATAGTGTCGCCTCGTTCTACTTAAAAACCCGCACTCAATAAATATAATATAGTGTTGCCTCGTTCTATTTAAAAACCCGCACTCAATGAATATAATATAGTGTCGCCTCCTTCTACTTAAAAACCCGCACTCAATGAATATAATAGTGTCGTCTCGTTCTACTTAAAAACCCGCACTCATTGAATATAATAGTGTCGCCTCGTTCTACTTAAAAACCCGCACTCAATGAATATAATAGTGTCGTCTCGTTCTACTTAAAAACCCACACTCAATGAATATAATAGTGTCGCCTCGTTCTACTTAAAAACCCGCACTCAAAGAATATAATAGTGTCGTCTCGTTCTACTTAAAAACCTGCACTCAATAAATATAATAGTGTTGTCTCATTCTACTTAAAAACCCGCACTCAATAAATATAATAGTGTCGTCTCGTTCTACTTAAAAACCTGCACTCAATAAATATAATAGTGTCGCCTTGTTCTACTTAAAAACCCGCACTCATTGAATATAATAGTGTCGCCTCGTTCTACTTGAAAACCCGCACTCAATGAATATAATATAGTGTCTCCTCATTCTACTTAAAAACCCGCACTCAATGAATATAATATAGTGTTGCCTCGTTCTACTTAAAAAGCTGCACTCAATGAATATAATATAGTGTTGCCTTGTTCTACTTAAAAACCTGCATTCAATGAAAACAATATAGTGTTGCCTCGTTCTACTTACAAACCTGCACTCAATGAATGTAATATAGTGTTGCCTCTTCTACTCAATGAATATAATATAGTGTTGCCTTGTTCTACTTAAAAACCTGCACTAAATGAATATAATATAGTGTTGCCTTGTTCTACTTACAAACCCGCACTAAATGAATATAATAGTGTTTACTCATTCTATTAAAATTATGAATATAATATAGTGTCGCCTCATTCTACTTAAAAACCCGCACTCAATGAATATAATATAGTGTTGCCCCGTTCTACTTAAAAACCCGCACTCAATGAATATAATATAGTGTTGCCTCGTTCTACTTAAAAACCAGGACTCATTGAATATAATAGTGTCGCCTCGTTCTACTTGAAAACCCGCACTCATGGAATATAATATAGTGTCGCCTCGTTCTACTTAAAAACCCGCACTCAATAAATATAATATAGTGTTGCCTCATTCTACTTAAAAACCCGGACTAAATGAATATAATATAGTGTTGCCTCGTGCTACTTAAAAAGCCGCACTCAATGAATATAATATAGTGTTGCCTCCTTCTACTTAAAAACCTGCACTCAATGAATATAATAGTGTCGTCTCGTTCTACTTAAAAAGCCGCACTCAATGACTATAATAGTGTCGCCTCGTTCTACTTAAAAACACGCACTCAATGAATATAATAGTGTCGTCTCGTTCTACTTAAAAAGCCGCACTCATTGAATATAATAGTGTCGCGTCGTTCTACTTGAAAACCTGCAGTCAATGAATATAATAGTGTCGCCTCGTTCTACTTAAAAGCCCGCACTCAATAAATATAATAGTGTCGCGTTGTTCTACTTAAAAACCCGCACTCAATGAATATATAGTGTCGCCTCGTTCTACTTGAAAACCCGCACTCAATCAATATAATATAGTGTTGCCTCGTTCTACTTGAAAACCCGCACTCAATGAATATAATATAGTGTTGCCTCGTTCTACTTGATGGCCGTTGGTAAAATACGAACCAAATACGAATTGAAACAAAAAGCCGCTTTAACGAGAATAAAATATTGACCTGCGCGCTGCATTTAGGTATTTGTTACAAGAATATTCATTATGCCTTTTGATAATATTTTGATATTAATATTAATTCATGGTTGAACCTAATGTTCGGTAGATGAGAAGTTCGACGGGTTATTGCCAGTTTGTTTGAGAACCAAACAAAATAAAGAGGCTGTTGTTCTGTTTGAATGCCTTAGCGATAAGACGCATACGAGGACGTCATTTTTACGGACGAGACTAGTATCCAAATTCAACAATATGCTCGTCCATTGTCACATGTTTTTTCATGTCATGCACTTGCCAAGTTCCTCATAGACATGCAAGGTACACACTGTCACTGGTGTTGCCTCGTTCTACTTAAAAACCCGCACTCAATGAATATAATATAGTGTTGCCTCGTTCTACTTAAAAACCTGCACTCAATGAATATAATATAGTGTTGCCTCGTTCTACTTACAAACCCGCACTAAATGAATATAATAGTGTCGTCTCGTTCTACTTAAAAACCTGCACTCAATAAATATAATATAGTGTCGTCTCATTCTACTTAAAAACCCGCACTCAATAAATATAATATAGTGTTGCCTCGTTCTACTTAAAAACCCGCACTCAATGAATATAGTGTCGTCTCGTTCTACTTAAAAACCCGCACTCAATAAATATAATAGTGTCGCTTTGTTCTACTTAAAAACCCGCACTCATTGAATATAATAGTGTCGCCTCGTTCTACTTGAAAACCCGCACTCATTGAATATAATATGGTGTTGCCTCGTTCTACTTACAAACCCACACTCAACGAATGTAATATAGTGTTGCCTCGTTCTACTTAAAAACCCGCACTCAATGAATAGAATAGTGTCGCCTCGTTCTACTTAAAAACCCGCACTCATTGAATATAATAGTGTCGCCTCGTTCTACTTAAAAACCCGCACTCAAAGAATATAATATAGTGTCGCCTCGTTCTACTTAAAAACCCGCACTCAATGAATAGAATAGTGTCATCTCGTTCTACTTAAAAACGCGCACTCAATGAATATAATAGTGTCGTCTCGTTCTACTTAAAAACCCGCACTCAATAAATATAATATAGTGTTGCCTTGTTCTACTTAAAAACCCGCACTTAATGAATATAATATAGTGTTGCCCGTTCTACTTAAAAACCCACACTCAATGAATATAATATAGTGTTGCCTCGTTCTACTTAAAAACCCACACTCAATGAATATAATATAGTGTCGCCTCGTTCTACTTAAAAACCAGGACTAAATGAATATAATATAGTGTTGCCTCGTTCTACTTAAAAACCCGCACTCATTGAATATAATAGTGTCGCCTCGTTCTACTTGAAAACCCGCACTCAATAAATATAATATAGTGTTGCCTCATTCTACTTAAAAACCCGGACTCAATGAATATAATATAGTGTCGCCTCCTTCTACTTAAAAACCTGCACTCAATGAATATAATAGTGTCGTCTCGTTCTACTTAAAAAGCCGCACTCAATGACTATAATAGTGTCGCCTCGTTCTACTTAAAAACCCGCACTCAATGAATATAATAGTGTCGTCTCGTTCTACTTAAAAAGCCGCACTCATTGAATATAATAGTGTCGCGTCGTTCTACTTGAAAACCTGCAGTCAATGAATATAATAGTGTCGCCTCGTTCTACTTAAAAACCAGCACTCAATCAATATAATAGTGTCGCTTCGTTCTACTTAAAAACCCGCACTCAATCAATATAATAATATAGTGTTGCCTCGTTCTACTTGAAAACCCGCACTCAATGAATATAATATAGTGTTGCCTCGTTCTACTTGATGGCCGTTGGTAAAATACGAACCAAATACGAATTGAAACAAAAAGCCGCTTTAACGAGAATAAAATATTGACCTGCGCGCTGCGTTTAGGTATTTGTTACAAGAATATTCATTATGCCTTTTGATAATATTTTGATATTAATATTAATCAGTTCATGGTTGAACCTAATGTTCGGTAGATGAGAAGTTCGACGGGTTATTGCCAGTTTGTTTGAGAACCAAACAAAATAAAGAGGCTGTTGTTCTGTTCGAATGCCTTAGCGATAAGACGCATACGAGGACGTCATTTTTACGGACGAGACTAGTGTCCAAATTCAACAATATGCACGTCCATTGTCACATGTTTTTTTATGTCATGCACTTGCCAAGTTCATCATAGACATGCAAGGTACACACTGTCACTGGTGTTGCCTCGTTCTACTTAAAAACCCGCACTCAATGAATATAATATAGTGTTGCCTCGTTCTACTTACAAACCCGCACTCAATGAATATAATATAGTGTTGCCTCGTTCTACTTAAAAACCTGCACTCAATGAATATAATATAGTGTCGCCTCATTCTACTTAAAAACCCGCACTCAATGAATATAATATAGTGTTGCCTCGTTCTACTTAAAAACCCGCACTCAATGAATATAGTGTCGTCTCGTTCTGCTTAAAAACCCGCACTCAATAAATATAGTGTCGCTTTGTTCTACTTAAAAACCCGCACTCATTGAATATAATAGTGTCGCCTCGTTCTACTTGAAAACCCGCACTCATTGAATATAATATGGTGTTGCCTCGTTCTACTTACAAACCCACACTCAACGAATGTAATATAGTGTTGCCTCGTTCTATTTAAAAACCCGCACTCAATGAATATAATAGTGTCGCCTTGTTCTACTTAAAAACCCGCACTCATTGAATATAATAGTGTCGCCTCGTTCTACTTGAAAACCTGCACTCAATCAATATAATAGTGTCGCCTCGTTCTACTTAAAAACCCGCACTCAATAAATATAATATAGTGTTGCCTCGTTCTATTTAAAAACCCGCACTCAATGAATATAATATAGTGTCGCCTCCTTCTACTTAAAAACCCGCACTCAATGAATATAATAGTGTCGTCTCGTTCTACTTAAAAACCCGCACTCATTGAATATAATAGTGTCGCCTCGTTCTACTTAAAAACCCGCACTCAATGAATATAATAGTGTCGTCTCGTTCTACTTAAAAACCCACACTCAATGAATATAATAGTGTCGCCTCGTTCTACTTAAAAACCCGCACTCAAAGAATATAATAGTGTCGTCTCGTTCTACTTAAAAACCTGCACTCAATAAATATAATAGTGTTGTCTCATTCTACTTAAAAACCCGCACTCAATAAATATAATAGTGTCGTCTCGTTCTACTTAAAAACCTGCACTCAATAAATATAATAGTGTCGCCTTGTTCTACTTAAAAACCCGCACTCATTGAATATAATAGTGTCGCCTCGTTCTACTTGAAAACCCGCACTCAATGAATATAATATAGTGTCGCCTCATTCTACTTAAAAACCCGCACTCAATGAATATAATATAGTGTTGCCTCGTTCTACTTAAAAAGCTGCACTCAATGAATATAATATAGTGTTGCCTTGTTCTACTTAAAAACCTGCATTCAATGAAAACAATATAGTGTTGCCTCGTTCTACTTACAAACCTGCACTCAATGAATGTAATATAGTGTTGCCTCTTCTACTCAATGAATATAATATAGTGTTGCCTTGTTCTACTTAAAAACCTGCACTAAATGAATATAATATAGTGTTGCCTTGTTCTACTTACAAACCCGCACTAAATGAATATAATAGTGTTTACTCATTCTATTAAAATTATGAATATAATATAGTGTCGCCTCATTCTACTTAAAAACCCGCACTCAATGAATATAATATAGTGTTGCCTCGTTCTACTTAAAAAGCTGCACTCAATGAATATAATATAGTGTTGCCTTGTTCTACTTAAAAACCTGCATTCAATGAAAACAATATAGTGTTGCCTCATTCTACTTAAAAACCCGCACTCAATGAATATAATATAGTGTTGCCTCGTTCTACTTAAAAAGCTGCACTCAATTAATATAATATAGTGTTGCCTTGTTCTACTTAAAAACCTGCACTAAATGAATATAATATAGTGTTGCCTTGTTCTACTTACAAACCCGCACTAAATGAATATAATAGTGTTTACTCATTCTATTAAAATTATGAATATAATATAGTGTCGCCTCATTCTACTTAAAAACCCGCACTCAATGAATATAATATAGTGTTGCCCCGTTCTACTTAAAAACCCGCACTCAATGAATATAATATAGTAATTGCCTCGTTCTACTTAAAAACCAGGACTCATTGAATATAATAGTGTCGCTTCGTTCTACTTGAAAACCCGCACTCATGGAATATAATATAGTGTCGCCTCGTTCTACTTAAAAACCCGCACTCAATAAATATAATATAGTGTTGCCTCATTCTACTTAAAAACCCGGACTAAATGAATATAATATAGTGTTGCCTCGTGCTACTTAAAAAGCCGCACTCAATGAATATAATATAGTGTCGCCTCCTACTTAAAAACCTGCACTCAATGAATATAATAGTGTCGTCTCGTTCTACTTAAAAAGCCGCACTCAATGACCATAATAGTGTCGCCTCGTTCTACTTAAAAACACGCACTCAATGAATATAATAGTGTCGTCTCGTTCTACTTAAAAAGCCGCACTCATTGAATATAATAGTGTCGCGTCGTTCTACTTGAAAACCTGCAGTCAATGAATATAATAGTGTCGCCTCGTTCTACTTAAAAACCCGCACTCAATAAATATAATAGTGTCGCGTTGTTCTACTTAAAAACCCGCACTCAATGAATATAATAGTGTCGCCTCGTTCTACTTAAAAACCCGCACTCAATGAATATAATAATATAGTGTTGCCTCGTTCTACTTAAAAACCTGCACTCAATGAATATAATATAGTGTTGCCTCGTTCTACTTACAAACCCGCACTAAATGAATATAATATAGTGTTGCCTCGTTCTATTTAAAAACCTGCACTCAATGAATATAATATAGTGTCGCCTCATTCTACTTAAAAACCCGCACTCAATGAATATAATATAGTGTTGCCTCGTTCTACTTAAAAACCCGCACTCAATGAATATAGTGTCGTCTCGTTCTACTTAAAAACCCGCACTCAATAAATATAATAGTGTCGCTTTGTTCTACTTAAAAACCCGCACTCATTGAATATAATAGTGTCGCCTCGTTCTACTTGAAAACCCGCACTCATTGAATATAATATGGTGTTGCCTCGTTCTACTTACAAACCCACACTCAACGAATGTAATATAGTGTTGCCTCGTTCTATTTAAAAACCCGCACTCAATGAATATAATAGTGTCGCCTTGTTCTACTTAAAAACCCGCACTCATTGAATATAATAGTGTCGCCTCGTTCTACTTGAAAACCTGCACTCAATCAATATAATAGTGTCGCCTCGTTCTACTTAAAAACCCGCACTCAATAAATATAATATAGTGTTGCCTCGTTCTATTTAAAAACCCGCACTCAATGAATATAATATAGTGTCGCCTCCTTCTACTTAAAAACCCGCACTCAATGAATATAATAGTGTCGTCTCGTTCTACTTAAAAACCCGCACTCATTGAATATAATAGTGTCGCCTCGTTCTACTTAAAAACCCGCACTCAATGAATATAATAGTGTCGTCTCGTTCTACTTAAAAACCCACACTCAATGAATATAATAGTGTTGCCTCGTTCTACTTAAAAACCCGCACTCAAAGAATATAATAGTGTCGTCTCGTTCTACTTAAAAACCTGCACTCAATAAATATAATAGTGTTGTCTCATTCTACTTAAAAAACCCGCACTCAATAAATATAATAGTGTCGTCTCGTTCTACTTAAAAACCTGCACTCAATAAATATAATAGTGTCGCCTTGTTCTACTTAAAAACCCGCACTCATTGAATATAATAGTGTCGCCTCGTTCTACTTGAAAACCCGCACTCAATGAATATAATATAGTGTCGCCTCATTCTACTTAAAAACCCGCACTCAATGAATATAATATAGTGTTGCCTCGTTCTACTTAAAAAGCTGCACTCAATGAATATAATATAGTGTTGCCTTGTTCTACTTAAAAACCTGCATTCAATGAAAACAATATAGTGTTGCCTCGTTCTACTTACAAACCCGCACTCAATGAATGTGATATAGTGTTGCCTCTTCTACTCAATGAATATAATATAGTGTTGCCTTGTTCTACTTAAAAACCTGCACTAAATGAATATAATATAGTGTTGCCTTGTTCTACTTACAAACCCGCACTAAATGAATATAATAGTGTTTACTCATTCTATTAAAATTATGAATATAATATAGTGTCGCCTCATTCTACTTAAAAACCCGCACTCAATGAATATAATATAGTGTTGCCCCGTTCTACTTAAAAACCCGCACTCAATGAATATAATATAGTGTTGCCTCGTTCTACTTAAAAACCAGGACTCATTGAATATAATAGTGTCGCCTCGTTCTACTTGAAAACCCGCACTCATGGAATATAATATAGTGTCGCCTCGTTCTACTTAAAAACCCGCACTCAATAAATATAATATAGTGTTGCCTCATTCTACTTAAAAACCCGGACTAAATGAATATAATATAGTGTTGCCTCGTGCTACTTAAAAAGCCGCACTCAATGAATATAATATAGTGTTGCCTCCTTCTACTTAAAAACCTGCACTCAATGAATATAATAGTGTCGTCTCGTTCTACTTAAAAAGCCGCACTCAATGACTATAATAGTGTCCCCTCGTTCTACTTAAAAACACGCACTCAATGAATATAATAGTGTCGTCTCGTTCTACTTAAAAAGCCGCACTCATTGAATATAATAGTGTCGCGTCGTTCTACTTGAAAACCTGCAGTCAATGAATATAATAGTGTCGCCTCGTTCTACTTAAAAACCCGCACTCAATAAATATAATAGTGTCGCGTTGTTCTACTTAAAAACCCGCACTCAATGAATATAATAGTGTCGCCTCGTTCTACTTAAAAACCCGCACTCAATCAATATAATAATATAGTGTTGCCTCGTTCTACTTGAAAACCCGCACTCAATGAATATAATATAGTGTTGCCTCGTTCTACTTGATGGCCGTTGGTAAAATACGAACCAAATACGAATTGAAACAAAAAGCCGCTTTAACGAGAATAAAATATTGACCTGCGCGCTGCGTTTAGGTATTTGTTACAAGAATATTCATTATGCCTTTTGATAATATTTTGATATTAATATTAATCAGTTCATGGTTGAACCTAATGTTCGGTAGATGAGAAGTTCGACGGGTTATTGCCAGTTTGTTTGAGAACCAAACAAAATAAAGAGGCTGTTGTTCTGTTTGAATGCCTTAGCGATAAGACGCATACGAGGACGTCATTTTTACGGACGAGACTAGTGTCCAAATTCAACAATATGCACGTCCATTGTCACATGTTTTTTCATGTCATGCACTTGCCAAGTTCCTCATAGACATGCAAGGTACACACTGTCACTGGTGTTGCGTCGTTCTACTTAAAAACCCGCACTCAATGAATATAATATAGTGTTGCCTCGTTCTACTTAAAAACCTGCACTCAATGAATATAATATAGTGTTGCCTCGTTCTACTTACAAACCCGCACTAAATGAATATAATATAGTGTTGCCTCGTTCTATTTAAAAACCTGCACTCAATGAATATAATATAGTGTCGCCTCATTCTACTTAAAAACCCGCACTCAATGAATATAATATAGTGTTGCCTCGTTCTACTTAAAAACCCGCACTCAATGAATATAGTGTCGTCTCGTTCTACTTAAAAACCCGCACTCAATAAATATAATAGTGTCGCTTTGTTCTACTTAAAAACGCGCACTCATTGAATATAATAGTGTCGCCTCGTTCTACTTGAAAACCCGCACTCATTGAATATAATATGGTGTTGCCTCGTTCTACTTACAAACCCACACTCAACGAATGTAATATAGTGTTGCCTCGTTCTACTTAAAAACCCGCACTCAATGAATAGAATAGTGTCGCCTCGTTCTACTTAAAAACCCGCACTCATTGAATATAATAGTGTCGCCTCGTTCTACTTAAAAACCCGCACTCAAAGAATATAATATAGTGTCGCCTCGTTCTACTTAAAAACCCGCACTCAATGAATAGAATAGTGTCATCTCGTTCTACTTAAAAACGCGCACTCAATGAATATAATAGTGTCGTCTCGTTCTACTTAAAAACCCGCACTCAATAAATATAATATAGTGTTGCCTTGTTCTATTTAAAAACCCGCACTTAATGAATATAATATAGTGTTGCCTCGTTCTACTTAAAAACCCACACTCAATGAATATAATATAGTGTTGCCTCGTTCTACTTAAAAACCCACACTCAATGAATATAATATAGTGTTGCCTCGTTCTACTTAAAAACCAGGACTAAATGAATATAATATAGTGTTGCCTCGTTCTACTTAAAAACCCGCACTCATTGAATATAATAGTGTCGCCTCGTTCTACTTGAAAACCCGCACTCAATAAATATAATATAGTGTTGCCTCATTCTACTTAAAAACCCGGACTCAATGAATATAATATAGTGTCGCCTCCTTCTACTTAAAAACCTGCACTCAATGAATATAATAGTGTCGTCTCGTTCTACTTAAAAAGCCGCACTCAATGACTATAATAGTGTCGCCTCGTTCTACTTAAAAACCCGCACTCAATGAATATAATAGTGTCGTCTCGTTCTACTTAAAAAGCCGCACTCAATGAATATAATAGTGTCGCCTCGTTCTACTTGAAAACCTGCAGTCAATGAATATAATAGTGTCGCCTCGTTCTACTTAAAAACCCGCACTCAATAAATATAATAGTGTCGCCTCGTTCTACTTAAAAACCCGCACTCAATCAATATAATAATATAGTGTTGCCTCGTTCTACTTGAAAACCCGCACTCAATGAATATAATATAGTGTTGCCTCGTTCTACTTGATGGCCGTTGGTAAAATACGAACCAAATACGAATTGAAACAAAAAGCCGCTTTAACGAGAATAAAATATTGACCTGCGCGCTGCGTTTAGGTATTTGTTACAAGAATATTCATTATGCCTTTTGATAATATTTTGATATTAATATTAATCAGTTCATGGTTGAACCTAATGTTCGGTAGATGAGAAGTTCGACGGGTTATTGCCAGTTTGTTTGAGAACCAAACAAAATAAAGAGGCTGTTGTTCTGTTCGAATGCCTTAGCGATAAGACGCATACGAGGACGTCATTTTTACGGACGAGACTAGTGTCCAAATTCAACAATATGCACGTCCATTGTCACATGTTTTTTTATGTCATGCACTTGCCAAGTTCATCATAGACATGCAAGGTACACACTGTCACTGGTGTTGCCTCGTTCTACTTAAAAACCCGCACTCAATGAATATAATATAGTGTTGCCTCGTTCTACTTAAAAACCTGCACTCAATGAATATAATATAGTGTTGCCTCGTTCTACTTACAAACCCGCACTAAATGAATATAATATAGTGTTGCCTCGTGCTACTTAAAAAGCCGCACTCAATGAATATAATATAGTGTCGCCTCCTTCTACTTAAAAACCTGCACTCAATGAATATAATAGTGTCGTCTCGTTCTACTTAAAAAGCCGCACTCAATGACTATAATAGTGTCGCCTCGTTCTACTTAAAAACACGCACTCAATGAATATAATAGTGTCGTCTCGTTCTACTTAAAAAGCCGCACTCATTGAATATAATAGTGTCGCGTCGTTCTACTTGAAAACCTGCAGTCAATGAATATAATAGTGTCGCCTCGTTCTACTTAAAAACCCGCACTCAATAAATATAATAGTGTCGCCTCGTTCTACTTAAAAACCCGCACTCAATGAATATAATAGTGTCGCCTCGTTCTACTTAAAAACCCGCACTCAATCAATATAATAATATAGTGTTGCCTCGTTCTACTTGAAAACCCGCACTCAATGAATATAATATAGTGTTGCCTCGTTCTACTTGATGGCCGTTGGTAAAATACGAACCAAATCGAATTGAAACAAAAAGCCGCTTTAACGAGAATAAAATATTGACCTGCGCGCTGCGTTTAGGTATTTGTTACAAGAATATTCATTATGCCTTTTGATAATATTTTGATATTAATATTAATCAGTTCATGGTTGAACCTAATGTTCGGTAGATGAGAAGTTCGACGGGTTATTGCCAGTTTGTTTGAGAACCAAACAAAATAAAAGAGGCTGTTGTTCTGTTTGAATGCCTTAGCGATAAGACGCATACGAGGACGTCATTTTTACGGACGAGACTAGTGTCCAAATTCAACAATATGCACGTCCATTGTCACATGTTTTTTCATGTCATGCACTTGCCAAGTTCCTCATAGACATGCAAGGTACACACTGTCACTGGTGTTGCCTCGTTCTACTTAAAAACCCGCACTCAATGAATATAATATAGTGTTGCCTCGTTCTACTTAAAAACCCGCACTCAATGAATATAATATAGTGTTGCCTCGTTCTACTTAAAAACCTGCACTCAATGAATATAATATAGTGTTGCCTCGTTCTACTTACAAACCCGCACTAAATGAATATAATATAGTGTTGCCTCGTTCTATTTAAAAACCTGCACTCAATGAATATAATATAGTGTCGCCTCATTCTACTTAAAAACCCGCACTCAATGAATATAATAGTGTCGTCTCGTTCTACTTAAAAACCCACACTCAATGAATATAATAGTGTCGTCTCGTTCTACTTAAAAACCTGCACTCAATAAATATAATAGTGTCGCCTCGTTCTACTTAAATCCCGCACTCAAAGAATATAATATAGTGTCGCCTCGTTCTACTTAAAAACTCGCACTCAATGAATAGAATAGTGTCATCTCGTTCTACTTAAAAACCCGCACTCAATGAATATAATAGTGTCGTCTCGTTCTACTTAAAAACCCGCACTCAATAAATATAATATAGTGTTGCCTTGTTCTATTTAAAAACCCGCACTCAATGAATATAATATAGTGTCACCTCATTCTACTTAAAAACCCGCACTCAATGAATATAATATAGTGTTGCCTCGTTCTACTTAAAAACCCACACTCAATGAATATAATATAGTGTTGCCTCGTTCTACTTAAAAACCAGGACTAAATGAATATAATATAGTGTTGCCTCGTTCTACTTAAAAACCCGCACTCATTGAATATAATAGTGTTGCCTCGTTCTACTTGAAAACCTGCACTCATGGAATATAATATAGTGTCGCCTCGTTCTACTTAAAAACCCGCACTCAATAAATATAATATAGTGTTGCCTCATTCTACTTAAAAACCCGGACTAAATGAATATAATATAGTGTTGCCTCGTGCTACTTAAAAAGCAGCACTCAATGAATATAATATAGTGTCGCCTCCTTCTACTTAAAAACCTGCACTCAATGAATATAATAGTGTCGTCTCGTTCTACTTAAAAAGCCGCACTCAATGACTATAATAGTGTCGGCTCGTTCTACTTAAAAACCCGCACTCAATGAATATAATAGTGTCGTCTCGTTCTACTTAAAAAGCCGCACTCATTGAATATAATAGTGTCGCGTCGTTCTACTTGAAAACCCGCACTCATTGAATATAATAGTGTCGCCTCGTTCTACTTGAAAACCCGCACTCAATGAATATAATATAGTGTCGCCTCATTCTACTTAAAAACCCGCACTCAATGAATATAATATAGTGTTGCCTCGTTCTACTTAAAAAGCTGCACTCAATGAATATAATATAGTGTTGCCTTGTTCTACTTAAAAACCTGCATTCAATGAAAACAATATAGTGTTGCCTCGTTCTACTTACAAACCCGCACTCAATGAATGTAATATAGTGTTGCCTCTTCTACTCAATGAATATAATATAGTGTTGCCTTGTTCTACTTACAAACCCGCACTAAATGAATATTATAGTGTTTACTCATTCTATTAAAATTATGAATATAATATAGTGTCGCCTCATTCTACTTAAAAACCCGCACTCAATGAATATAATATAGTGTTGCCTCGTTCTACTTAAAAACCCGCACTCAATGAATATAATATAGTGTTGCCTCGTTCTACTTAAAAACCAGGACTCATTGAATATAATAGTGTCGCCTCGTTCTACTTGAAAACCCGCACTCATGGAATATAATATAGTGTCGCCTCGTTCTACTTAAAAACCCGCACTCAATAAATATAATATAGTGTTGCCTCATTCTACTTAAAAACCCGGACTAAATGAATATAATATAGTGTTGCCTCGTGCTACTTAAAAAGCCGCACTCAATGAATATAATATAGCGTCGCCTCCTTCTACTTAAAAACCTGCACTCAATGAATATAATAGTGTCGTCTCGTTCTACTTAAAAAGCCGCACTCAATGACTATAATAGTGTCGCCTCGTTCTACTTAAAAACACGCACTCAATGAATATAATAGTGTCGTCTCGTTCTACTTAAAAAGCCGCACTCATTGAATATAATAGTGTCGCGTCGTTCTACTTGAAAACCTGCAGTCAATGAATATAATAGTGTCGCCTCGTTCTACTTAAAAACCCGCACTCAATCAATATAATAATATAGTGTTGCCTCGTTCTACTTGAAAACCCGCACTCAATGAATATAATATAGTGTTGCCTCGTTCTACTTGATGGCCGTTGGTAAAATACGAACCAAATGCGAATTGAAACAAAAAGCCACTTTAACGAGAATAAAATATTGACCTGCGCGCTGCGTTTAGGTATTTGTTACAAGAATATTCATTATGCCTTTTGATAATATTTTGATATTAATATTAATCAGTTCATGGTTGAACCTAATGTTCGGTAGATGAGAAGTTCGACGGGTTATTGCCAGTTTGTTTGAGAACCAAACAAAATAAAGAGGCTGTTGTTCTGTTTGAATGCCTTAGCGATAAGACGCATACGAGGACGTCATTTTTACGGACGAGACTAGTGTCCAAATTGAACAATATGCACGTCCATTGTCACATGTTTTTTCATGTCATGCACTTGCCAAGTTCCTCATAGACATGCAAGGTACAGTGTTGTCACTGGTGTTGCCTCGTTCTACTTAAAAACCCGCACTCAATGAATATAATATAGTGTTGCCTCGTTCTACTTAAAAACCTGCACTCAATGAATATAATATAGTGTTGCCTCGTTCTACTTACAAACCCGCACTCATTGAATATAATAGTGTCGCCTCGTTCTACTTGAAAACCTGCACTCAATCAATATAATAGTGTCGCCTCGTTCTACTTAAAAACCCACACTCAATAAATATAATATAGTGTTGCCTCGTTCTATTTAAAAACCCGCACTCAATTAATATAGTGTCGACTCGTTCTACTTAAAAACCCGCACTCAATAAATATAATAGTGTCGCTTTGTTCTACTTAAAAACCCGCACTCATTGAATATAATAGTGTCGCCTCGTTCTACTTGAAAACCCGCACTCAATGAATATAATATGGTGTCGCCTCGTTCTACTTACAAACCCACACTCAATGAATGTAATATAGTGTCGTCTCGTTCTACTTAAAAACCCGCACTCAATGAATATAATAGTGTCGCCTCGTTCTACTTAAAAACCCGCACTCATTGAATATAATAGTGTCGCATCGTTCTACTTGAAAACCTGCACTCAATGAATATAATAGTGTCGCCTCGTTCTACTTAAAAACCCGCACTCAATAAATATAATATAGTGTTGCCTCGTTCTATTTAAAAACCCGCACTCAATGAATATAATATAGTGTCGCCTCCTACTTAAAAACCCGCACTCAATGAATATAATAGTGTCGTCTCGTTCTACTTAAAAACCCGCACTCATTGAATATAATAGTGTCGCCTGGTTCTACTTAAAAACCCGCACTCAAAGAATATAATAGTGTCGCCTTATTCTACTTAAAAACCCGCACTCATTGAATATAATAGTGTCGCCTCATTCTACTTAAAAACCCGCACTCAAAGAATATAATAGTGTCGTCTCGTTCTACTTAAAAACCTGCACTCAATAAATATAATAGTGTCGTCTCATTCTACTTAAAAACCCGCACTCAATAAATATAATAGTGTCGTCTCGTTCTACTTAAAAACCTGCACTCAATAAATATAATAGTGTCGCCTTGTTCTACTTAAAAACCCGCACTCATTGAATATAATAGTGTAGCCTCGTTCTACTTGAAAACCCGCACTCAATGAATATAATATAGTGTTGCCTCGTTCTACTTAAAAAGCTGCACTCAATGAATATAATATAGTGTTGCCTTGTTCTACTTAAAAACCTGCACTCAATGAATATAATATAGTGTTGCCTCGTTCTACTTACAAACCCGCACTCAATGAATGTAATATAGTGTTGCCTCTTCTACTCAATGAATATAATATAGTGTTGCCTTGTTCTACTTAAAAACCTGCACTCAATGAATATAATAGTGTCGCCTCGTTCTACTTAAAAACCCGCACTCAATGAATATAATAGTGTCGCCTCATTCTACTTAAAAACCCGCACTCAATGAATATAAATAGTGTCGCCTCATTCTACTTAAAAACCCGCACTCAATGAATATAATATAGTGTTGCTTCGTTCTACTTAAAAACCCGCACTCAATGAATATAATATAGTGTTGCCTCGTTCTACTTAAAAACCCGCACTCATTGAATATAATAGTGTCGCCTCGTTCTACTTAAAAACCCGCACTCATGGAATATAATATAGTGTCGCCTCGTTCTACTTAAAAACCCGCACTCAATAAATATAATATAGTGTCGCCTCATTCTACTTAAAAACCCGCACTCAATGAATATAATATAGTGTTGCCTCGTTCTACTTAAAAACCCGCACTCAATGAATATAATATAGTGTCGCCTCCTACTTAAAAACCTGCACTCAATGAATATAATAGTGTCGTCTCGTTCTACTTAAAAACCCGCACTCAATGAATATAATAGTGTCGCCTCGTTCTACTTAAAAACCCGCACTCAATGAATATAATAGTGTCGTCTCGTTCTACTTAAAAAGCCGCACTCATTGAATATAATAGTGTCGCCTCGTTCTACTTGAAAACCTGCACTCAATGAATATAATAGTGTCGCCTCGTTCTACTTAAAAACCCGCACTCAATGAATATAATAGTGTCGCCTCGTTCTACTTAAAAACCCGCACTCAATCAATATAATAATATAGTGTTGCCTCGTTCTACTTGAAAACCCGCACTCAATGAATATAATATAGTGTTGCCTCGTTCTACTTACAAACCCGCACTCAATGAATATAATATAGTGTTGCCTCGTTCTACTTAAAAACCTGCACTCAATGAATATAATATAGTGTCGCCTCATTCTACTTAAAAACCCGCACTCAATGAATATAATATAGTGTTGCCTCGTTCTACTTAAAAACCCGCACTCAATGAATATAGTGTCGTCTCGTTCTACTTAAAAACCCGCACTCAATAAATATAATAGTGTCGCTTTGTTCTACTTAAAAACCCGCACTCAATGAATATAATAGTGTCGCCTCGTTCTACTTAAAAACCCGCACTCAATGAATATAATATAGTGTTGCCTCGTTCTACTTAAAAACCCGCACTCAATGAATATAATATAGTGTTGCCTCGTTCTACTTAAAAACCCGCACTCAATGAATATAATAGTGTCGCCTTGTTCTACTTAAAAACCCGCACTCATTGAATATAATAGTGTCGCCTCGTTCTACTTGAAAACCCGCACTCAATCAATATAATAGTGTCGCCTCGTTCTACTTAAAAACCCGCACTCAATAAATATAATATAGTGTTGCCTCGTTCTATTTAAAAACCCGCACTCAATGAATATAATATAGTGTCGCCTCCTTCTACTTAAAAACCCGCACTCAATGAATATAATAGTGTCGTCTCGTTCTACTTAAAAACCCGCACTCATTGAATATAATAGTGTCGCCTCGTTCTACTTAAAAACCCGCACTCAATAAATATAATAGTGTCGCCTCGTTCTACTTAAAAACCCGCACTCAATGAATATAATAGTGTCGCCTCGTTCTACTTAAAAACCCGCACTCAATGAATATAATAGTGTCGCCTCGTTCTACTTAAAAACCCGCACTCAATGAATATAATATAGTGTTGCCTCGTTCTACTTAAAAACCCGCACTCAATGAATATAATATAGTGTTGCCTCGTTCTACTTAAAAACCCGCACTCAATGAATATAATAGTGTCGCCTCGTTCTACTTAAAAACCCGCACTCAATGAATATAATAGTGTCGCCTCGTTCTACTTAAAAACCCGCACTCATTGAATATAATAGTGTCGCCTCGTTCTACTTAAAAACCCGCACTCAAAGAATATAATAGTGTCGCCTTGTTCTACTTAAAAACCCGCACTCGTTGAATATAATAGTGTCGCCTCGTTCTACTTAAAAACCCGCACTCAAAGAATATAATAGTGTCGCCTCGTTCTACTTAAAAACCCGCACTCAATAAATATAATAGTGTCGCCTCGTTCTACTTAAAAACCCGCACTCAATGAATATAATAGTGTCGTCTCGTTCTACTTAAAAACCCGCACTCAATGAATATAATAGTGTCGCCTCGTTCTACTTAAAAACCCGCACTCAATGAATATAATAGTGTCGCCTCGTTCTACTTAAAAACCCGCACTCAATGAATATAATATAGTGTCGCCTCATTCTACTTAAAAACCCGCACTCAATGAATATAATATAGTGTTGCCTCGTTCTACTTAAAAACCCGCACTCAATGAATATAATATAGTGTTGCCTCGTTCTACTTAAAAACCCGCACTCAATGAATATAATATAGTGTTGCCTCGTTCTACTTAAAAACCCGCACTCAATGAATATAATATAGTGTTGCCTCGTTCTACTTAAAAAGCTGCACTCAATGAATATAATATAGTGTCGCGTCCTTCTACTTAAAAACCCGCACTCATTGAATATAATAGTGTCGCCTCGTTCTACTTGAAAACCCGCACTCAAACAATATAATATAGTGTCGCCTCGTTCTATTTAAAAACCCGCACTCAATGAATATAATATAGTTTTGCCTCGTTCTACTTAAAAACCCGCACTCAATGAATATAATATAGTCGTGCACTCAATTCTACTTAAAAACCCACTCAATGAATATAACATAGTGTTGCCTCGTTCTACTTAAAAACCCGCACTCAATGAATATAATATAGTGTTGCCTCGTTCTACTTAAAAACCTTGCACTCATTGAATATAATAGTGTCGCCTCGTTCTACTTAAAAACCCGCACTCAATGAATATAGTGTCGCCTCATTCTACTTAAAAACCAGCACTCAATGAATATAATAGTGTCGCCTCGTTCTACTGAAAAACCTGCACTCGTTAAATATAATATAGTGTCGCCTCGTTCTACTGAAAAACCTGCACTCAATGAATATAATAATGTCGCCTTGTTCTACTTATAAACCCGCACTCAATGAATATAATATAATGTCGCCTCGTTCTACTTACAAACCCACACTCAATGAATATAATATAGTGTCGCCTTGTTCTACTTAAAAACCTGCACTCAACGAATATAATATAGTGTTGCCTCGTTCTACTTAAAAAGCCGCACTCATTGAATATAATAGTGTTGCCTCGTTCTACTTAAAAACCCGCACTCAATGAATATAATATAGTGTTGCCTCGTTCTACTTAAAAACCCGCACTCAATGAATATAATATAGTGTTGCCTCGTTCTACTTAAAAACCCGCACTCAATGAATATAATATAGTGTCGCCTCGTTCTACTTAAAAACCCGCACTCAATGAATATAATAGTGTCGCCTCGTTCTACTTAAAAACCTGCACTCAATAAATATAGTGTCGCCTTGTTCTACTTAAAAACCCGCACTCATTGAATATAATAGTGTCCCCTCGTTCTACTTGAAAACCCGCACTCAAACAATATAATATAGTGTCGCCTCGTTCTATTTAAAAACCTGCACTCAATGAATATAATATAGTGTTGCCTCGTTCTACTAAAACAGCTACACTAAATGAATATAATATAGTTTTCACTCGTTCTACTTAAAAACCCGCATTCAATGAATATAATATAGTGTTGCCTCGTTCTACTTAAAAACCTGCACTCAAAACAATATAGTTTCGCCTCGTTCTACTTACAAACCCGCATTCAATGAATATAATATAGTGTTGCCTTGTTCTACTTACAAACCCGCACGCAATGAATATAATAGTGTTGCCTCGTTCTACTTAAAAAACCGCACTCAATGAATGTAATATAGTGTCGCCTCATTCTACTTAAAAACCCGCACTCAATGAATATAATATAGTGTCGCCTCGTTCTACTTACAAACCCGCACTCAACGAATACAATATAGTGTCCCGTCGTTCTACTTACAAACCCGCACTCAACGAATGTAATATAGTATTGCCTCGTTCTACTTAAAGGTCAACTCCAGCCCTTGTGTATTTTTGATATTATATGCATTGAAGCACGTAGAATCCGAAAAAAATAATTAAAAATTGAATAGCAACGTATTTTTCATTGATTTCTGGACTTTTTTTCCAAGTATTTTGGGTTTTTTTACAAAAAAACCGTGTTCCATTGGAAGTCTGGGACTAGGGAGCTTGTGACGTAAACTAAGGAACACCCTTCACGCTCGCGCAAGTTATTTTATATAATCGTGTTATAGTCAATCGGTCTTTCTGCGAGTTATTCTACATAATAAATTGGATCTTTCTGTTGCGAAAACATGTCGGATCTTAGTTCAGAGTCGGATGTTGAAAGCAGTGTATCGGAAAGTGAAGTTTCGTCATATTCGTCGTCAGAAATCGAAGAATTCGAAGAGGACGCTAGACAACATGGCAGTCACGAAGTCGACGGAGTAGAGCCATACGCAGATGAGCCAATTGCAAGTTCGGAATGGCTGCGTGGATACCACAGTGAGCAGCAACAATTGAATGAACAGTTGGTCGAGTTGCAAGGACGCTTGGAAAACGAAATACCTATAAACACATGGTATGTTTTGTCTATAAAACTATTATATATTATACTGTTCGGTGTTCGCTGATCATTCCTGTAAACGTTATTCATCTTAAAACTACGGTATTTTGAAGATTCATCTATCTCAATATAGATAATAGAATACTGTTTATTTTAATTTACATACATCTTATTATATGTCGCAGTGATTTCGTTTGGTATTATATTATAATATTGACAACTTCGCAAACACTGCAGTTGTATAATTGTATTCATTTCACTCAACTTCTTGTTTAACATTCTAATGAGACTACTAGCTTTATATGGACTTCTTTTATAATTTTATAATCTTGTATTATTGTAAATTTGTGTATGTGTAATTTTATATGCAGGGCCCTTTGAATATCAGCCAAGTTGCTGAATGGGCTACCCTGCTAAAATAAAGCTTCTTATCTTATCTTATCTTATCTTATCAGGTGCAAGTGTGGCAGCCGTGCAGTAAATCTCTTGGTTAACGCAAAAGAGTGTAAATGCTGCACCGAAATACCAAAATGTATGGATGCGCTTAAAGATAAATGGGTCACCGAGGAAATCGAAGAAGAACTGTCATGCATCACAGAACATCCTGGATTCAGAGCAGTATGCCTTGAACGATGGTCACTCAAGCTTGCCGCTGATAAATATAAAACGTTACAAAATAAAAGATATACAAATTCTGGAGCAGAGAAAAGGTAGGGTAATAATTTCAAACCATAGTATTATTAGTGCCATGGTAGGCTCCAGGGTTGATAAAATTATTTTGTAATAATATTGGGTTTATAAGTAAAGCGTGACATGCAGCTTGTAGTAAATACTAAATTGTTTGTCTCACCTTGAGTACAGTAGCAAACAATTTACTATTGGGAAGTGATGTTGAAATGTCTATATATTTTTAGATTTCTTTGTGCTGTGGCATACAGAGAGTTCACCCGATTGGTTCATGGCCGGCTGGGAAACAAGCGGATTCCACTGCCTGCCTGTGCATACCAGTGCATCAGGGCCAAATATATATTAGAAAATGAAGCAGTGACAGGGTTTGAAGATGAATAATAGAAACTATATACTGTATTTTAATGTAAGCCAGACTAATATATACAAATATTTACAAAAAGGTGAATACCTCGTACCAAGGGTATCATCTCTGCTCCCCACCTGCCCACCAGCATGGCAGGGAGCAAGTGGGTACGAGGTTGGTGAATAAGTGGTTTAGTTGCTTCCACTATTTGCATTTCTTGGGCAATCCACAAACTTATGTCCCTCCATTGGGTTGTTGCAAACAGTACAATAAGGTGCTTTCCTTTGGCTTTGTGGCTGGCGGCTGTTGTGGAACAACTAAAACTTTAGTGGAAACAAAAAAGAAATTATTTAAACAAATAATTTAAAAAAACTGGATAAAAATATTGTGTGTTATTATTCTTTCTACTATGAATTACCTTCTGCTGTGGGAGGTACTTCTTCTGTTACCATACTTTTCCTGTGTTCACGTTTTTTATGGCATCTTCCCTGTTCTCCTTCTCAAATGCTGCACATAATGGTGGTGGTGTTAATGTCAACAATTCTTCTTTTGCAGAGTCCATTAATTCCTTGCAGTGTGTAGCTTTTAAAATTGTCACAAAAATGTCATCAACATATTCTATAAATTAATTACATGCAAATATTAATCAGGATGTACTGTATCAGTAAAACGTACAGACCCGAAGCAAGAGTCATCCCCTATTTACTTCCAACAATCATGCAAATGCAACATTGTTAGTAAAGTACCAGAAATGTATTGCAACTAATTTTACATACCAAAGTCTGGTTTAACATGAACATCTTTGATGACAGCTTCACCATTCTTGAACTTTGGATAATGTACTTCTATTCGGCTTGATCCATCACTTTTTTTCGCAATTTCTCGGTTAAGGTTCTTGTTGAAATGCAATGCAGCCAATGTATGCCTACAGTATAAAAATGATGGAGTTACAATATTTACTGTAATGTAGTTTTATAAAAATAACAGTATGCCATGTTGAATATTTCAGGCACAGGGTTTGCTCAATTATTAAGATTGCAGGTTGTGTATACAACCGGTACACACAACCTGTCTTTAACCCATTATGGGGCAGTCTATAATTCTATTATAATTCAGAAGACTGCCACACTGTAGTACATGAAATATACAATAATTATAAGGGTATATTGTTAACATTATTCCTAACATTCTATTTTACATTACATTATATTACATTGTGTTTGTGCTCATAAAAATCTATATTTTACCTGCATAGCATTCCAACATATGAGAAACCAATCATCTTTGGACAAAAATGGTTCACCACAGAATGAAACCCTTCCAGACAACTTGTTTGTGACAAGGGAGACGCTTTCATGATGCCTTTCTGGATACCTTTCTTTCTTAGTGCCTTCTCGACTTTATCATATAAATCACTATCTATAGAAAGTCGAAAAATATAGATTTGCAAGTGAATGTTTGTAATGTTCTGATTAGTATATTAGGCCACCAATTTAATTCTTCGGGGCATGGATCCAACCGACCAAATTTTTTGTGACACCAAAATAAGAGAATTTGTACTTATTATTTACTTTGGTCAAAAATTGGTTATTTTGTCTTTTTCAACCTCGTACCCAGGCTTTCACTAGAGAGGCAGGTGAAAAGACTGGGTATGAGCTTGTACTTTATTTCCATTTTTTTGGAATTGACCAACCCTAACAATTTTGTTACTTTGTGCCCCAAAGTATCAAATTGGTGTGGCCAATTACCGGTACTACACTATAATATTTAAATAAAAAACACATGTAAACCTTTTGATATCCATGTGCGATCTGTTAAATTGTCACTGTGGGCACATTTGTTGAATAGAGGATCTGGGTGATTTGTGTGCTTATTCACAGTATGACCAAGAAAGCAATTAAATTTTGTGAGGATTATTTGACCATTTCCACTTGGTGTCGATATGGCACACCAGTGCAAGTGGTTAACACAAGGCTGAACCCAGTCCTTCAATAGCTCATATCCCTTCAATGCAGCAATTTTGTTAAGCACCTTACGAATTTCTGAAAATGTAAAGCAGGCCCATAGTGTATGAGGTCACATGAACGATTCATTTTATCAACACACACAACTCAAACCAGACATTACAAAACATAACAGTCACCTACTTTTCTTTAGATGCCACAAATCAAAGTAATGAGTAATTTGTGGAAGTTGTTCTCGCATATGCTTTATCACTGATGTATGCCTATCAGACACAAACGTTGACACTCCACATGGCTGACTTGTAATGAAGTCCAAAGATCTCTTGAATCCTTCATATTCCATTGCTGGACTACTACCAACCTCATTACGCTAAAAATAAAATGATATATTGAATTAACAAACTGAATGCACAGGTTAATGATGCATCCTGATCCAAGAATGGCTAGAAGACTGAGGTGACATTTTCTGTTTGACATGAATGTGAAACAAAAGTTTTTGGATTACATAAGGTACAGTAGTTTACCGGAACCAATTCAAAATGTAGAATCATAGGTTTGTTGCAACAGAAAATGGTGTACACACCATACTTGGCACTATGGCCCATACTGTCATGACGTGCATCGCCAGCAATGACAAGTTTTTCACCATGCTTGTTTACTTCATCCAGCAGCTTTTGTTGACATCCTCTCCAATGGATGAAAATTGATGGGAAAAGTATATTCTGCAAAATACAATTGAATAAATACTGGTAGTTATATACATTGTAGAATCTTGGTTGACCTTTGATAACATACTGTAATTGCAATTTTCCAAAAGGGACCATCCTGGGCTAATAGTGGAAATACATGTAATATAAAACATCTACTGTATAGTCCTTACTTTTTGATGGTTGTAATATGTTGAAAGTGAGATACAAGAGAGTCCCATGTGCCTAAACACATTTGAAATCTTGGTAACACAGGCACCAGATACCACTATAGCAAAGCTAACAAGAAAGTTGCCAGCTGGAATCTTTGTTTCTGGGAAATCAGGTTGACTTTTCCATACTTTTGTTTTTTCCTTGCATGTTGGAATTGCACAGAGAGTAGTAATCTCCTCCATAGTACCAATTGTTTTCCACTTTGTCAATAATCCATCAGCTTTGCAAGACGAGCACACTTGGAACAACAGAAGAAGTTGCAACACAAATACAATAAATTTTGGTTCAGTTCTGACATTAAAACCTTGTCTTCCATCATCACTAGAACTAGAATTTGAATAGAAAGTCCAGTTATTTATGGTGGGGGGTAAAAAATAGGGGGGTCAGAAGGATTTTCTTTGTGAAAAAGGGGGTCATTGAAGGAGGGGTTGTAAAATAAATAAAAAAGAGACCATTTCCCCCACCCTAAAAACAAAATGTGCACCGATTTATAATACCTTTGTGAGCTTGAATTGTCCTCGTCATTCACATTCTCGTCTGAAGCTACATGTATGAATTCATCATGATCACCTTCCTCACTATGAATAATGTCATCTGAAGCCATAAACTCCATACTGTCGGTGGTACAAATATCCTTATCGCCCTCATCAATATCACCTTGATCTGATAATTCACTTTCACTTATCATCTATAGGATGAAAATCAAATATATACTTCCTCAAGAGAACTAATCACATTGCTGAACACCAAATGTTTTAGTCCCAGACTCTGTTATGTTTCGTTTGTACGTAGTCTGATTGAATTGTGGTACATGAAGGAGTAAAGTCTTTTTAGAGCAGAGATTCAATTTAATAAGACTAGATACAATTTAATAAGACTGGGCCTGTGATGTTTTTATACTGTAGACCTAAAACTCTTAATTATAGCTACAGTATAAATAAAGCATAAAATAAAATGCTTACCAATTATCTTACGCAACCTTGCCGTTTCCTTTCGTTCAAGTTTGTGCTTAGCACCAACCCATAGGTTTCTGAAGCGTTTGGTCTGAGCAGAAAGGTAGTTGCAACCAAAACAGTGATCAGTTTGAGTGGAACAGTCCTTGAACTACGAAGAGACAGAAATGCAACATTTTTATTACCAAAGGATTTGTTATGCAAATATTACAATATATTATATATAAATAAAAGCGTTTATTATTCGTTTAAATTTTCGTCACTTACCGGAACATTCTCTTCTTCTAGAGGAAGTTCTAAAAGCTCTTCATCTATTTGCATGGCTTCGTCCTGGTCTTTCTGGGAAGTCGAACTCTCGCCAGCACCCATTGCACTGCGTAGAGTCTATTAAAAATACAATACAAGATGTGATCGAAAATTTCAGAAAGAGAAACATAACTGGTACACGCAGATTTTTAACTTCGAATTACTCACGTGGCGCTTGCTTCGTTCAGTGCTTTGCGACGAGTGACTGGAGGTTTTCGAAATTGGCGATGGGTATATCGTAGGGTACGCAATTTTCCCAAAAGAGTTGTGCTTTATCGTCTTCAAAAACGTCCCGGAAAACTCTGCCAAAGACGAACTTGACGCTAAGTGCTGTTCAAAATCTTCGGGCTTAAAATGTTGCGAGCACACACAGGAAGATTTCGATGGTACCCACTTTGCCCTGGTCTTCTTCACAAAATTAACCCACCGTTTTCTACTGGTCACTGCATCTGCTCGATTGTCATTATGGAATGGAATGACATGGATCGAAATCCCTTTCCCAGCGTCTGCCACTAAACCGCAACCATAAACAACACATCTGCTAGGATTTTGTAGCTGTTTGAGTTGTTTCACGAAAGGAGCTCAAGAGGAAACGTAAACAATAAGTCGTCGTTTTACTATGATCTCAATGTGTTTCATTCATCAAGTTCCTTAGTTTACGTCACAGGTCCACTCGTCCCAGACTCCAACGAAGCGCGGTTTTTAGTTATAGTACTGCGCTAAAAAGTCCAGAAATCGATGAAAAATACGTTTCTATTAAATTTTTAATTATTTTTTTCGGATTCTACGTGCTTCAATGCATATAATACCAAAAATAGACAACGGCTGGAGTTGACCTTTAAAAACCCGCACTCAACGAATACAATATAGTGTTGCCTCGTTCTACTTAAAAACCCGCACTCAATGAATATAATATAGTGTTGCCTCGTTCTACTAAAACAGCTACACTAAATGAATATAATATAGTGTTGCCTCGTTCTACTTAAAAACCTGCACTGAAAACAATATAGTTTTGCCTCGTTCTACTTACAAACCTGCACTAAATGAATATAATATAGTGTTGCCTCGTTCTACTGTTGACTCGTTCTACTAAAACAGCTACACTCAATGAATATAATATAGTGTTGCCTCGTTCTACTTAAAAACCCACATTCAATGAATATAATATAGTTTTGCCTCGTTCTACTTACAAACCCGCACTCAATGAATATAATATAGTGTTGCCTCGTTCTACTAAAACAGCTACACTCAATGAATATAATATAGTGTTGCCTCGTTCTACTTAAAAACCTGCATTAAATGAATATAATATAGTGTTGCCTCGTTCTACTTAAAAACCCACACTCAATGAATATAATATAGTGTCACGTCGTTCTACTTAAAAACCTGCACTCAATGAATATAATATAGTATTGCCTCGTTCTACTTAAAAACACGCACTCAATGTATATAATATAGTGTTGCCTCGTTCTACTTAAAAAGCCGTACTCAATGAATATAATATAGTGTTGCCTCATTCTACTTAAAAACCCTCAATCAATGAATTTGTCATTTTATTAATTGCAAGTAATTGCTAATTTTAAGTAAATAAAATGTTAAGATTTTATACTTTATATACGTCCCCAGAAATATAGTTGTATATTATACACACACTCTTGGGTCCCCGTAAGAGAACTTGCATTTCTTACATCATTTGAACACGACGTCCCCACAAAAAGAATCCTTTTATACACAAACTTTGCGTCCCCACAAGAAAACTTGAATTGCTCACATAACATACACAAGACGTCCCCACAAAAAAATGTATAAAAAAATGCATCACTGCTAATATATCTATTTCTACTCAACCTAGTCGAAAAACTTGTTGACGTTTACTGCGCATCAGAAGAGTTTTACACAACTAGGGAAGTTGGAAAACTAGTAACGGTAGAGGTAACACGTGAACATTTGCACCTATTTCCTGTGGCAAAGCAACTGTTCTATATCATTTGCAATGACTGCGAAATGAGTATCTGCAAGAGGCACCAGCAGGATTCCCTAATATCAGGTACTCCAAACAAACACCTCAAATAAATATACAATTGTTATCACAATATATATTTTCTTACTCTGTGACCTAAAGGACTGTTCGCCCATGGTAACACATGTTGCAATAATAAGCCTGCCCATCTACATCCTACTATCCATGTTCCAAGACACTGCTGACCCAAATTAACTATCAAGTATCAGGTATATGATGATTTGGGTGAGCACAGTAATACAGATAATTTTAAAAGTAATATGAAAAAACGTACAAACTTTAGAATTATCAGAAGTGTATGGTTTAACCGGGAAGCCCAACCAGAAAAACATTGTGAACTTGTTATGCTTTTTACTCCATGGAGAAACGAGGAAGCTGATTATTTATTTATTTATTATTATTTATTATTATTATTCAGTCTATAATATTCAGCAATGAATGAAGACTTACATGGTAAATAAATAAATAAATAACCCTTACAAAAAAAATACAATCGGAATTCCTATTAGATTTTGGCCCAATTCCTATATAGAAATGCAATTAACTAAATACATACTACAATTTACATAAAAAAAAACAATTAAAAAATGTCACAATTGAGATGAGAATAAATTATGGATCATATATATAAGTTTAAAAGCTTAGATTTAAAACTAGGTAAAGACGTCTCTAAACGAACGTGTTCAGAATTATTAACATTTTTAGAAGCTCTCACAAGTACACTACGTTCTGCAAACTCTAATTTTGTTTTAGGAACTAATAGTTTCATCTTACTATTTCTAACTAAGTACTTAGATTGATATAATTTAAAATCATTAAAATAATTTGGAGCCATATTAAAAATACATTTAAATGTAAAAATACCTAAGTGCATTGTTCTTCTGTGTTTTAAAGGAATAAGTTTGGTTTCAACCGTTAGTACACTGTTACAGATTATCTTATTCGCTTTTGTTTGTATTCTTTCCAGTCTGTCACAGTCGGTTTGGCTGAGGCAGTCCCAAACTATCGCAATAGTCCAATATTGGGAGCCTTGTAAATAGTAAGTGCAACGTGGGTTGGACATTCGGGAACAGACATGATGTAAATTATCCTTAAAATTTAAGCTACTATCGAGGTAAATACTGAGGTACTTATAAACCACAGAGGACTTTGTCATCTCCATAAATTTGATCGTTTGTGTGTTCCAAAAAGAACGGATTCCAACTTTCCTTGATGAAGATAAATTTCATTCTTGATCGTCCAATCTCCAATGATCTTTAAGTCCCCGTTCAAAATTTCGGTAATTTCAGCAACATCCTTTGCAGCAAAGTAGATCATGGTATCAGCATACATTAAGAAATTGGATTTAATAGCAGTGTATGATAGATCATTCATGTACATGATAAAAAGCAAAGGACCCCAAATAGATCCCTGTGGCACTCCTGAATGGACCGGAAATGATGAAGATAATGATCCATTCACACTCACATGTATTTGTCGTTCTGATAAATAATTCTTAAACCAGTTAAGTTCATTATTATGGACAACAATATTTTTCAATTTGTGAAGTAACTTTGAATGCAAAATTGGGTCAAAGGCTTTTTGAACATCAAGAAAAACAGCTCCTGTTAGTAGCCCTGCATCAGAATTTCTCCTAATGAAATCGTATATAAGAGTGATAGCTGTAGGACAAGAATACTTCTTACGAAAACCATATTGATCTTCTGAAATTTGATTTGAATTTTCCAGATTTCTAGGTGCTTAGCTGAGTATGTACTTCCCTTTCGAGTATTTTAGACAGCGTTGACAGGATTGAAATGGTCGGTAGATCATTTCTTGATTTACCTTTATAAATTGGGATGATCCTGGCTATCTTCCAGTCGTTTGGTACTGTCGATGTAGCTAAAGAAAGATTCAGCAAACAGGTTATTGATGGAGCGATAACTGATGCTGAATCTCTCAAGATCTTTGTTGGAATACCGTCCTTAGCGATTTTCAATGTTCGAGGACTTTTATAAATGTTAGATGTCTCAATTACCTTGAAATTCAAGACATTTGATTCGACATTATTTCAAGTAAATAAAAAGCCAGGGACAAGATGACTAAGGTTGGATGCAGTTTATAAAAATCTTTCGAAATTCTCCCACAATTCCACTAAAAAATTATCCGAAAACAGTAGCTGTATCCGCATCTGTCTCATTTCAAACGATAACATAATCACCAAAAACACACAATTGAAATAACACCAACATTTTATTCAAGTATCGCCCTTTTAGAAAAGGAGTTCCGTGAATATATTTACTCGTCTTATTGTTGACACTGCATGTGGCACCCGATTCTTAGTATCGACGATACACTGCTTCGTAAACGTTGGAAAGAAACTGCTTACCTTGCAAATAAACCACAGAAAGCTTATTAAAAGATAAGGTTTTTCGAGATTTTCTATCGTAGTTTGTGCACACAAGACACAAGGAGGAATTTGAGGAAGATGACATTTTCCGATGAATTCCAATGAGTATCTGAGTTGCGCAGTTGTAATTTCGATGTTGAACCGCTACCTCAAACACCTTGACTATAACCCACAAAAAGCATGGACTTGTCTATTGCTGTTAGATTGATGGCGACGACATGCTATTGCTCTTGCTACGACTAAGGATCCAATACAAAATGCTCTTCCTCTGTCTCACCATTAATGACTCTTTTGCTAGAACTGCAAATGTTTAGCAGATTACCAGAGATTGGCGCTGCCTGTGTCCTTTTTCTCTCATTTCCCATGTACTGTGGCTTCGGCGGAGCGCTCTTTCTCAAAACTTAAACTTCTAAACATACTTGAGATCAACGATGAGTCAGGAGTGTTTCAGGTTTGACCTTACTGTCAATTGAACGAGAAGAAGCTGTGAAGATGGATATCAACACTTTAATTGACCAATTTGCAATAGCAAAGGCAAGTAGAAAAACTTTTTAAGAGAAAATGCAGAATAGGTTAATGCCTTAGTTCTAGTTGTTTACACAACATGTTGTTTACATAGCACTTTGCGTTTTCATACTTGTTAATAGCTTTACGACTTGTTACAACAACTAACAGTCTCTCAGTGACAATGTTTTTGCACTTTGGTTAAAGATACACATGGTGGGATAGAATACTAGAATACAAAAGCACCAGGGAAAGAGTCATAGAAGCTGCAGGAGGGTTTTGGTATCTTATCGACCCGGGCCAAGTAATTATATAGCCCACAGGCCCCTCGATGACAAGTTGTGCCACTGTTTGACACCAAATCTTTCTATCATCTTCCACAAAAATCCAAGGTCTGCTCGGGACTATACACAATATAAAGAATATATAGTTTGTGAATATATATATTATATTGGTGTATTCACAAACAATTGTCACCAGGAAAACCATCAAAATAATAAATCAGTGGAATGTGACGTGTATTTAAACGTTTAGTAAACCTTTCGATGTATAACACTGTGCAAATAGCAGTATAATAAGAAAAAGATTTCACTTCGAAATGGGTAGAAATTTGTATGGTCTGATTCAGTCTTTTTCTTTTGAGGCGTGCGATCACACGTGCACACACGCACAAAAGGATTATTGCGTGTGATAAATCGCACGCATGGCGTTACCAAATCGAATTTCCAAACTTATGTCTCTGTGCAGAAATTGTTGTGTCCATCACTGGTTCAAATTCTTCTGTTGAGTGGGCCTTCAGTATTCATACTCTAATTCTATCCGATCGAAGACTTCGAATGGGACATGCAAAAATGGAGATGCTGTTAAATATCTCGGCAAACGACAGCAACTGGACAATGGAAGAACGAAATGAGATTGTTGACAGAGCTGTCGAGATGTATCTAGAGAAGAGACGGAAAACTAAAACGAGTGCTGTAACTGACCTGGTGGATGGAGAACCATCAACAAAAAGAGCAAGGATTACTAATAACGTGTTGAAGATGATAGTGAATCAGAGGTCAGTGCAAGCGAAGATGATATGGTCGTTTTTACCGATTCGGCATGAACATTATCTTTGGCGAATGGTTGTATTTAATATGGTTTGATTTTGGATAATATTTGAAAAACGCATTATAAAAATGGCTGAACTAATCTTTGATTTATTTGTAATCAATTTACTTTATAATATTAAAAACAAAGAAACTCTTTGTCGATTAAATTACTGTTAACATAGCCAGCGCTCGGGGGGGGGGGGGTGTTGTCAAACCTGGTGAATAGGACAAGTGTGATTTGCATGCATCAGTCCAAAAATGTGTGCGATAAGCGATTGCTCGCACATACGGCATTTTACAAAAAAAAAGACTGGTTTGATTCAAATTCCTCTTGGGTGTCAGAATCACCATCACCAATGTCCACTTCCTCATGAAGCCTGTCTTCATCCGCAGTTGCGTTGTATGGCAGTCTTGGCAGACTACAGACAGATTCTTTGTCTGAATTTTCAGGAGAGTTATTAGTAGCACCTTCTGGCTGTACTATATCGTCTACGAAACTCTCGTCACATGGCTCGTAACTATTTGTTTCTAAAAGTTTGCATCTGCGGCTCTTGGTAACCAAATGAGTCTTAAGCCTAGCGCACACTGGTGCACTTAGCACGCACACATGTCACTCGTGGCAATTGTGACCTACACCTATTCCTAGTCTGCGGGGACCAAATTGAGATATTTTGTCATTCGTGTCGTAAAATCCAATTATCAAACATGTTTGATATTTTCTATCACGCGTGACAAATGTGCCCAGTGTGCGCTGAACAAATGCAATTAAATCATGCAGCAAGAAATATGTAAATGCGAACTACAATAAAACAAAACTTATAAGGATGGAGGAACAACGCAGTGAACTGGTTGCAGAAGCAATGTTAGAAGACAAACTGGTAGATATATGGCCCGAATATCCATGTATTTATAATGTACGCTCGCGTGATTTCAAAAACAGAGATCTACGAGAAAAAGCATTTGAAGAAATCGCCGAAAAGCTGAGACAACCCGGTAAGTGTTGACACAAATCATGCATCCAAATTTCATGCTTGTTTCATGTGCAATATGTATATCATAATTTCATGTCATCATCTCTCATTCAAGCGGACTGGGTGAAAGCAAAAATGAAATCACTGCGAACCAGCTACATAAGGATTAAAAAGCCGGCGCCGAGTGGCAGTTCGAGAAAAAACCTCTCCAAACGAGCAAGTTGGCTTGCTGAAAAGTTACAATTTCTTGAGCCTTTCGTTGAAACTCGAGCACCGATCTCAAGCATGGATTCGGTACGTATTTGTTTTACATTGACATTTACAACTGATATAAAGCAGCAAATTAAGTTTACGCTATAGTTTTAAAGCAAGTATTAAAAGCATTTAGAAACTACGAAATACATTACAGCGACTATTCGTGTCCTGACCAGATTCATATACAAATTAGCACACAATATTGAAATAAATGTATTTCGGTTAGTCAATCATACTGTTTTGCCATGGAACCATTCCATGGTTACTGAAATAAGTTGTCAGTAGTTCACGTTGCGTTTTAGCATTTTTTGAATGGTTACGATCTGTGTTGTAGGGATCCATTGCAGTTAGGAATGGGTCACTTCGCCATGACCCACCTGTCACAGTATGATCAGTATTTTCTACATCTGCTATGGATACATAGTAACCTTTGTTTCGTTCAACCAAGTAGTTATGCAAACAACACGCTGCCAGGATTAGATTTGTTACCTTTTCCGGGCATAGCTTTATTGTTGTCAGAAACACTCTCCATCTGTTCGCAAGAATACCGAAAGCATTTTCGACCACACGCCTGGCTCGTGATAGACGATAGTTAAATATGCGTTTCTCTTTATCTAAATGTTGGTGTGGATAAGGCTTCATTAGATGTTTGCTCATTCCGAAGGCATCGTCACCTATAATGTGGTAATCTATGGTGGAAGAGGTAATTCCAGGAAGAGAAGTAGGTTGTGGCAAATTGAGCTGGTTTTCATCGACAGCTTTCTTTAGGTTGGAGTCATTGTATACACCAGCATCTCCTGCTCGTCCTGCTGCACCAACATTTACGTAAATAAATTTATAATTGGCGTCAGTCAAAGCCAACAACAGAACGCTAAAGAAGTGTTTGTAGTTAAAATATTCCGATCCACTTCCACTAGGCTGCTGTATCGCAATATGCTTCCCGTCAATGGCCCCAATACAGCAGGGATAATTCCATTTTTTCTTAAATTCGTCAGCTATATACAACCACTCCAATATGGTTGAAGGTGTCTGAAATAAAACATTTCTAAATATTAAATTCGAATATTTTATTTATTTTAAGGAGATTTGTGATGCACAAACTAGTGGAATAGATGCAATAGACGAACAACTCGTCGAAGTAGACGACAATAACGGTCAGAAGGACTCAGAAACCCCAGGACCATTGTTAGAGGATGCACATGAGGTCCAGTCTCCAAAATCCACAAAGGAACCAATAAAAATAAAACGAAGCAGACAGAAGCAAGCAGAGGAAGAGTTCAAATTAATTCAAAATTTAGCAGTGTCCATTGGCGAAAGAAAAAGCAAGAAAGCAATGTTGGAGAACCAAAACAAAGGTGCAGCTGATGCTTTTGGTAGCTATGTTGTCCATGCATTGTCTGAACTTGACCCAGCTACAAGAATGCTTGCTCAACATGAAATCAATAATATTTTGTTCGAGGCTCAAACAGGACAACTTAAGAACAAACACAGTGTCATAACGCCTCAACCTACATCAGTTATACAACCACAACAACAGGCTTTTCACCCAATATCTACACCACACATTATTCCTAGACCGTCAGCAACGTCATCAAGCCCTCATGTCATAGGTATGAATAGTCGATCATACAGTATACCATCTATCGAAACAAGATGTCACCGTAACCCTCAGTCCTCGACTACGCAATATGGTGGTTACGTCGATCAGAATAACTGGTGTAAAGTCTTCAATGAAAGGGAGTCTATACTTGTTTCATCACATGATGAACAGCAAAAACACATACTGGAATGATTCATATGTAATGAAGACGTTGTGTAGCATGTGGTAACTTATGTGAAATATCACTGTTATTAACATGCAGAAAGTTGTAAACGTCTGTATAAAATCGTTGTGTAGCTTAAAGCGATAGTGACCTTCATATATTGTTGTTTAAGTGTAATGTAAAGTGCCTGACAAGTCTCTTTGACAACTTCCGAGATAGTTCTCTCACCAATTCGAAATTGAAACGACAAACTCCTGAAGGTTTCTCCTAGTTAGAAAGAGAAACGAAGGCATGATACATGGATACACCTTTATTTAGCAGGCCAATTTTTACGACAGAGGCGGCCTTATTAGTTATTAAAAGGGACTATGTATTATCACGAATACTATAATCAAAAATATATTATTGTGATTTATGTGAACAAAGAGTACAAGTTAAGATACGTAAAATTCACTTGAGTTATTTCAAACAATGAATATGTGTAAATAGGTGACATCAATTCTAATATAAAACTTCAATTTCCAATGTTTAAATGAGTCTCGTATTAACAAAAACAATGTGAACAGAACCACACAAACCTCTACTCTTGCCAACAATATTTTTTAAATATTAATATGATATATATCAATGTCTTTCCAAACCTGTTGCTAGAAAACGTAGGGTAACAGAAAGACGCTCGCAAGGTGTAATCGCAGATCGCATGTGCGTTTCCTTTTTACATATCAAGGACGATACCATCCCCAAGATATGTTCAAAAGACTCCCGATCAAGTCGATGAAATTGCCTGAATTTTTCCGGATCTTCAGCATTTATTTCTCTGACAAGATTGTTGAACGCCCCTTGGACATGTCTTCTCGAAATCCATCGTTTCGTCCATATTTTACGTTTGGCTTCCCTTAAGTGTCTCCTACGCCGACTCATAAGCAAAAGGAAAAGCAAAATTTGTTCGTCTTCAGACAAATAATCGTCACTTTCGTTCTCCATGTTTAGTTTTGTTTTATTGTAGTTCGCATTTACATATTTGTTCAGCGCACACTGGGCACATTTGTCACGCGTGATAGAAAATATCAAACATGTTTGATAATTGGATTTTACGACACGAATGCAAAATATCTCAATTTGGTCCCCACAGACTAGGAATTGGTGTAGGTCACAATTGCCACGAGTGACATGTGTGGGTGCTAAGTGCACCAGTGTGCGCTAGGCTTTATAGTTCGTATTTGACTTGAACAAGATACCGCAAATCTCGCAAGAAGCAATGACATTTCTTCGACGCTTCATCGCCTTCACATTTTCCATTCAGCATAAGTTCAGTTGTATTTAAATATCGTTGAGTGGACGTGATGCGATGTCAAAAAGCCAATTTAAAGTTTTTGAACTTTTCTTACGTCCGACAAGTTGGAATAATGGTCGGTTCGTTTTCTATCTCAGACATGTTAAAATTCGCAATAAAAAAGTCACGATGACAGACATTTTCGTTATTCAGTTTACTTTCTTTTACGCATTCTGGTTGTTTGTTTTATGTCAAACATGTCTAGAAATTTTAGTGAAATCTGAATTGGACGATTCTGAGATGCAGGATCCTTATCAGGAGATGTAAATAAATATTTTCGATGTTAATATTTGTGATCCGAACTCTTTCAGGCCAGCATTTAACTTTCAAGAATTATTTTTTTTGATGCTAGAATTTTTTACTCTGGTATAGCTAAACTACAAACTCCATAAATAGTATATTTTTACTTGTTAATGCCTAAAAACAGTAACTATCCACCAGCGAGAAAGCGTTAAAATGACCAGGGTAAACTTAATTTTTTCCATCTTTGTTTACTGTTTATAGTTCACCAGTAAATTTTCTACAAGATGAAGAAAGGCCACCTTTGTCTACTGCCGATATAACCAATGCTGGTAACATGGCCGTAGCAGGGTGTGGGGCCGGCCCCCCAATAATTTGCTCTGGCGAATGCTCGCCAGTTTAGCTGATCCCTTAAAACTTGCTGGAAATTACTCTCAGAAGTCAGGAAATCCTATTTCAGAGATACTAATTACCAGCCCCCAATTGACTTGCTATTGCTACGGCCGTGGGTAATAAATAACATTCAAAATTCATTCTAGAATGACCTATTTAATTGTGTATATGATTGTGTCTATGGAAATCTACTCTTGAAATTTAATGCTTAATAAAATTAAGACAGTTTTCTTTTTTCGCCAGAACATGGCAAGGATATATTATGAGCCCACAACGACCACAGAGACAAACACCAACACACGGTTCCCGTTGTAAGTATCATTAATAATGGTAACTTAGATTTATCTTTAATATTTGTTGTTCAGTTATCATTTGAGAAATTACTCAATATGCCAACAATAATACTGTCATATTACTCCTTACCTTTAGCCAGTACGCGCCGGCCGAAGGTCGAGGGTGCTAATATCGACCGGCGTTTAGTCCCTCACACGGGGATTCCAAGTGTTTGCAGAGTGACATTTAGTTTAGATATTTATATATTATAAATATGGTCAACGGCCACCGGGCGAGCGAAATATATATCCACGAACCAACTTGGCCTGTTTACGGGGCAGAAAGTAAGGTCAAAAACATAGAGAAAACACCAGCAACCAACGCGAAATACGGCTTGCTAAGAAAAAACAAACACAGCGATACTATTAGGTCAAAAGACCGTGAACAATGGCGACAAGTTTGGTGATGCTTACAATATTAAATGTGGCTACAGATAAGCTGCTAGGTAAGTGAGTTAAATAATAGCCTATAGGTCTGGATATTTTAATTGGTAGTATATACACAAGCTTTCTCTGCCATTGTTATGCTTATGCTTGCAAAACTCAAGAAGTCTTTAACAGTCCTGAACAACACTGGTCGGTGGTCCCTGAATGTAAGATTATTACTAGGCGATAGCCGAGTGTTTTGCTAGCTTCTCGAGTGCCATTATAACTCGATAATCACACAAGACAAGGTTTTTATTTCTTTTATGAAATAACACCATTAAATTAACAATAAAGCCATGAAAAATGCAGATTTAACTGTTATTATATGCGTGTTATGTGCGTTGCTAGGAAGACTTTGTAGCGATTTTAGCGATGAAAATGTACTCAACGTTGCAGTTAAAACATTCTGTTGTGTTAGTACCTTGATTAGCGTTGTATCCATATGTGCTTTGAATTCCTTTTGTGATTTAAAATACGTCGAAACGACAAAATTTGCGCGAGGAACACGTTAGCTTATGCTTTTAATATGAGTAATATAATGTCACAGTTTTTGAGCTCAATCAGAATTTCATAATACTATATGTGTCAGCTCAGCCACCAAGCAGGTGAAATGCACCTTGGTCATCCTGATTATGTTTGTGGTGATATAATTTTTACTCTAATACGTGCATAAATGTTGTGCTTTTAATTGTTGTATGGGCATTTGTACATTTGAGTAGTGTTTCATTGTAAACATGCATTGTACAGGTTTATAGACCTACACTTGTTAGGCCTGGCCTGCCTGGCCTCCACTTAGTGTTTCTGTGTAAACACTTTTGTCCTTGGAATAGAACTGCACATGCAATGCAGGTCCCATAATCCATATATATTTAAGATTGATTGTTGAAGTGCTTCCTGAAGGACATTATAGTAGATTTTATTACATTTCTTACAAACAATCAAATGTAAAATTAATATAATATATGCGATCACTCGAACTAAAATGTTTCAAAATGCATAACAGGCAAATGGTTGGCACTTTTTTACTCAAATTTTTGCTTTAATAGTCAATTAAGGAAAATGTAAGTACTGAGTAACAAATATTAACTAGAATTTATAATGTCAAAAATGATGCCCTGTGTTATTATGTCCCCCATTCTCTAATTTTTTGTTATTTTTGTTAGGAAAGGTGTTAATGTAAAGCAATGCTGGGCTTATATCTGTGTGGGCTTAATTATATACCTTATATTAAATCAGAAGGTATTTTCTGTTAACAAACAGGAGCCAATAACTAGGGGTCTTATAAGCCGGATTGTACAGTATTTTATGTTGGGTAGGTTGATGCAGTCTCGCTGTATTAGGGGAAATGTTAGGGATTGAACGTGTGTCAGCTCTCTATTGCGACAATGCATTAAGCAGGCAAAGGGCATGTCAACCATTATGGGTTAAACAAGTACTGATATAATTTAGATAATACATAATGTTGCATGCTCTGCTGTTGCATAGGCTATTGGGTTAATTACCATTGGAATAAATATGGCATGTGCTAATTAATATTATGATAGCAATAGAGGTCTTCCAGTGGAGTAAAATATTTATCAATAATAATCAGTGTATATGCATGCAACATTGGTCATCCACAACCTATAGGGATGTGGTGAATTATTGCAGATATTTTAACATTTTTGGATATTGTGAGAGTCATTATGAACCATTAGCTGACACAATACTGACTATAAGTTAATTATTTAAATCATAAACAATTGACGCAGCTATATGTGACAAGTTAATTCTTTCTTAGTGACCAATGGTAGTATTAACACCAGAAGACTTAAAGTGTTATATATACACATACATATACATACATACACATACATACACGCACACAATTATAATCTCAGTTACATATTAAGATTTGTTTGATATGTAAATCAGAGGTGTAGCCAGACGGGGAGCCGTAGGGCCTGGCAAAATTCCTGCCCTCCCCCGCCCTGGCAAAATAAGTGGGCCCCCTGAGAAAATTTGTACTCTTGGCCCTTCATTTTCCTCAGTTAGGATGCCCCCCAGGTTTTTCCTGGCCGGCCGCCTTGACAGAAAATCCTGGCTATGCCTCTGATGTAAATGTCCTCATTTTGACATCACGCTGCATAATGACTTATTGAAGAAGCCTGTAAATAGACCTTATTAAAAAATGGCCGCTGATTTAATATTCTTTTATATGCATATAAATTGGCCCTTATGACCTCTTATCGTGCAAGAAATTCAAAATAATTTTTACTCTAAAACGATGTCATAACGGGTAATTTATATGCATATAAAAGAATATTAAATCAACGGCCATTTTTGAATAAGGTCTATATCTTTGGGAAAATGTAACAAAATTATGAAAGTATGCCTACGTTTTGAGTGCTTTAATTTAATAATCCCAAAGATATATATACACACTTTTTCAGTAAGTTACTATATATATATATATATATATATATATATATATATATACAGTGTGACATCACAGTGAGGATCCGGCCTTTACATATCAAACAAATCTTAATCAGTGCAGGTACTGTATATTGCACCCAAAAATTAAACACGGAGTTATTTAGTTTGATGTCTAATTATGAAACAATGAAAATCAGAACAACACAAGCTTGATAGTTAAAGGCTCTCAGAGATACATGTAGTGTCTACTACAAGTCCATTCGATTGGCAAATTAATGGGTTATACATGTATATATTTTTAAGTAAAATAACTAATTATAGCACTACGCTATGACGGCGAGCGAGGGGTTGTTGCGTATACGTATTTCTAGTACTACTCCACCATCTGCAACTTGTTCTCTAAGTAACAAAGGTTAGCTTGTGGTTGTGACTTGTTGACACTCCACTCTACCATTTAAAATTATATTAAAATGCTTCCTCGAATTATTACAGTATGTACAGTTTGACACATGTATATTTTTATTGTTAGATTATATTTTCAAAGTGTATTGTTATTTATACAATGATTTCATTTAGACTTAATGATGAATTACAAATTGTAAAGGCAGATATAAGAGGAGTAAAGCAGTCAATAGACACTGTACTAAATGTACAAGGAGAGATGTTTTCCATGTTCAAAGTTCTAAAAGGGTCGATGGAAGGCAAACACTGCCATATGGTAAGTAGCATTCGTTGGTGTATACTAAGAAATATAGTTCATTCAGGCAGGATATATTGTGCAGTTTTGGACAATAGACAGACCACCCTACCCTCCAAAAAAACAGAATAAAGAGGAATTGGAAATTCTAGGGAGGTAAAGAAAATCTAGGAGGGTTCTGGACAAATTGCGTTCCATAGGGGTGGGTGGTTACTGATATTTTCTGGACTTTCTTTCATAATTTAACATTATGGGTTAAATCAGTATCAATACTCTATATCAAATACACATTTTGATAATTCATTTTCTTTTAAAAAAGGAGAATATTAACAAGATACTGGGGGCATTTTACTGCACCAATGGAAGATACCCGGTAGTCTAAAGGAGTCAACAAGGGATAAAAGATGGATTGGCATCACTAATATACAAATAAAACTGTCTGGCCATCTTGCTTTAATCCCCATTATAATGTTCTTCTTATGTTCATTTATCCACTTGAACAACGACATATTCAAATTGGCCAGATGATCTCGTTCAAACTTTGGGAAATGGTTATACTGCCTGCTTGTGTGGACATTAAAGACCTAAAGCAGAGCACGTTCGCGAACCACGGACGGCATGTCCGGGTCCGTAGGAGTCTGGGTCGAGGTATCGCGTTCGTGGCGCGAAATTGCGAATTAAGCAGGGCATGTTTTATCAACGCGACCGGCTTTTCCTGCGGTTTGGAAAAGTAAATCTATCTACTTATCTTACTTGATGAATACACTTCAAAAAATCCAGGCTTTTCGTATGATGGTAATATAGATATATAGGTAATTAAATTGTTGACCATTATTATATTAGATTTATTTATTTATTTGATGTTTGTTTATGTAAATGTAATAGTTATATTAGTGCAGGTCCTTTTTGAAAATCATGTAATATGAAAAAGTTTCCTGATTAAATATTATTATTATTACTTGGGCTACCCTGTGGTAAGCACAAGTCTTAAATCCGGCTTCATTTCTGTGTTCGTCATGTTCGTCATGTTCGTCGTCATGTTCGTCGTCGTGTTCGTCGTTTTTACGTCGAGAGAATGTAATTATTGCGTGGGCGATTTCCGGCAGTTTTATAGTCAGTTTTATAGTCAATGAATCACAGTCAGAAAAGCATTTACGAGACATGTAAACCAGCAAACTAATGCAAAGATTCTCTCCAGGATAACTGGATGAGAGAAACACAGATGAGAGATTAAAGAAACAACTCGCAGAACCGTGGATGAAACGTCAACATGACAACATAATCGTTGCAAGGCAATGCAAGCGAATTGAAGCGAGTTCGGACTTTCGTTTTATTGACAATGAATCGCAGTTGGAAAAGTTTACCGAGACCTGTAAACCCGCAAACCATTGCAAAGATTCTCTCCAAGATGAGAGAAACACAGATGAGAGATCAATCATGAAGACGAAAGGACAGCCGAAGGTCAGGGAAATATTATATTATGTTGTGTTGACCTCGGTGTTGACATTTATCCCGTGAAACTCCGTAATATTAATCATTATGAAACGTGTTTTTGTCCGATTTAAATCAATTCTATATCGAAATGATCACTTGAATCTGGCAAATCGAACGCTGTAGGTTTCGTCTACTTAAAATATGAAGATCAGATGTTTATATATGAGAAAATGCGGTAAGCGATTAAAGCGAGCTCGTGGACATAGCTTCAAGATCTATTCATTGTTTACCCGATGATTTAATGCTTTTATGTCCATTAAACCGATGTAATTTCGTAACAGATATGTTTCGTACACCTTGCCGTTGATTTTTATATAAATTTTGACACACGAAGACCTTCAATCGAACAGATATTAGAAAAAATAGCATTGACATGGCGGTGTTGTTTACATTAAATTTCGTCTGCGTGTCAGGTGTTCTGCATTTGGGTGGGGGGCTAGCCTGCATATATACGCCTGATTTTTCTTCAGTGCCTGATTACAGAAATCAATGCATTAAAAATTATCCTTTGTTCTATAAGACAAGTGAGCGGGTTTTCTAATTCCAACTGTCTAACATGCGTATATGCCACCAATGCATACCCATCTCCGCAGGCAATATGCGCGCCATGTCCCTAAAAGTAGCCCAAGTTAACGCCTAGCGGGCGTCTTGTTATGATTACAACCGCTTCGACTTCGATGTCGTAAAAGAACCGGAGTGCAAGTACAATTTTCGAGTCGAAAAACGCGACATTCATCGATTGGCAGATATGTGCTCCAATTACCCGAGGTATTCAGATGTTACCAGCGAACTTCAGGTGACAGAATTGAAGCGTTATGCATGCTCCTAATGCGAACAGCTTACCCTTGTAGGTACAACGACATGATTCGAAGTTTTGGAAGACCGGTGCCTGAGATTTGCATGATTACAAATGCTGTCACCTGCCTTTATGGCAATAAAACATCTACATAGTTTCGTCTGGAAACACCAACACTTGAAGAATATTTTGCATAAACATGCATGTGATGTCTGTACACAGTTTCAGTTAACAGTTTTATTATATCCTCTAAAATGTGAGCCTTCTTCTAACAACAATATTTAAGTTAAATTATCCAACTTAAGGTAAAGCAAACTGATAGTTTTCTGTGAGTATATCTTACTAGCGGATATTTAAGAAATAAGAACATATATAGTAATAGTATGCTTAGTACGCTTATATCTCAGAATAAAAATGTTTTTAACAAGAACGTGTTCAAAATAAACATGAAATGTTGGATATATATTATGTTCCTTGTCTTGCCGTTACCTACTTGGCATTTGATTTTTCAATGAGGCTCATAAGCAGCTGTTTGAAATTGTTGCTGTTGTTGAACCATAAAAGTCATTAAATTCTCGTTGTTTGAGATGAAAGCTTGGTTCCTTTGAATATCGATTTCTTGTTGGTTCTTCTTTATTTCTATTTCCTGAGCTTGTACTTTAGCTTTCTGATCTCCTTTTTCCTTTAGGAAAGTAATGATTTCTGAAGATGATCTTCTTGTCTTTTTCTTCGACGGCGACGGTATATCATCTTCTTGATCCTTGGTGTTGCCTTGTCTCTTTCTTGTTTGTGCAAGGTTCTCCATAGCTGTTTGTCGAACGTCAATAGCTTTTCCCTTCTCCTCTTCCACCTTACGCTTCTCTTCGTTTCCAACAATCTCTCGTTGCATCAACTCTTCTATCAACACATCTAACTCACTCTGCTCCACGTTTATGCCACTTGCCTTTTCTTCGAAATTCTTCTTCGTATATTTGGACGAAATTATAGCATAACGATCGCGAACTGATCGTTTAGAAACCACGAAGGCTGGTGTGTTATACTGATTTAACTTATCAGCAATTTTCCCACCCCTGAGCTCTTTGAACAGTCTTCTTCTTCATCGTAAATAGACTTGCTGCCATGATTTCACGACACAAGTAAACATCATGTAGCTCTGTCCACTCCATCTTTATAGTGCTTCAAATAAATAAATATACATATTTGTGAGTTGTAAATAAAAGTGTATTCCTCTGGTTAAGAATTTAAGAAAAACTGCATCCAGAATGGTACTTACAATGCGTTTTTCACTTATATATACCAGGCGTTCTCGACAGAACGGCAAAGAAGGGGTTTTCACGTCCGTATTGACTGCGACGAACGTAATGTCATGCGCAGTAAGAAATTAAAAGTTCACATTTACTTCCGTTGGCCGTCCATGGCTCGCGAACATGCTCTGCTTAAACACGGAGCGAGCGCATAAGTAGAGGCTGAGTAGCTCAGCCAAACACATCTGATTGGTCCGCACGACTAATTTTACTTCCGGTGCATCGAAGGCTTGTTTACTTGTTTTAATATTAAAAAATTGGACTTTCCCCTTGTTTAAACGTTGAGTTTGTCATTTTTCAAGTGTAATACATCATTACTATTTCAATAAGTCGAAAAATTACTCTTTCAATAAACTAAGGTAAGCGAAAAATACGGAAAATTCGGGAAAACACACAGGAAAACACAATTACAAAAACATCCTGTATACAACAAAAACATCCCGTAATTAATATACCGTATAGGCTATAGCTTTCGAACTCTATGGACACAGACACTGTATGAGAATATAGTGGTCTTTTGTGTTATATTTTCTAAAATGTCATTTTGAAAATGGAAACATGTTTTAGACGAATGTACATACAAGTGTACATACGTGCGGAAAAATGTCAATTACACCAGAAGCAAAAACAGTTTTATAGTGACGAAAGATTTCGGAAACAAACTTTACTCAGATAAATAACCACAACAAACAAGACTGTCGGGTAAGTTTAAAACAAGCAGTAAAATACATCGTGATTACTTTACCATGCAACGAAATGCAGCCAGAAAAGTCGATCATGAATATTCAACCATGAAGGACACCACCAGTTATTTTTAGTTTTATAGGTAATATTTTCATCAAGAATCGGGTAGCCCTTGCCAGTTTAGGTATAAATTATTGGAGAAACTTAACGAACAATAATTGTGTAGAAATCATAGGGAGCAACAACAAAAAGATGTATTCATTTCCCCCAAAAAACTAGGTCTAGACAGTGCAAATATATGTTTAGCGTCTCACCGTTATTGTTGTTGAATGCAGATGATATCCTTCGCTTTTTTATTCATATATCCACACTTGTAGTTGTAAGACAGTTCTAACACCAATAATGTTCGGATAATGAATATCTCCATTAATGTCTAAACATTACTTCCTAATGACGACTTGACGAGACAAACAACTTTGTTTTTGCACGACGCTGGACAGTGAAAATACTAAAATATGGAACCCGCTGTCTGGTGAAAGCCAGACAACTGCTGCTAAAAAGTTCTAAATTTAAATTGTATTGACTTGCAAAAAGGCTTTATATGTTTTTGCAATATATAATAAAGACTAGTGCTTTTTTAATTCATATATGGGTAATTGAGGGTAACAAATTTCTGAATGAAGGAGGATAATCCATGCACTTCGCTCACTCACACATTGCCGACTTGACAGTTGCCATTTAATTTCAATTTTCGTGCGTAAGACGGGGGGAGCTCTCCCTTTTATGCGCTCGCTCTGTGTTTAAGGTCTGTAATGTATACATCAGTGCTCACTGCTCGGTCGACCAGTTCCTGTAAATCTTTTTCCATTGAACTTTGGGTGTGCATTCCTGACCTGGATACTCTATTGATATACTTACAGTACTGCTCAGAATTAACCTAACGAAAAACGCGTTCGGAACGCATAAGGTTCAGATATCGTGACCAAATCGGCCCCTGTTCGGCGATCTTCGCTGTTTTCCGAACGATAATCGTTAATCAAATCTCTTTGAAATAGACTCTACTTCGGCCTGTCTCAACACACTGGGATCATTTAAACGATAGAAAACTGCACAAACTCTACAACTGTTCAAATATATATAAGAAACTGGATATACTGTAAACGGCGAACTGAATAGGCTTTCTTACCATGTAATTTGACAACATGCGCCTCGAAATTTTTGCTTCTCGAATTCGCCGAGCAGCTTCATTCTTCGATTAAGAGTGTCCCGATACTTAAGACATCTTCGTTCTTCAAGCAAACCCAAGACACTACAGATTTGAATTAATCAAATCTCTTTGAAATAGACTCCACTTCGGCCTGTCTCAACACACTAGGATCATTTAAACGATATAAAACTGCGCTAACTCTACGACTGTTAAAATATTATATGTAAGAAACTGGATATAAACGGCGGATCTTACTTCGTGTACCGGACACAGAAATTTGCATGAGTAAAATGTTAGTTAGCACTGTATAGAACTGCCTCCTCTTCAAAAAATCCCGTTTATTTTATCTAGGATAGGTTTAATTCATGAATTGGACAATTCCAGGAGAAAAATAAACATGATTTTTTAAAGAACGAGGCAGTTCTAGTTAAACCCAAAACGCGAACTGAATAGGTTTTCGTACCATGTAATTTGACAACATGCGCCTCGAAATTCATCTTTGCTCGTCGAATTCATCTTTGCTTGTCGAATTCATCGAAATTCGAGCGGCTTCATTCTTCGATTAAGATTGAGTGTCCTGATACTAAAGAGTTCTTCGTTCTGCAAGCAAGCCCAGCCACCACAGACTTGAATTTCTAACCATTGTTTTGACGTCTGATATATATTCTTAACGGAACATATGGCTTCACGACATGCAATGATGCGAAGCGGTTCCGCTAACTTGCGGCAGCGAGGATCAAAGCAACAAGTGGGTGACCAAATCATATATAAACGACATACAGTTATTTCAGTATTTTTCTAGACTAGTTAGCACTTTACAAATATTCATGCATCAATCGTCCGCGATTGAACGTGACAACGGCGAAGACTTTCCGCGATGCTCTTTATTTACTCTCCCGTTCAATGATATGATTTTGAATAGCGTTGAAATAAAAACCTTCATTATAAACTTGGGGAGAATCAACCATTCAAATAACGGCAATTTAATGTACTTTCTCCTTTAATCTCGTTTAATAAACCATATACCGCAAGTACTCCAACAACGATTTTAGTTTTGACAATTGGCTAAAGTCGGAGATTAACTAAGCTAAATCAAGTTGAAACAACTGAAGCCCAATGGCGTTCCGAACACATTATTTCTGAGCAGTACTGTATCAATATTGTCAGTTATACAACGTGCACCAGCTTCTGCATATACGAGATACTGCCTTTTCAGTGATGTTTGGCCCAAGGTTTTTGATTGCTTGCTTTAAAAAGTGATTACTATGTTCAACATCAAGGTGTACTGCAATATTTCTACCTGCTCCAGTTGTATTTACACTTCTGTTCCAGATAAATCTTTCGCTGTCCCAAGGTGAAAGAAGGGTTTCAACAAGGAATGCTTGATAGATACATTCCAAAGCATATTTGGTGCTGTGTTGACCATCAGCTTTACATAGAAGTAGAAGATACTTGTACTGCCTTATAACTCTTGCTCCACCCCCCTCCTTCACTGCATCCAAAAAGTTCATGAAAAAGACCATCTAGCAAAGCACAGTTGTAAATGTCATCTTCAGGTGTTGATTTTGGAGTTTGTTCATATGGAATTGGCGGAGGGTTGTGGGTCAACTCGTGCTTGCCTACTCTTGTCGTCATACTTGAATCCACATCAAGTCTGCCTACTAGTGTCTCAAAATAGTTAAACGTGTCTATGGCCGAGTCTGGTAGTCTAGCTATACTAAGTCACAATGAGAAAAGGCCTGGATCTAGGTTTACGAATTGCTATGCATAAATGTTCAAGCTGATTGATAGACAGGTCCCAGGCATGGTGAGAAATTAGTGTTATGCCGAATATAAAAACAAACACCTCCACCAAATCTACCATTCACGCTTCTATCGCGACTTATTGCATGATTGAGTCGGTTTTCTTTGATGTATTGCAGGATGTATATAGCACACAACCCTATGAATACTAATTAGATACGAAATGAAGAAAACTAGGAAAATCTTTGTCTAAGGTGGAATACCATTATTCCAAAACTTTGTTAGAAAACCTCCTCAATAAGTCAGTAAATTACCTCGAACTTCAGGATGTTATTATTATTCTTTAATCTTTAAACAGGATGCCTAATTACAGTGTTTTTCGTTAAGGTCCTAACAAGATTTATGAACAAATAAGAAAATATGATAAAAGATAAGATAACAACAGTTAAAATTAAAACAAACTAAATTAAGAACCAAGACACAATATAAGAGTGCTATATATATAGACTAAACTAAAAATCCATTTTATACAAAGCGTTTTTAAATTTATTTGCATCAGTTATTGATCTAATAGATAGATCAATGGTGTTCCAGGCATCAGAGGCATGAGAGACCAATGTCCAATGACCCCATCTGCAGTTAGCACGTGGCTTTCTTATATTATTTTTATGCCTAGTATTATACTCATGAACATCCTTGTTAAAAACCATATAAAAGTCATAATCAATATTTCCGTTAATCAGTTTGTGTAAGAAAATACAGCAACGTTGTTTTCTTCTAGTGATTAAAGGTTTCCAATATAGACACTTAAGTGCATCAGTAGCTGAAGAGCTATATGGTCTGTCTAAGATTTCTTTAGCTGCCTTGTTTTGTAAGGTCTGCAAAGACTGCATAAGAATAGTATTTCCTCTGTCTCCCCATATTATATCACAGTAATCAAAAAGCGGTAATATAAAAGTATTAAAAAAAGCTTCCTCGCATAAAAAGGAAGATAGGATTTAACTCTCCGGAAGAGGCAAAGTTTCTTCATCACCTTCCTATATGTTAGATGTATATGTGTGACATCAACATGTTCCAAACTTTTTGGGAGGTCATTTATAAAGACCAAGAACAATAGCGGGCCGAGAATGGAGCCTTGGGGGACGCCCATAGAAATTCTTGCAGATTCCGAAAAACATTGACCATGACTGGTGGATTGATGATGGTTGTTGAGATATGAAGTAAACCAAGATAATTCGGAGTCACCCACACCAAGAAGAAATAGTTTATTTAGCAACATTGCGTGGTTAACCGTGTCGAAAGCTTTGGACAAGTCCAAGAAAACGACACCCGTTAGTTTGCCTTTGTCCATATTCTCAAGGATTTTATCAGTGAATTGACCAACTGCAATACATGTTGACGATTTAGTTTTAAAACCAAATTGTTTCTCTGACAAGAGTTGATTCGACTTCAGATAAGTGTATAATTGAGTATGAACTGCTTTTTCTAATAATTTACTGATAACCCGAAGTACAGAAATCGGACGGTAATTCGAAGGGTCAGTCTTGGTTCCTGATTTGTAAATAGCAGCGACTTTAGCATTCTTCCATATGGCTGGAAATGTAGACGATTGTAGTGATATATTGAACAGGCGAGTAAGAGAAGGTACAATAATGTCAATGGAATCCTTTAAAAGTCTAGTGCTTACTTTATCCAGTCCAATAGCCTTATTTGATTTTAGGCGTTTGAATTCATCTTGAACAAAGGTTTGAGATATGTCGGTAAATTTAAATGTAGAACTAGCACGTTGTTGATTACCATTATTTTCCCAATTTGAAAATTTCTCAGCATATTTCTTCCCAATATTCACAAAGAAGTTCTTAAACGAGTTTACAATAGTTTGGGTAGAGGTAACAGTCACACCATCAGATGAAAGAGAAGATATCGGATCCATACACTTACTTGGTAGGGTTTGTTTGATGGCATTCCAAAGCTTAGTGTTGTCTCCTTTAGATTCATTGATGAGGTTAATGTAATAGTCAGACTTGGCAGCTTTGATTAGTCTATGGACATAATTCCTAAGTTTACAATATTTGGTCCAATGATGACCAGATTTTGTTTTTGATCTAAGAGCCTTTCTGTGATGGTAATCTCGATTTTTCATAGCGTTCGCTACATTACTTGTCATCCAGGGTGCTGTTAAACCTCGGGCTCTTCGGGTTTTAATTGGGGCATGTTCATTTGCTATGTCATTAAATAACTTAGTCCATAGAGAAACGGAATCGTCAACATCATCGAAACTTTCAATGGTAGACCAAGTGATATTCGAAAGGTCTCTTTTAAAATCATTAATATTATAAGTCTTAAAGGACCTATATTCAATTGTGCGAGGAACTGATTTAGGTATACCGGATTTCTTCGTACAGTATACAATGAGTGATCGCTTAATCCCAAGGGTATCACGCCATTTTCAACAATCCTATGTTGATTGTTAACAAAGATTAGATCGATTGTTGTACTCGAAGTAGCTGTTATACGAGTTGGTGAGCAAATGATCTGATGCATGTCGAATAATCCCAAGAGATTCTTTAATTTATGTTTTAAATGAATGTTTGTGTTTTTACTTGAGGTAGTAAAGTTGACATTAAATCACCAAGTATAACTATTTCATAACGCATCGCCGAATTTTCAATTTTAGATGTACGTGATATACAGCCCGCAGACGCTATGCGTCCTCGGAATTGTATATAGCATACATCCCTCGTTCTCGGTAATTAACTCTTATTATCAACAAGCAAAACTCTTTAATGTAGCTCATCGATGTGTTTTACTAGACTTGTAACATTAAGTGAGGCTAGTTTGAAGCCCGCATAGTAGGTATGAATGAGACAGACTTTTTGGCAAAATCGTTTTGCTGATCATCAGAGACTACAGTAGCTTCACACAACAAAATATTATGTCAAGAAATATCATTAGCAAATTCTCTCACATTTTCTTGGAGAGTTACACTACCATGTTTGTTTAGATAAAGACCCTTAGAGTTTAAGTGGGAAGTGTTAATGTTGGCATTACATAAAAATGGCACCCTCTTTTCATTACAATAATTTCTTAGAATATTATTGACTTGTTTTGCCTTAGTGGCGAGTTCTTACCAACAGTGATGTGTAGCCACGCTTCTATCTGGAGATTCCTCCTTGATTTTGATCACAGGAACAGGCTCAGAAATAACCGTGTCATCTACAAGTGGCGATGGTCGAATTAGAAGTTTGCATTGTGTTGGATGTACTGGATGATGGAACATAAAAGGCATCGTTATGGTCACTATTATTTTATGCCATCTTTTAATGTAAAACTGTACGTAAAACATTGTTGAAACTTGGAGATGGGAACTTGGTTAAGTATAATATTTGATATGTATAATACGTTATTTATAGAAGAGATCGTTTTTTATTCGGAGATGGTACAGTATTGAGTAGTTAGCATTCTTCTGCCATGCAAGTCATTTTGAAAAAGCTCGGGTTATGAAATATTTGCAAAACATTCCACAAGGAGAGGATAACCCCAGACATAATTCGCTTGTTGTCTGCTTATGAACTTCGACAGTTAGGTGTTTATTCTGCAGTGGCCCCCAGAAGTTTTTTAACATCATCGTGGGTGTAGTTTGCGTGTAACGTGGGTGTACTACACAGAAAAACTACACGCACAATGAGTGTACTACACGGAAAAACTACACGCACTGTGAGTGTACTGTGTACTACATGGAAAACCCTACACATGCACAGTGCGTGTAGTAAATGTGTAGTCGTCGTTCTTGTCTATCAACGTATCATGCATGTTAATCAAAATCAAACCCGCTTTTTCTAATAAACTCTTACGAATAAACTCACTCAGTCACTCTTCATATCGCCGTCAATTTTATTTGTTGTTTCTTTACAGCACAACATTATAGAAACGCAATAATGCTACTGTAGGTTTAAAACATCCAAGTCATTGAATGTCCCTCTCACTATACGAAATTTGCAATGAAGACGCATGTGATGGTCGTCGCTATTGTCTATCAACGTATCGTGTTAATAAAAATTAAACCTGCTTTTTCTAATAAACTCTCATGAATAAACTCACTCTTATTTATTTCATTTCAGCTTTTGTCGTCTACGAGTTTCTGATGATGTCGTACAGTAGACGACGAAAACTCAAACGAAATAAATAATATTTAAAAACAGTTGCGATTTCGCGCTCCATCAGCTTTTCCCACGATAATTAGTATCCCGAAAGTGTAAATTGTCCATGGACGAATTTATAGAACACTAAAGCCGTATATATTGTATATATTTATTCTTTCTCTTTACTGAATTATTCGCTATTCGCTAACTTTATTTCTTAAAAAAACGAACGCATCGATTGTGCCAAATCACAACTGTTTAAAAATTTTTTTTAATTAAGTTTGAGTTCGTCGTCTGCAGTACGACATCATCAGAAACTCGTAGGCGACGAAGAAACGAAACGAAATAAATAAGAGTGAGTTTATTCATGAGAGTTTATTAGAAAAAGCAGATTTAATTTTTATTATAGCGACGACCATCACATGCGTCTTTATTGAAAACTTCGTATAGTGAGAGGGACATTCAATGACTTGGATGTTTTAAACCTACAGTAGCATTATTGCGTTTCTATAATGTTGTGCTGTAAAGAAACAACAAATAAAATTGACGGCGATATGAAGAGTGACTGAGTGAGTTTATTCGTAAGATTTATTAGAAAAAGTGGGTTTGATTAACATGCATGATACGTTGATAGATAAGAACGACGACTACATATTTACTACACGCACTGTGCATGTAGAGTTTCCGTGTAGTACACACACAGTGAGTGTTGTTTTTCCGTGTAGTACACTCACTGTGCGTGTAATTTTTCCGTGTAGTACACTCACTGTGAGTGTAGTTTTTCCATGTAGTACACCCACGTTACATGCACACTACACGCAAACAATGTTAACAAACTTCTGGGCGCCACTGTAGTAGTGATATGATCGCTCTACGGATAGCAGCGTCAATATTTGGTTCACAACAAATCAAGAAGCTGCGTGCAAGTTGTGGTCCCCCCAAGTTTGACATTCCAAGATCTGTGTTGGAGAACTTGTTGGATGAAGGATTTATGATAAAAGAAATAAGTACTATGTTATCTGTATAAGAGTACCATTTATCGAAGAATGTCCATGTGTGGGCTTAGCAAACTGGCATTTACAGAAATTACAGATCAAGAGCTTGATGTTTTATCGGAAGAAATTGTAATTCAATTTCCTTATTGTGGATACAATATGCTAAAGCAGATGCTACTAGACAAAGGAGTAAAGGTTGCAAGAATGAGTCCGGTAATATTAAGAATAATGACAAGTACCGTAAAAGTATATACACTGATCCATCGATCAATTCCAGAGTCTGCTCCATATACAGTACAGTAAAAACCCGCATAAAAGAACCAGCGGATTAAGAACCATCAGCCTAACAAATGAGACTGGTCCTTAAAAAACCTTAACTTTTGTACTTTATCCATAGTAGAAAGCATGTTCTAACGGCAGGTAAATTATTGTTTGGCAATATGAAATACAATTGGGATGTTAATGTTTAATTTATGTGCTCACTAATTAAGGAAACAAATAATTTAAAACACTAAAACAGGAACAATTGTATTTTACTAGAAATAAGAACCAACTTGGCCTGATTTCTCACTACTAAGTACCCATTATATAAGAACCACTTCAGCGTGACATAAAAAAATAGTGGTTCTTTTATGCAGGTTTTTACGGACTGTGGGGCATTTGATACCTGGACAGATTTGACACCTTTGCACATCTCAGGTGGGGTGCAATTAAGTACTAATCCGTACATCAAGTACTGAAGCCACCTGCTCCACAACGGAAGCCCAGAAAGTAGGGCTATGATTCGTGTTGAGGGGTATGGGACTGCTCAAATGCTTTGTTTTAGGGTTATTAATATTTAAATAATACTACTTGCTATTGGATGACTGCCTTTTCATGAAGAAAACACAATTATGTGTTCAGTGACCATGAGTGCACAACCTGAACAAAAACATAGAACAATGACTTGTCAGGCTTCCAGACCATGTTGTTCTACTGACTATGACCTGATGTCAAAGCCCTTTCTGTGTTTGTAATAATTCTGATATTCGTATTATAGAATCTTTCAGCAACAAATAATTTACCACTGATTTTTTACTCCATGTAGACATTTTTGATGTGTTTCATCTCCACCTGAATTATTAACATAAATTATTGGAAGAAAATATCAAACGCCCGGCACACTTGGATTTAACATAATAACTTGTATGCTTCCGTATATATGTTGGATGTGTGAAATTGCATTAGTAGCAGTTAATGCTAAAACTACATTTGAAAATGCTTACATAATAGAAAACACTTTCCCATTTTGAAATGCAGAAACAACGACAAAGTTTCCGGTATGTTAAACTGCTGAATTCACTTGAATTTTATGTACGAGTATCCAGCCTTTCAGATACAGAGATACTCAGTTACCCAAAGGTTAACTGTTCATATTCTACATGTAATCTTTGTAATGTAATGTAATGATTATAATCTTTGACTTTGCTTTCTTCAAAACATAATCTAAATTTCCGTTTATAATTTCGTAGTTCTGTACAATATTAACTGAAGCAGGTAAGTGCTTTTTGTCCGGCAAATGTTCAGTAAAACATTACAGAACTGTGCGTCCCATCTGCCCAATCCAGACACTCATAAAACATTGAAACTTATATTTGACTTTATTTATTTTTTCTATTTTTTATTATAGCTGAATATCAGAAGATAAAAATAGGTACGCAACGCGTACATGTGTCTGATGACATGAGACAAAACTGAACAATACAGCTTAAAATATGAGACAAAAATAGAAGCACGATTATATTAAATAAATATATTATAACAGCGTATTATATATTATCGAGGCTACTAGCTACATTGCAATTACTTTACAGAATATCTGTGTTTACCAAACACACAGGATGTTGCGAGATTTGAGAAAAGCGTAAACACTGTCCAGATTTTGGTTGTATGTACAAATTTTGCTTGATTAGATTTTGGTTGAATACAGTATCCAGATTTGGGTCGAATATCCAGTGTGCACTTTCAGCAGATTCATTTTGATCGGCTTGCATTTCAATAAGTGTGAAGTTATCTCAGAATTTGCTAACTGAATACTGTGGCGTGGAAACAATGGGTACCCAGTAACAACGGACATGGAAACAATGTGTGACGGTTGCTGACGACACGTAATATAATACGTATACATTATAATTTGTTTATGTGAGCGCAGGCTCTCGCGGCCTTGTCTTTGTTTGGATAACGCACTTTAGACTGGATTAGTCATTAGTAGATACAAGGGATATTATTGCGCTCGCCCTTTTAGCTTTTTTGTAATGGACATTCGATCGGTTCCTATGCGAATCCATAATCGTAAGTTTTAGTTATGTTATTGCGTTACCTTTGGTTAATACGCATGATGTGTTAATTTATGGTACGCTTTGTAATCGCATGATTTAGGGTTTTGAATAGCGCTTAATTGTTGTTATTAATCGTCACTGTAGTTTTCTCCGCATTTTGAGGAGATCATTGTATACAATAAAGAAATTGACTCGATTCATTTGTGGTTGATCACATGCGAACTCCAGTCGATCGCTCTCCACGAGGGTATTTGGCAGGGAACGCGACACAATGGGTACCCAGTAACAATGGGTGTGGAAACAATGGGTACCCAGTAACAATGGGTGTGGAATGCCATAAATCTCTTGAGTGAGAATCATTAGTTTTAAAAGTTGCAACAGTGCTGCAGTCAATTGTTAAAGTGCCTATATCACCTGTGGGATCTTTACATATTTATAGTAATTGGAACATTCTAAGAAGATTTGTACTATATCTTCTCAGGCGAAAATTTCATCTTCATGGACTTTTTTGCAGTTAAAGTTACCGGATATGACATCAAAGGAGGAATTGCAAATCAGTTTTCTTTTGTTTCTTGCTTCAAAAATTCCTCCTTTGATGTCATATCCGGTAACTTTAACTGCAAAAAAGTCCATGAAGATGAAATTTTCGCCTGAGAAGATATATTACAAATCTTCTTAGAATGTTCCAATTACTATAAATATGTAAAGATCCCACAGGTGATATAGGCACTTTAACAGACAATGTTGATAATTTTTGAATCCAAAAACAGATTATCGAGAGCATTTTGCAAAGAAAAAAAGGTTCATCCCTACTTGTCATAAACAAATCACCAGCAAACAAGTAACTTTAACCGTGACCCAACCAGTGGCCCGGCCCAACCCAGAGAAATGCCACCAGGTAGATATGCATATTACTGCAATATCATCAGTTACTGCCAAACATTAATTGTGCTAATAACATTATTGTGCTAATGTAACATTCTCTGCTGAATAAAATAATTTTCTGTCTGGCATATTAGCTTGAGTGAATACATGAACTGCCACCTTGCCAAGTTAAATGTCTTTAAAGTATAAAGGCTATTTCCAGCAGACAAATTTTATTTAGGAATGGTGGATCCCACAAAGTAATTTTTTTTTTGATTATGCATGTATTATTGCAGTCTAAGCTATTTAGTCTAAATTTTCTCATATCACCTTGGCTAAAATCAGCACATATAGTTTTTAGATGGATCAACAACATGATATATGGTTGGAACAAATATTTGAGCAAACCACAACTTTTATGTTGTTCTGTGAGCTGTTGTAATGTTGACAGATAAAATATACACTTAAATAAAATAACATCAACATTGTTACAATGTAAAATGAATTTTTTAAATGTATTGCAAAAGATACCTTGGTGACAAGTATTATTTTGGTTTTAACAAAGTTATTGTTTGCAACCAATTCTGGCTTTGTATTGCTCAATTGTGATTCCCATATTTAAGGCCAATGTTTAGTATTTAATTTAACTGCAAGACAATGAACTATCCAGATGTTTATAATTTTGACAAGTGCAGAGGCTAGTTTCTGCAGTCTGTTCAGTAAGTTTGTCGACAGTGACTTCGTTTAGTTTGATTTTAACGAACACAATGCGGGAATTGCCCATTACCTTGGTTAAAACTTAAAGACAAATTACCTTGGCAGTACCACTATTAAACCACATGAGCCGATTGAGTGAAAGTAGCGCCTGACCAAAATAATGTTAGATATTATAAACAACAATGGCGGCCAAAAACAAACGATCTCGACAAATTTCGCTGTTTTCCGTAACGTGTTCGGTTGTGACGTAGTGTCCTCAATCTCACAAACATACATACAAGATTTCGATAACTAAGTGTATGATGACTACGTCATCAGACACAAAAAACAATACCCAGCAAAATATACGAAGCAAATTAGCCGTATTTTAGATTAAAATGAAATTTAGGATGTCTAACATAACACTATATTGTCTTACCCAAAATATTTCGTTTAGCACTGTAGACAGTTTTACTGAGGAAGTCTACAGTTGTAGACGAAATATTTTGGGGAAGACAATATAGTGTTGTGATGAAAAGTTTACATGTAAAGAAATAAAAAAATTTTTTTTAACTTATGGCTTTGCAACATATTTTGCTGGGCATTGGTAATTTATTTCAGGATTTAGAACATGTATAAAAATTGTTTATTTATTTGTAGGCCACCATCTTTTCTTCCAGGCATAGTAACTTCCCCAGAAGTCATGTGCCTTCTTTGCCCTTGCCACGGTGATATCACATGGTTTTAATTTTATGGCAGTAAACATGTCATATATGAGAGATACTATATATATATATATATATATTGCATGGAGGTGCGAAGATATAGATTTTATCTTCAAGTGGTGAAAAACAATGAAGATAAAATCCATATCTTCAAGCCAGTGTGTAGAATTTCTTATTATTTGTATACTACACTGTTCAATTGAATGAAATCTTTCAACGAGTCACCCCTTCATCATAAGCAATTACTAAATAATTGTTGAACATTGCATGGTGAAATGTATTTTAGAATAATTTATTTCATCGTTATTCAGTATTTATAAATTATTAGATATAATTCTTACAGTTAATAACATCTCTTTTTCAGGCTTGTTTGTGAAGATGTCACATATCTTTGTCCGAGGAATTGCAGGACTTTTTCAGCCATTACATCAGTGGATGCAGATGATATACCTTCATATCCAGCAATACCGAGAAGCTACAAAATTGAAACCATTTTATTTGTTATAATTATGTATGCAAGTAATTTATATACAGTACTAGAAACGCCTATTTATTTATAGTCTTACCCATCTGCGCTCTTGACTACACCAGTAGGAAGACTTTGCATTTTCGTATTTCTCACACCGCAGCATGAGTTCTTTGACAGAGTCCTGTTGGTGAATTGTTAAATTCTGCTTTTAGTAATCCCTATTAAGACAATAAACATATCGTATTGTATCATCCCAATGGATCAACAATCACCTGCATGAAAACGATCCATGGATTATAGTTTAATGAAATACATTTTTTATAATTATTTTAGTTATTAAAATAATCATATCAGGATCTGTAGTCATATTGTACAAATGTTATTATATGTGACTAAGTTACTCACCATCTTTTCTTCATTTTTGACTAGGTACATATGTATCCCATACAACATCTACTCTCTAGGAATGTTGTAGCTGGTTCACAAGATGTGGGATGAATATCTTGTCTGCATAATCATTAAAAGTAACAGCACCAATGATAGGAAGGCAGTGCACAATGACAGCGCCATCAAGGATTCTGCAGTCAAAATGGGTGGATCTGCTGCTCAACAGACTGCAGCAGACATCTAAGAAGATCGGACTTCGCAGTCGGCAAACGGAGATTACCAAACTCGGAGAGGGATGGAGGAAACGGCTGCACTTCGCGCGAAAAGAACTCTTCTAGGTCACCATCCCGACATTGCATTGCAATGTACAGCTGAGCAAATTAAGAGGACCACATTATTCTGAAGAACGGAAATCTTCTTTCCCTGTTTCGAGACTGACCTTCTGTGAGGTTTTCTGAAGACTGGTAATTTATTTTTCTTGATGGGATCATGGATTGACCTTGTTTGATCAACAGTGACAGTCTTCCGATACTCCACGTACTGCTTTCTTTCCTATATCTTCGAGCGAGTGTACTGTCTCAGCAACTGGAACATCCATGCAATCTCTGCTATCAAGCATCACCAGTTCTGGAAAGTCATCTAGGAAGGGGTTGCCCATATTTTTAATAACATCAGTCAGACTGTTCGCTTGGCCCGTCTCATGATTATGTTAGTTTCTTGGGTTTTCCGGATCATTATCAGTTAGATATTCGTCCTCGACTTGGATCAGGAGTCTTTCTGTTTCTGGACCTGAGAGCATCCACCGTCTGAAATAAATAAATAAGAGTATATTACAAAAGGCTGATATTAAATGAAAAGCTTAATTAAAAGCAAATTTATTCTACGAATGGTAGCCTAATTCAATAAAGTATTAAGTAGTACACAGAAAACCTCTCTATTACCTGTTTTTTTAAGGTGCCAGAAATTGTTGGAGATTGCTAAAGAGTTACCTAAACCCAAATAACTGACAAAGACCTATCAGGATTAGAATGTTACATTCATGTGTCACCAATAAAATTCAATGATAGAAAAAATAAATGGTTCGACTGTATCTTACAAACACCAAAAGGCCACATCAGAGGTGTTTGCTGTGACCCGTCGCAAGCAGATGTGCACAAATTTGCAAGGGCTTCACAATCTAAATCTCCAATAAAATTGAAGAAAGTACGAATAGGCAGTAAACGACCAGGATTTCTAACTGACATAATTATTGACAAAAAAGTAATCTTGGAAGAAGCCGATTGTTCAACAATGAAAACCACTATTGGTAATCATGCAAATTTGAAACCTGGACAGCTCTTGAGTATCAAAGCTTATGTCAACTGTTTAACCACCCCTAAGATAGTGACACCAAAATATACCCAAGATGTAGAAGTAGCATAATGCCAACTTACAGATTCTACAGGTTCAGTCATGCTGGTACTATGGGGTAGATTTGTTACCAAAGTTATCAATGGCCAAACTTATGAGTTCGTATATTATAGTCCAACGCTCCTTACTGGGGCTTTTAATGCGATGATTGGACTCTGGAATGTTACTGCACATGTCCAGATTTTGCTCCTCCATTGACACTGTTTGTTTAATGTGATATTAGGATGGTCACTGTTTGATTATTCACAAGCCAATCAGAATTAGATACCTTGCTTTGAGGAAATTTATCTATATAAATAGTCCAAAGTTTCATTGATGCTTGATGTGATTCTGGGATGCTGGTGCCCAGATTTTGTTTGTTCAATGTGACTGGGTTAGTTGCTTTCTGGTAATTTTCTAGTCACTCAGATGGGATTAGATGGTTTGAGGGAAATGTGTATTATCCTTTTAAAAAGCTCATAGTCTTTTGCTATCGTTATTTCTCAGGTAAACTGTTGTAGGTATAATATAACATATATAGATCCTGGGATGTTGTTGCATTATCCAGATTTAAGTTTTCATCTGATAAATTATTATTATATTATATAAATCTCAATGTTTATTTCAGGCACCATTGTTCCAGTCAGTCCTTTCCTTCTAGTCAGTCCTTTCCTTCTATTACATTGGTACTGAGCAATCAGGTTCATTCATTTTAAATGTACATCTAATACTCAATTTCAAATACACATTTAATAACTAATAGCATATGACAAACGAAATAGTGAAAGGAAGGACAAAAATACATAGCTGTTAAAATATGATGGAATATTTTGACTGTAGTGGGTCATAGGTTATAAAGTTAGTCAGAAAACTTTAAATCTTACCATCACCAAACAGTCTGTGACCCACACTTTAAACCTATAGTAAGGATATCTTTAAGTCACAGAAAGTGGGCGCAATATAGAAACCAACCGACAAACTATTTAAGAAACCATGTTCCATTTGTATTATAGAAATTCGATTATTTCTTTTTTCTCTGTAAGACCTGCCTGAAAATTTATTTTCTTTTGCATGAAATCCATATTGCTTTATGATCACTAAAGTATGTTTCGAAATTACCTGAATCAATCTCCATATTAGTTATATTAGTGAGTATGTGGTCGATGAGTGCTTCGAAATAAGTGCCGGTGACCGGTAAAATTTTACAGTTTGACCGGCAAATACCGTTGCTTGGCCGACATGCATGACTGGTGAATTTACTATTTGCTATCTACATAGTCTATCCTCGGATATTTCGTGATAATTTCATCTACTTAATATGACTACAACATGTAGCAATTTGCTAGTAGTTTTAAACAATGTTCGTATTAATCGTACATAAACACAATTCATAATACACAATATTATTGTTTCTAAACTCACGAGTCACGTGAATGACGAGCGCAAACAAGAATAACTAAAGATGACCGGTAAAAATTCCGCTGTGACCGGCAAATTTATTGAGCCGCCGGTCATAATGACCCTCTGATCATGGCATTGTAAAGTGACTGTTGTTCTGTGGCAACCATCTAATTCACATTAAAATCTCCAATAATTATATTCTGCTGCAAAGTGTTTTTAGTAACAATATCCTGTAATGCTGAGCAGAGGTGAGTCAGGGAAACTTGTGGAGAGCGATATACTCCTATAATTGTGACATGCTCATGGTTGATAACTTTAACTACAGTAAATTCAATACCATTGATATTGTGACTGTAAGGATATCCTTCAACAAATGGTATTTTACTGTAAACCGCTGTACCATAGTATGGTCGTCTATTATTCCGATTAAACATGGCGTCATTTATAAATAGTTGAAAACCATTGTTGTACATATCATCATCAAATGGACTGAATCTTGTTTCTTTTATTTTCTTTTATTTATTTTTTTATTAAGCTTTGCCTTACATGATTACAATAATATGTCAATACATTCATACAAATACAAGTTAGAAGGCGGGAAAACCGCAACAGCAGAAGGCCAATTACTGCAGATCCATTATTACTATATTTTGAATGAGGTACAAAAAACTGAACAGGAAAAAGAAATGAGTAGAATGAAAAGAAGACAGAAACAGTATACAAGTAAACAGACAGACAGACAGACAACAAGTAACTAATCAACAGACAATTAATTACACAAAGAAACAGTCTGAAAAATCACATGAAGACCAAGGACACGAGTGTAGTTTAAAAACAACAAGAAATGAGGACCAATAAACTGAGCCGAATTACACTGGACACAGACTGTCTTCCATGTATGTGTGTCCTCAGCGTTGAAAGTTAGTGTAGAGCAGAGTCATAGTAATTTTTTAGATTATTTTAAAATTTTGTCAGAGATGTTGTGTCACGGGGCACTTCCTTTGGTAGCGTGTTCCATGTCCTTGTTGACCTGAGCAGGTATGATCTGCTGTACGTTGATGTTCTGCACAGTCGCTCCTCAAAGGTGGTGCCAGTTTCTTTACTACACGATCTCGTTGATCTCTTAGGTTTCTTTTCTTTGGGTAGGATAGTTTTATCCAGAACAGTAAGTCCATTCATAATGTTAAAGAAGAACACCATGTCTAGGTAGTCGTGCCAGTACGTTACCCTTACCTGATTCCTTAATCAGGTTTGCTTGAATCAATCTGTCCTTGTAGTCGATCTCGCAACGAAATGGAAGACAAAGAATAATTCTGTAAATATTTCAATATCACTGGCTAAATAATACACGTCATTTCGGACATCTTCAATGTGTTTGTGTAGTGAACGAGCATTTAAATAACAAACTTTTAAATCAGATCGATTTACATTCACAGGACGAAATGAATTACTTTACAACAGTGTTAAAGCCGGTTTAAAGACATATTTTTGGCGTCTTTAATTACATTTAACAGATCAGATTAATCATAGGATATTAAGCTTTAAACGTATTTAATATATAACTTTAAAGCTGTTTATGGAGCCTTTACACAGTTTGATTATTTATAAGTTAAAGTAGAGTAAAGGGGTATTTACAATGATTATTTAAAGACGTTTTAAATGGGCGAAAATCTACCTTTAATTACATTTAAATATTGAGTTAAAGGTGTTGCGAGGTCGCTTTAAACATCTTTCTGCGGATATTTATATAGGCTTATATTGGAAGTAAATTTATTCACTTTTATTTTACCCAGACCTTTAATTACCTTTAAATATTTAGCTAAAGGTGGTTATACTGTGGGTAACTTTAAACGTCTTTCTGTGTATATTTATATGGGTTATATATTAGAAGTAAATGTCGTCGAAAACCAGAAAAATTCGCCGCGGCGTTTGTGACTTTCTTTCGTTCTGCCCAGTTATATTGAATAAAATATACACAAATAATACTTTTTGCAAGTTTTATTAATGGACAGCTTATTACTATTAAAGTAAAAGCAACATATAAACATCTAGCCTGCGTCGCTGGCTGTATTGGTGGTGGCTTGGTTACTAGGCGGGCAACGGGCCCGCCTACACTGATATAATTGTCACCAAGATGCATGCACCCCCCAATACAGCCAGCCAGGTAGGGCTAACAAAGGTAGTGAATTATTAAAAATAGAATTAAGTGTACATATAGCATTGTTCATAGAATATTATCCCAAAATGTATTTAATGTCATAGTGTTCTTTGAGGTTTGCAAGGTACAGTACATGCACAATATTCATTTTGTCCAGTATACATGTACAGCACAACAGCCATAGTTCTCCATTTGGACTGAAAGCATTTAAAACATTTTATAACTTGATAATTTTTTTTATTAATTAGGACTGGTTGAACTGGACGATTCCATGGAACTGTTTAGTGAGGCAGGTGCTTCATTTTCATCATTCCCTGATCTGCATGCCCATCTAGGGCAATCATTTGGTTTTGCTCTTGCGGAAGGCACCCCAATCACACGTGGAATTTTCAATCTGTTAACCAGACCAGGCAGAGAATCGTTGTGGACCTTGTCCAGTTTCCTTTTTGCAGTACGGAACTGTCGACTTTGCCACGGCAGTCCGTGCACCGAGTAATGCTTAATCCTGTGAGGAGGATTTTCATCCGTCTCGCTCTCCTCTGATGACATGTAGTTTTGTGTCAGAACTTCAGAAATTTTGGCAACCGTACTCACATCCCATGACATCTTTTTCAAACTTTGAAGCCTCCTTGCTAGCTTCTGCAAAAGAAGTATATGAGAATTGATATGATGAGTTTCATCAAATAAATTTTTATATAACCATATAGACTCATACAGTTAGTACAATTATGCAGTGAACTCTCTCTCTAAGGCAGACGTCCACCTTACGCCCCAAATTTTAAATGTGGCCAAGATTATGTGTCCGCCTTATATGGGTGTCCGCTTAGAGAGAGTTCACTGTATACTGGTATACAGATACACAAATCACACAGATATCTACTAACCTATACCTACCTACCTACCTACCTACCTACCTACCTACCTACCTACCAAGTGCCTATGAAACGAAAATTAAGTTTGTTTTATTTGAAAGAACTTTTAAAATGATGAAGAATATTAATTTACAGTTCTTTCATATTTTCACTTGGTTCTCAAGATATTTAGACTTATGTGATATTCAAATGCGATAACTATGACGTCAAGGGTTTGCAATACATTTTAACATATTGGAAAATCGTGTATAAACATAAACCACTAAACTGAAGAACATCGTTCAAGTTTCAATGTTGCAATAGTAATAATTATAGTTCCCAGACTTCTAAGTCTCTTTGTCAAAAATCTTTGTTTTCTGACATAGCTATATGTTGCACCAAAGTTAAACTTCAGTTTCGAATTGGTTAAGTCAGTGAAAATCTGCTAAACCAGTACCAACCCGTAAATGTTTGGGACGGAAGAGAAAACAAATAATTTTATTTTAGAAATCAAGATATCTGAAAACTAATTTGTTACCATGGCGACCATAAAACTAGAACGATGTTCTCCAGTTTAGGTGTCTGTATCCACATACAGAGTTTCAAGATATTTCGTTTAATAATCTTAAAGATTACATGATTTTCCAATATGTTAAAATGTATTGCAAACCCCTTGACGTCATAGCTATCTCATTTGAATATCACATGAGTCTAAATATCTCAAGAACCAAGTGAAATATGAGAAATCTGCAATTAATATTCTTCATTATTTTAAAAGTTCTTTCAAATGGAACAAACTTAATTTTCGTTTCATAGGCACTTTTAAGCAGTGTAGAAATGCAAATCACATACTACCTTACCAATACCTATATAAATGTGTTGATATAATGCCAAAATTGTGTATGGGAGGTCTAACGTTTTTGTCAGTTAACATTTCACTCTCTGACGAAGGTTCTTACTTCTTCGCTCGAAACGTTAGACCTCCCATACACAATTTAGGCATTATATCAACTTTTTATAGTATTTAATTGATATCTAATGCTCATTAATAATACATGAAGAAAAAACAAAGGAAATCAGTGCCATATGCAGACTGGGGTAAAAATATAAATGTAACCGTAGCTCAGTGGTCGGAGCACTGCATTGACAAGGCCTTGAATTAAGTTGCATTTTTGGCAACTGATTCCGGTTTGATCTTAAAATGCATAATTCTAACACTCGAAATTTTCCTTCATGTAGTCTAATCGAGTGAAATGCCAAATATTACCTGTAATAATACCAAGGATCTTATCCTGGCAATACCGGCCACTATATATTATACTGGCAATACCACCACTATATATATACATTACAGAACCTGTGACTAGGCTCTCGGCAATATAGTCTCAGAGCAATGCACTAGCATCGCGGGTTCAATTCCAGCTGGAAGGCATTTAAGTTGCATTTTTCGCATCTGATCCCAGTTTGGTCTTAAAATGTGTATATTCCAACATAAATTTTCCTTCTCCACAATCCTTAGAACATATAATAATAATAGCTATCAGGGTTCGAAATAACGGTAAGAAAATATGCCTAATTTTGTAGGCTATTTTTTGTAGGTAAAAATTTTTACTGGCTGTTTCCATTTTCACGGTACTGTGGTCTGCGGTGTCGTGCTCGCTCATGCGCGCGGTCCATTTGCTCTAATGAAGCCGCTGTATAAAGCGAAGCGCGGGCACCACTACAACATAAAAACATAGATGGTGTCAAAAACAAAGATGGTAGGATCTGGAAAACTGGACAGCGATTCGGATCGTTAGTTTTCGGCACTGAATTGCAGCTTGATCACTGCATTTGTGCAAGGGAAAATCACAGGACAAATTTATGATGGTATATACAGAGAAATCAAAACAAATTACCATGTTACCATTCAGAAACGGAATAATTTTGATCTTGGCAAAAGCAATTTCGCCAATTACCCAAAGTTGAGTCATATTTTGAAATTAGAAATCGCCGGCAAGGTCCTAAAACTGGCGGAAGCCGGCTGCTATTTCGAACCCTGGCTATAGACCACTTGTAATCGAGGATAACCACATACAGATATAATTAATATATTTTAATATTCTAAAACACAAAGGGTTAAAATACAATACTTCTGTGCTAATCTCATGTTGACAAGCCTTTGAATTACACATGACTTTGACCACATCAATGGTAATGGACAAGTCAGTGCAGTGACATATACATACAGTACCGTACATAATAATAATTCATACTATGCAAATATATTATACAGTATTGTTATGCACCACACCAATAACTTATACACACCTCATCCTTCCTATTCCTTCGCCTGCAATCTTGAACATGTTTTGCATGCGTGCCCTTTCTTTTTCTGATTGAAGTAGCCTTTGATGATTTATAGTAAGTTTTGAAGGCTTCTAAAAACACAGAAAATATAAATATAAATAAATATATAAAATTACATACAAACAATTATTTATATATAATTTCAGAGTGGCAACTAATAAACTTTGTATACATACCTTTCAGCACAACTGTTGACCATGGCGATTTATCATCTCCACCATATTCATGATGGATCTCCTCTACCATTTTCCGGAACAGCAGACTGTTGTGTTCCGAGTCCACACTATTAATACCAATAAAATATCTAATTATTTAACATAATGTTAAATTTGTGAGTGGTTGGTTCTCGGGATTCAATATCATGTCCGCATCTTTATAGTTACTGTACCTTTCATTGAATCTAAATGTCAAATTATCATCTGAGGCCAGTAAGGACTTTAATTTTCGTCGAACATTATTCTAGGTATTTACAAATGAGATTTGATAAATTATACATGAGAGCAAAATAGACTATGCATTTACATATTAATGAGGGGCACAAACAGAATTTTCCCACACTCCACAGTTACGTAATTTTCTCAAAAATTGCACGCAACTAGATTAGTTTAAAAATATCAAGGAAAAGGCCCGTTTTAGACGCCGAACTTTTCATGAGCCGAACCTAATTCAAATTAAGTCCGACCCAAATCAACAAAATCTCACACGTTGACCATTATTAAATTTCATGAGCTGGCCGCGCAAAATGACAGTCAAAATTTGTACTGTAAAACACGTATGTACTGATTTGTTGTTGACAGTATCATTCTGTATTGATATTAAATATATCGTTTCAACTACGATAAGTTCTTAAGAATTTATCCTAGTGATATAAACTTGACATATTACAAACATTCATAAATATTACTTGGACGCTCGAGCCTCGCGCACTGTCAGAATTGAAACACATTAATATTACTAGACTTACACTGCAAATTCTTGGTACCCGAATGGGCCTTCCTGTTTGCCTTACGCGTCTTCCACTCGTGCGAGAAACTGCGGTTAGATTGTCAACCTTTTTATCCAAAGTTTCTTTCATCTGTTCTCGCAATAATCTATTCTCTTCCACAACGTCTTGCAGCAAGAGTACATATTGGTCTGGAAGCGACAAGGCCATTTATCTCCCTCTTGTTCTACTTTTAAAAATCCAGCAGCCTAAAGTCAGCACTATTGAATTGAACAACAATTTGCGCTCGATGTATGTTGTACTGAACAATGAACTATGAACTATGAAGACGTTGAAATCGAGCGGGAGAATATAAAACAATCCTATTGGTTATTTACCATCTGGCACATCTTTCCTGACAGCATGAGAGGAGACGTTCTTCATCAGTATATACACTCTTTTATGACAATAAAACAGTTTGTATGCAAATACCCTCAGATTTTCTATCCAATAAAAACCTGTTTGATACTTAGAACTGGGATATATAAGGCTGTCTCACAAAATATCCTTTTACAGCGGCGAACCAGCAAACAGATGATGGGACAACATTTTCTGTCCCTCCCCCCAAGGACAATGTTCCGGTAACCCCAAATATAAGAGCGCGCGCGCGCGCGCCAATTTATTCGAACGCCAGCTTCGACCTTCTACCAAAGTTATTCAATTCGTTTGTTCGGGAAATCGGGGTCTGTTTTATCTTGTGGTAAGAGTTTACGTAAAGCCGGTTGAAATGGCGCATTTTAACCCGGCATCCCACACAGCGAGTGGCGCACTTGCTACCAGTGGAATGCGTCACAATCTGGGAGAAATCCTAGTGCCACAAGTAATTCAGCCCGGATTATCTGCGAAGCAACGTCGTCTTTCTCGCCCGAATACGATTGAGGAAATCCGCCGCAAAAGACATCAGCGGAACAAGAAAGAGCGTGAGAAAAGAAAGGATTTCTCAAGACAAGAGAAAAATCACAAGATGGCGCAGAAAATGGAAAAGACGTTCGTCGATCAGGAGAATAAAATAAAGATACTGGCTGTACGTGCAACAAAAGAAAGACAACGCGCCCTTGATTTCTGGAGAAAGTGGGACAAGGAGAAAATGTTGCGAAAAGCGAGCAACTTGTAAGTTTGATCTGTATGCAAATCAATTTCATCGATATGATGGTAATATGTTTAACTTAGCCCCAGGGGGGGGGGGGGTGCCTAGGGATGTGGATTAGACTTCTTTTGAAGATATTTCAACATTTTTGTATTCATGGAGCTTGTCAAATACTGGTCACAAATAGATACAATGTAATGCTAATATTAATTGATGTGTAGTAAAATATAATTATACAAGGCCATAGCAAGAGAAAATCAATTGGGGATGGGGCTTCACTGCTGGGGGTCCAGGCATGCACCCCAGAAAATTGGTGAAATTAGGATCTCTGAAATAGGATTTTATGACTTCTGAGAGTAATTTCCAACAAGTCTATACAGATCTAAACTGGCAAAAAATCACCATAGCACATTATTTGGGAGTCAGTTGGGCCCCCAATGCTAAGGCCATTTTATATGCTCTTGAAATTTTACAAAATTTGACATGCTCTAATTGACATGTTATTAGCCTACGTCATAGTCTGTGAAATTTGAAAAACACAGACTACTTAGCGCTGCCTTTTTGCGCCCGCGAGCATCTGTACGCAGGCTACATGTTATTATGCTCTTCACAAATCACATGGTCTTGGTTAAATTATGCAACTTATGCACATTATTTACAGGTAGCTTAACGTATTTATTTTCACTCTTACCTGATAGAGACATCCACCAGATAGATAGAGCAAATGTTAAAGATTTTGCAGATGGAGACAATAGGATTGGTGAAGGGACATTTGGGCTATGTATGAAAAAAACCTATCGAGGTCATGTTGTTGCTGTGAAACAGTTCAAAGGGCATTCAACGGCAACAGATGTGGAGAAAGAGGCAATGAGGCTGAATTCTTTTGATCATCCAGGTGTGAATTTAAAGATAATTATTATACAGTAATACCTGTACATGTACAGGTATTACTGTACTGTATTTTTATTATCTCTTTGATATGTGGGTTGACCATTCATGGGTAAAGATTTGTTGAACTCAACTCAATTGTTTTCAAACCTGAACAGCAACAGTTTACTTACAGTAGCTTGTAACAATTACTGTACGATAACATTACAGTACCAGGCATGGCCAAATGTTTTGAAATTTGGGGTCAATAACAAATTTAGTGGACCCTTTTATGGCTCAGGTACCATATTATGGTAATAATCATTGTGTAATCTTGAGGCATTATTTACAACTATGTAATCTTGATATTGGTAAACCAAAGCCCGAAATAATTGTCAGAATTTCTTCCACACCGACCAAATTACAAATTGTCTGTAACTATACTGATCTGATGGTGAAGTTTTATTTACTGTATATAATCCCAAAATGACATCACATAGAATAGTAAAATTGGCTGTTATTTCTAAAATAAAGCATCATGAGTTAAGATTAGTATCAGGGTTAGAACATTTACAACTATTTTTGAATCAAATGTCAGCCAATCCGAATCTCAATTTCAAACATATACATTGTATATATTTTAATATGTAACTAAACTTGTTTCCCTTCATGTTATTAGGGCTACCATTTGTATTTGGGACACACACAATATCGAAACCATTTCTCCTTGTCACAGAATTCTACGGAATTGCAGGACAATGTGTGACAATTGGTCATGCTCTCAAAGGCAAACTGTCATTAACTGTCCCTACCTGGGCTAGGATCCTAAAGAGCTGCTCTAGTGCATTGGCCCACATTCACAGTAAAGGCTTCATTCATTGTGACATAAAAAGTGACAATATTGTTATCAAGGATGATTTTGGTATATATGAGCCAGTTATTATTGATTTTGGCAAAATGAAAAAGATAACTGAAGCCAGAAAGTACAAACTTACATCAAAGGAGCAAGATAAGTACATTAGATATTATAAGCATGTAGCACCTGAGATTGTGTGGGGAAGAAATCCACACTCAACTGCTAGTGATATTTACTCTCTTGGTCAAGTTATTTCCCTTGTAGTTCATTACAACCCCTTGCCAGAACTACAAAAAATAGCAAAAGGTTGCATAAATGGAACACCTGAAAGACGACCAGTAATATCTGATGTCATTGCACAGCTCAATGCAATTGTATAATGTTATTCTAAACTATGTTAGAAATTAGAATCATCATCTGCCAAAAAATCTAAATTTATATTCATGACCAATTTTAGAATATTTTCATTATCTTAATTGCTGTACACTTTACTGTATATGAAGTAAGAGTTAATTACCGTGAATGAGGGATGTATGCCATATACTGCACCGAGGATGCACAGCGTCCGATGGCTGTATATCACATACATCTTGATGTTCCAGGTAATTAACTGACTTATTTCATGATTGAGGAGGTTTTCTAACGAAGTTTTCTTTATTTTTTCACTTTGGACACAGATTTTCCTAGTTTTTTCTTTATTTATTATCTAATTAGTATTCATAGGGCATTATGCTATATACTGCCCGCGGTACATCAAAGAAAACCTGAAATAAGCCTGGTTACTGACCAATCCAAGTTAGTTTGCCCCTCAGTACAAATTCCTGCAATAGCATTTATACAGTGGCGTCGCTAGGGGGGGCATGGGGGGCACGTGCCCTCCCAAAAATGTATTGTGCCCTCCCAAATGGGTTTTGGAATATCAAATGAGCTGGGATATTCAAAATTATGACATATTCCAATCCGAGCAGTCTCCACTCTTCGTTTCTTACTACTGTACATACCCGTATGACTGAGCTTGTCAGGGTCTAAGGGCTGCGGCTCATGTGGTTAGTGGCCGCTCATGATATTAAACATAGCCGACGCAAGGTGCAGTTAAGTATCGATATGGATACATTTTTAAAAAGAAATGTCTTCTTAAATTAAATCGTAAATAAATGAACAGTTAATTTCATTTTGTTGTTCTGCCAGTTTAGTACTGTAGGCCTGGTAATACCTTCCTTACATTTATTTACATCCGGCCTTGGTGCCAACCGTGCCACCCCAATTTTCCCCTGACAAGTGGTGCCCCCCCAATTTGAAATGTCTGGCGACGCCACTGCATTTATATATAGTAGTTTCCAAAAGCTGACCTTGGTTGAAAGCTCACCCAGGTAATGGCCAAATGAAAGTAATGGCCACCAAAATAACTAAAATGAACATTCAGATTATCAAGTTTGGATGTTCATAACAACGTTTGACATTACATTAATTATGACACAGGGGTCCAGTTGCATAAACATCACTATCTCACTCATTTCCTAAACATTCACTGTTGAATAACGCCGCAAAATATTGTGTCCCTGCGTTGACGTCACATCCTGTGAATGTTTAGCATGGGGAAAAGGCATGAAGATACAATTTTCTAACACCAAGATATATTACATTTATCTTTCAGTGACGGATTCAGGGAGGTCCGAGGGTTCCATGGAACCCACCTTCCTCAAGCCGAGCATGTTCTTTACGCGCTCAAAATAATTGGATCAAAAGTACCCTTGAAATGCAAGAAATGCTGTTTTAGAGACCCAAAATTAAAAAACTAAATTCCAATGGCATACCCCCTAAAAATGTGCCGACAGTAATTAGGACTGAGCTTAATTGGAACCCCCCTTTTGAAAATCCTGTTTCCGCCTATAATATACCCATAATCTTATTGTGGCATTACCGTCAATATATATATACAGACTAGTGACTAGGCTCTCGGCAACGGCTTCCGTAAGCGTCCGTTGTTCAGTGGTCAGAGAACTGAACTGGCATTACAGGGTTACAGGTTCAATTCCAGCCAGAAGGCCTTGAAGTTGCATTTTTTTGCAACTGGTCCCAGTCTGGTCTTAAAATGGATATAATTCAACACTTGAAATTTTCCTTCACCACAAATCCTTAGAACATAGTTTAATTGAGTGAAATGCCAAATATTACCTATAATATACCCATAATCTTATCCTGGCATTACCACCAATATATACAGTATATATATATATTATATATATTCAGACTAGTGACTATAGGCTCTCGGCAATTTTACATAAGGTAATATTTGGCATTTTACTCAATTAAACTACATGTTCTAAGGATTTGTGGTGAAGGAAAATTTCAAGTGTTGGAATATAATTATACATTTAAGACCAGACCGGGACCAGTTGCGAAAAATGCAACTTCAAGGCCTTCTGGCTGGAATTGAACCCACAACCCTGTGATGCTAGTGCAGTGCTATGACTAGGCTCTCTGCAACAGCTTCCATAGCTCAGTGGTCAGAGCACTGTACTAGCATCGCATATTCAATATCATATAATCTACCATAATGGTAATCAATATCTATAATCAATATATAATCTACCATAATGGTTGGATAAACATGTTGGCATGAAACTTGTGTGGACAGAGTGGTGATTTTTCTTCATTTTGTAGGATATACCTGTACATGTAATTTTTGCAATTTAAAATTTTGATATACATGTGGTTACTTCTTAAGTTCTTTTGCAATTTTCAGAAAGTCTTAGAACTTGTATCAACTTTAAAATAAAAAATTACAACTTGTCATAATACACTGTACAGTAATACCTGTACATTATAAGGTATTGTGAGCGCTGTATATGGGTACTTGAACAGTAAAAACCTGCTAACAAGAACCAACTATTATTAAGAACCGCAGGCTGAAATTAAGAATTTGTTTATATAAGAACATAAGAAATATAAGAACCTATCCCAGGCTGATTGGGTAAAATGTAGGTTCTTGTTAGCGGGTTTTTACTGTACAGAAATGAGCGTATTGAGCGGTTCCGTAAAACATTTAAATTATTGTCTGTAAACATTTAAATTATTGCTCTGAAGTTATATGTACAATACCATCAGTCTGTTAGCCTCACAACAGTATCAGATTGTTGTTCAGTTCTACATGTACTGTACAGTACTTGGACCAAATGCAAATGACAAGCATGTGCAAACACTGGAAGAACGATTATGAAATGAATTGCTGTGTCAAAGGAGTAACTATGTACCTGCCGGCATTACTGTCATTCTTTCCCACTGCAAATGCACATTTGGCAGCAATTCGCTGAACTGGTAGGAATCTTGATGGACCTTCAGGGAACAAATCTACCACACTTGAGATGTGGAGAGGGTTAGTGCCTTCGTAAATTGTGTCAGCAGCTGGTTGATGCCAGGTTACACTTGCAAAAACATGCTTTTTGAATTCTCCATTTAATTTCAAAGAATGGTTGAAGAAATAGTCAATGAATCCAAATGTTAATTCCATGCTATTTTCATTTATTCCTCCATCAGACTTGGGCCATGATGCCATAATACCAGTTGACCTCTTGCTTCGATATGCCATCTTTGAACCAAACTGTCGACCAAATATCGTAACTGAACCATACTTTTGAAATGAAGTGCTTAAATTCTCCAGCAAGATATGATGATCACAAAACATAATCTTATACACTTTCACCAACACACTTAAATCATCATTATCAAAATGACTTTCCTTGTAATGATTTGGTAAGGATATTCCAGATAAATTGTGCCAGCTTATTTCATTCAAGGGCATCTTGACAGGGATATTGAAGTATTCTAAAAGTTCATCCAATTTCTTTTTCTCAGATGCCTCAGAGCCATCAACATTTTTCATGGATGAAACCACTTCACCAAAAAATGGTAGAAGTTCCTGATCCAAAGAAACATTGTCTAAAACTCTTAAAGTTATCAATTTGCGCATAATCTGCAGCTCAATGGACCTGTTATTTGTTCTGATGCTTCCCAAAATGCCATTATAACGCTCGAAGCTAAAACACCAAAAGCAATGTATAGGTCAATAATCCATGATTATTTCTTTAAGATGGCAATGTAAATGCATATTTGGCGTACAAAAATGATTTCCATACAGTACTTTAAATTTAACTAAAAGCATATCTGCTCTAGTTATGTCAATGATAGAAAGCACAGGTTTACACAAGTACTTGCATGCCAAAACAAAGGTCTGCCAACACTTAAACTGTTGTTCAGTCAGGATACCTTTTAGAGCATATAAAGAATATATACTAGTCCAATTTTTCCATTGTTCAGCAGTGTATGACCCATAATTAGAAGAGATTGCCTTTGGTAGTCTTCCAATTTCAACTGGAACTTCAACTTCTTCAATAAGGTGTTCTATTGTTTTGAGGTGTTGCTTATTTAAGTATCCTTCTGAAACCCAGTGCTTGAACAGAAATTTTGCTGTACCAAGAAACAGATTGTGCATGGGATCAATTGAACAGAATCTTACAATGTCAAAATAGTCAAGTTCCAAAAGTTCACTGTAATAATTGATCCCATACTCCTTGGATAGCTTTGCCACCTTTGACTTGGTTTTACAACGCAAAATCTTCCTGGCTTGCCTTCTATGTTGATGGTTATCTCGAGCCACCCAATTATCACGATCAAATCCTGAATAATCCTTTTTCTCCCCAAAGCCACCAGGAAACTTCTTTAAGCATCGTGAACAACCCAGCTCAGCACTATGACCTTTAAATCCACACAATTTCCGAGATGCCGGGATATCTGATGACGTACACAGCAGGGCTGCTCGGAACAACAACGGAATATTACTCAGACTGGAGGTTAAACGGACTCCTCTCCATAGGGCTTTAAGTTCATCAACAGCTGGTTTAAGGAAGTTATTTAATGTTTTGGGCTCATGACCCATTGCAGGAATGATGCCAACCACAATGACATTCTCCCATTTGAAACGTTCTGCTCGAGGTAAATTTAAGACAACCATATACAGTACACCAACTGAGTAATCTTTTCAATGTTTTCATTGGTTGGAAAAAATCAAAATTTAACATGAACCCATAATTTCTTGGAGCATTTAAAAAATCAACATTTTTAAACTTTTGGAAATCTTTCCATAGATCACCATCATAGACATCTACCAACACTTCTCCCTGACAATGCTCTCTTGACCTCCATTCTTCACATTTTTCTGGAAATCCAGTCTTTTGTACCAGTTTTTCAAGAGATTCCATAATTCCAGCATAGCAGTAATAATAGATTGGGTAATAATTGGTCACATTATTCTTTAAGGTCACTTTTTTTACCAACTGTGCATTGCAGACCTGCGATCTTCCACGAAGGTAAAATGTATTTGTACATCTTTTTACAACATGTTGACCATTCTCATTTACAACACACTCGTTATAGTTATAACACTTGGTACATTTAGGGCACACAACATATTTTGTAAAATCATCCCGGTCTATATTGAGAATTTGTCTCACCATATATAAAGAGGTAGGAAAGATGGCTATTAGCTCTGCTAAAATGTCACTTGGAACATGTACATTAATTGCTCGGAAAAACTGCAACCAGAACCTAAGCAACCACACCAATCCATTGTCGCTGACATGACATATACTCTGCCAAATTAAAAGAAAGTATAAAAGCCAACGGACAGCAGAATTAACAAAATGTAGCTTCCTTTGTTTCGGTAATGGATCTGGCAGAGAGGGAGGAGAAAGTAGATCTTGTTGCAGCAACATCTCTGGCACATCTGTCCATACTTCATCTTCAGTGTCACAGTCATCATGAGATTCAGTATCACAGGCACCACCAACACCACAATCTGATTCAGAATCAGTTTCAGAATCTTCATTAAACATTCCCTAAAATGGAATAATTTACATTGTAAAAGGATCGCACTGTATGTACACTACTACACTGTTTGAATTTAATATTGTCCAAACTCGCTCGACATAGCAGATATCGGGATACCACAAATTTCAGACCCGGGATACCACAAATTTCAGACCCGGGATACCACAAATTTCGTTTTTCAAAAATTCAAAAACTCCACAGAATCTCCTGCAGAAGTTGTACATTGTAGTCATCAGAGATGGTGAAGTGGTACAGGTACATGAACACCAAACTGATCGAAGTTCAGAAAATAATCGTAGAGAAAAGCGCCAGGCCGATCGATAAAATGTAAATACATGTACGAACTTGAAAAATGTTGTTGAGAATGTTCAGCAAGTTGGAAATAATAATTTTGAACAATGATCAATGCTTTTAGTTTATTTAATTCAGAATCTGATGTACTGTAATTCAGAGTGTTAAATAATGTTATAAAACTGTACTTTATACGATTACCCAATGTTTTTCCACTATCCAGTTGTGATGATGACTTGTCACTAACCTACATACCATCTTAGCAGTACAAGACCAACCTTGTAGAGTATTCGATTAATATTGTATATACGGCCCTGTTGAATTCAACATTTTTCATTCAATAAGAATATTAACAATAGGTCATTCCAAACAACCCAATAAATAAATGAAATATATACATTTTAGCATTTTGGTCAATCAGCAGGGGTGATCCTGGTGTTTTTTCAAAACCAATTATGCCTTCATTACACTTCATATGTATATCAACAAGTACTGTAGCCTTAATCAAAATTAGTCAAGCCTCATCTACAGGCATCTCAAAGTCTGGCTGGGAGGTATGTGTTTGTGTGTAGGCATACAGTAAGATATTGGAGCCAACCACTGGTGGGCCGTGCCGCCCTGCTGTTTAGTCAAAGCGAGCAGTCTGACACAATACTGTAGTACTACTGTAGTTTGCTGGTCTTGAAAAAATTAATTGTGTAAAATATCATAAGAAACCAGTCATCCTGTATACAGTAAATGGTACAAAATCTGAAATTACAATAACATCATGAGGTAACTCAACATATTGCAATGTTCAATCAATTATGGACAGTGCCCTATTGTCACTATCAGAGTCTGAAGTGCATGTGCATTGTGATTGTGCATGTATGTCGTGGATTTTTTGCATTGTAGTTCAACTTTTTCTTCAAGAAATACTGACCCAATTCATCGCTAATCCATTCTTAGCGATATTCTTGATTCAAACAATATGATGTATTTGTTTACCTGGACATCAATCACATGATCGTGACAGCTATTCAACTCGTCAGGGATTTCATTGTTATGGTACTCTTCGACCTCGAAGAACGAGTCACGAAAGGCACCTAGAAAACGAGTATTGCATATAAGACCCCTGCTTTATAAGTATTTTCTGACTTAGTACTTATTAATGTTAAATGTTGGTAAATTACCTGTACAATCGCCGTCATTGTCATTGATGAGAACTTGTTCGCTATCCGAACTAGAGGTGCAATCATAAGTGCCACATAATTTATGAGGAATTGCTCTTAGTATTAAGATTTACAACAATGTGATTCTGAGTATCTCCTTGAGATTTGTGTACAGTTTTAGCTGCAGCGCTGGACGTAGTGGAAATATATAATAACTTGTGCTGATTTAGTTCAACCGACAGCAAACTGTGTAGTCACTGGTTTAAAGCAGGCAAAAGAGAAAAGACCCTACATACTACATCAAGGAAAATAATAGGGTAGCTGCATATCACAAATCAAGAAAGACAATGCAAACTGAAGAGGAAAAGGTGGATTTATGAAAAAAGGAAACTGAGGAAAAGGGAATACAGGCTCAAGAAAAAGCAGCAGGATCAAGCAGTGGCTATGAATGCTGAAGAATGTTCATATTCACCATACACTACCCCACAGAGCTTTGGGAAGGCTATCCATAGAGTCGCTCGTAAACTGCCAAACTCCCTGAGAAAGAAAAAAGCTGTTATTGAAGGTTTAGCAGATAGGATTGGCTTGCACCTTGAAAACAAAATGAATTCCAGCATGGGTGAGCATGAATGTAACAGCCAGTTTGCAGAAACATTGAGAATTAGTACAATAATTTTATACCTGTCCTGATATAGTATACACAATGCCAGGAATGAAAGAGGAGGTTACATTATCGATAGATGGAAAAAAGTTGAGAGGAAGTATTATCTGACAATGTTTCTCAGAGAATCCTTTACAATTTTCATTGAAATACATCTCGAGAATAAGATTGCTTTTCAAAATTCTGTTCCTTGCAACCAAATAATGTATTTCTATTACACGAAACACCAGTTGATCAGGGCAAGTGCAGAGTCCATGAAAACTTCATTTCAAGACTGAAAGATGTTAAATTCCAACTGTTGGCATGCCAAATGCACTGAATATTCTAGGGGAAAGAAGCTGGCCACAAGTCTACCGCCAGAGCAGATTGTGTCTTGGAGGCAATGGAAATTCACCAAGCAAGAAACAGGGTGGAACAAATCAGAAAAAGCTACAGTCAGTATTACACCAGCTATGTGTTAGTGAACTGAAAGAAGTAATCCAAGATAATTTTGACGAAGTTCTCCAACACATATATGTCAAACGAATTCGGGCAAAGCAGTTTCAAGATCACCAGGCAAATCCAGCAGTCAGAATTTTTCAAATGGACTTTGCAATGAATTACTCCTGTGAGTATCAAGATGAAGTGCAAAGTGCTCTTTGGAGTCGAGCTAGTGTCACATTGTTCACAGCAGCAACAATGCATAATAAAGTATGCAAGACATTCCTTGTGTGTTCAGACACAAAGGATAAAACAAAGGACACTGTAGTTAGGACTGAAGTGATGAGCAAGAAGACAGAAAGGGCAGTGGTACAGTCATCTAAGGACTTGTGAGAACTGCAGGAAGGGTTTTGGACAAAACTACTGTCATTCACATCCCACAAGAAGACATTGACAAGTGCGTCAATCAAATGGCAGCATGGGATGATGCTATTGGTTTCCCTGGTATCATGAAGATGCATGTGGCATGTTGTAACCATACCGATGTTAAGATCCAGCTGTACAAGAATGCCCTTGCAGAGAAAGCTGCTACAAGTACCCAGGTAAACCATGGAGATACATGTACATCTAAAGTCTGACCAGCTCCTGATTCAGCTTCATCAATTCAAGCACTTAACGTTGGAGATTGGTGTGTGGTACTCTACGATGACAAGCAGTATCCTGGTGAAGTTATTGGCATCGTGAATGAAGATTTTGAGGTATCTCTAATGTACAGAGCTTGGAGGTTTTTCAAGTGGCCAGATCTACCTGACAAGATCTTTTACAAGCAAAGTTCTATTGTGAAGAAACTTGAAGGTCCCCAGCTTTACATTGTAAATAATGTTATTATACAAAGATATTAAATGTAATTTTCATTATTTCATTTTAATATAACTTATTTTCATTTGATTATCATAGTACAATATTTTTATCAATAAATTCCAACCAACTGTTATTAATTAAACATTGTGTCCTGTACGACACAATTTTATTGTCCCATACAACACTTGTTGTATTTATGCATTAATGTATTGTAACGGACCGAGGTACGAGAGTGAGAGACGACTCATGAAGAAGTTCGTGTTTCTTTGGGTTTATTGCTCGCTTCTATGATCACAACTGAACTAACTAACTGTTACAATTCATGCTCTACTTATATGGGTTCGAAAGCCTAAATTAGCTACATGAAATCATTCTATAATTCGGTTACATTTACGTCAACTATGATGTAGAGTTTATTTCATAGTTGTCGTCAACTATGATGTAGAGTTTAGGTAGAGTTTATTTGACTCATGCTGAGTAATAGCCGCTCCTAAATCGCATAAACATTGAAACTACTAGAACTGTAATCAAATAGCACAGTTGCACACACGACACATCAAATTGGTGCGACGGATAAGGTGATGAAACCGGAACTAATCGATTGCCTCATGGACAGTCACGCATACAGTGTCTATTTTTGTCACAGTATGTTTTTAAATCACTTTAGTACACTTCTACAGTGTTCTACCTTTCAGATTAGTTTGAGTTTTGTTGATTAGCTTTCATTTGAACATGTTATCAACAAAGTCATGTCCTCTGCTTGTCCCGTACAACATATCTTATAAATTACTTTATTATGTAGAACAAACAGATTTACATGATCTGCCTAACACGTGTCCCTTCAAAATGGAGGTGGTAAAGGAAGCTACTGTAATTTTGTTTATTATCAAGAGAAGAAAAACAAATCTGTATGTCCCATATGACACGCATGGAATTGCCCTTTAAGTGAATTAGAACAATCACTACTTAGAGCTAGTTCTGTCCAGCGTTGGTGTACTGTTGCCAAAAAGATTAAAAATCGACTGAATAATATCGAAGAATTTCATGGCTTTATCCACATTGCCCACTGCATCGTTGACAACAAGATTTATTTTATCTGCTGCACAATGAATGTAAGTAACAGTTCTGCCTATTTTTGCACTGATACGTTTTTGTACACCTCCATGTACCCCACTCATAACAGTTGCACCATATCTGCTCATGTCGAAATTAAAATATGTTATTGCTTTTAAAATTACGTCCGTTACGTTTCGGTAACATCAATGAACCCTAAAAAGGATTCCTGAACTTCAAATTCTGTTTCTTTCATTTCTACCGATCTAATGACAGACAATACTTAATTGATCTGCTTTCACAATATCAGTGGTTTGAGTCAGCTATGATTGAGAAAAATTGAGATGCATTTATTTTGGATATGAGACCGTTCTTCACATGGTTTGACATGAGTAATTATCTCATTCTGCACTTTCCCACTCAAGTATTTGGTGCTATCGGGTAGGTACAAGTAATCCGACCAAACCATTGAAGTTGCCACATTGGCGGCGATGACCATGTAATGGGAGACAAAGTGTGCAAAAAGTAAGAATTATTGCAACAAGTCTATGTAGAACATTCCTCCAGAAACTCGTTTCTTTTTGGGCTTGCAATCTCTAGATCCTTATCAATCACTTGACTGTTTTGCCATTGTTATTGGCTCATTAATGATTTGTGGTGAAATCTGTGATGGAAGATGCTTTAGATCACCTGTTATCCAATTTATCCAAGTTAACTGTATGCACCCTGGAGTCAGACATATCTCCAAACAACCAGCAACTGTGGCAATATGGTCATTTAAAAACTTTGGAACAACAAAGCCATTGCCGGTGAACTTTTGTGAGGACTGGGGACGAACGAGATAGTGTTGTTGGCAGACATGTTTATGAGACGAAGTTTATAAGTGGATGTTGCGTTGTTTCTAGTTATAAAGTTATCCAGTGATTAAATTATATCACTTATTACATTGGTGCCAGCATGGGATCCAACCGCATTGTTTTACCGGACGTGAGGTTTACATGACAAGAAGATATCCACGAATTTCTGAGAAACTTTGAAATCTACATGTTGCTGATGACAAAGCAGGAAAGTATTTAGCTGTATACCTGAAGGAAGAGGGCAAAGCTTTCTATCATCAGCAACAAGATTCGGTAAGAAATAGCTACAGTGAGCACTCACCGAAAGATATGAAGGGGGTTTGGCTTTGTTGAAGTATAAGAAAGAATTTAATACTCGAGTGAGAAAAGATGGTGAAGCACTACACTCATATTTGTCAGCTCTTCGTTTCGATTATGTAAGGGCATATATACCCCACGCTGGACCCATTACCAGATGAGCCTAGTGGCTAGTGCAGATAACAGGAGCAAATATTTGCAGCAAAACGCAGCATTGGCGTTTTATAATAAGCGAAAAGAGGAAGATATTTTGTGTCAGTAATTCATCAATGGTCTGAAGCCTGAACCGAGGGAAGTTTTTATCCGACAAGATGATTTGTTGCAGACCCCAGTAGAGACAGTAGTCAAACGGTTTGCAAACCTGGAGTGGGAAACAGGCAATTAATCATCAGGTGGGCGCTGTCAAGCAGCCACAAAGTTCACAAGCAGAGATGGATAGTAGGATTGACCAGAAGGTGGAGAAGAAGCTGAAAGAGTTTTTGAAACCAGACCAACAGATGTTTGCAGGGCATGTCATGGCCATTGGCCCGGGGGTGCCCTACCATTTAAACGGAAAAGAGGCTGGCCAACGGTCCCAACACCAGTCTTAGAGAATAGAAATGGGATCAATTACCCTTACAATCCACCTGCACAGTCTCCCACAATCAACACCGTTCACACCGAACATGCAGTGAGGAAAAATACCTACCGAGTAGAGGCTACGGCAAATGAGACAAAGACCATTTTTCTGTTGGATACAGGAGCAGAGGTGAGTCTTATTAGTTCATCAGTTCCATGCCTGCAGTTGAGGGAGTCCAGACTCAACACGGTGTCAATAACACATCAACCCATTGTAGTGAGAGGTGAGGCTGTGGCCATATTGAAGCTTGGCCAACTAGAAACTACTTGGAATTTTCTAGTGGTAGATGATTTATCAGAACAGGTACTGGGAGCCGACTTTATTGATTTTCACCATAAAGAATCGTGGGGTGTTAAACAGAACAGCCTCTGGTTGGATAACACAGAGGTCCCACTCATCACTCCAAGTAAATGCAAGGCTGTTTTACTTGGAAACTATGCCCCAGTAATTGCACGTTGTACTGTGGAATTACCAGCTCGACATCAGGTTGTTATTGCAATGCGATGTAAAGACAAAGTTGACAGAGTGGGACTTTTCGAGTCAACCCAAACACCGGGTCGGGTGCTATTATCGAAGACAATGGTCACGGGCACACAGAATGGGAACTTCTGGGTTAAGGGAGTTAACCTGACAGACTCACCGGTTACTCTGTTTAAAAATCAAAAAGTGGGAATTGTTACCGAAGTAGATGCTGTTTCGGAGCCACTGTCGTTGTGCAGGTACTGGCTGGTTATGATCGACCATTTTACTAAATGGTTGGAATTATTTCCCCAGCGAAACCAGAAATCGGAAACGATCGCAAAGAAAATAATGGATGGATAGATCCCTCGGCATGAAACACCGGAACAATTGCACAGTGACCAAGGGACCAATTTGAACACAACTCCGTTTCATCCTCAGTCGGACGGGGCATCAGAGGAGCATACGCACAGTAAATCAATGCTGGCGAAGTTGGTGTCTGAAGATCAAAAGAATTGGGATCTGTATATATCTTCTGCATGTTTTACATACAATACAGCGGTGCACAGCAGTACAGGGTACACTCCCAGCTATTTGGGAGAGAACTCCATCTCCCAAGCGATGTACTCGAACCGGCACCAACACCACGAGAGAGTCCTGATCACTCCGAATTTACCTTGCAGTTGAAAGCTAGACTAAATCGGGCATACAAGACATAAGAGTTTCTGTTCTCTGCCCGTCACGCCCAGAAAAACTACTACGATCGTTGGGCCAAGGCCAAGAAGTATAACAAAGGTGACCTGGTTTTATGGGTCGATAATAAAATCAAGAAGGGACGGTGTATGAAATTGAACAGACAGTAGACCGGTCCCTGGGGTGTGATAAAACGTCTAAATGATGTAGTTATTACACTTTTACATTTACTTTCGTTGTGAAGCTGTAATATTTCTCATTCAAATGTGGTCCCTTAGGTTGATGCCATTAGTTGACATTTGGGTCTCTCATCATTGATTGTCTTGGTATAATTACCATGATCAGCATCTAAACAATTTACCAGGATCCTTCGCAATATATTAAATGTGACTTGCAGCTTGGTTATTTTAATATGGTAAATTGTTTGCTACTCAAGCTTTTAACACATTCAGAAAATGTTTCTGAGCCGCAGACGGGAATCGAACCTGTAACCTTCAAGATCTCTGGTTAGATGCTCTAACCATTGATCTACCAGAACTGAGATGGCAGAATGAAGGCTGTGTTGTTTAATATATTCTGATAAGATATACAGACATATCGAGACTGCGGAGTTAGCAGTACGTCTGCTGAGTTAGCAGTACGTATGTAGCACGTACGAACTAGTACACAACGTAGCCTTCGTTCTGCCATCTGAGATCTGGTAGCTCAATGATTAGAGCGTCTAAGCATGATTTTCTAAATGTTCAGCAGCACTATTACTAAACGACAACTCAACTGGAAGTGCTTGTAGTTCACGAAATCCTTCCACATTTAGCAGGAAATCATCATATAAAGCCAATCCCCTTCTTCATTCGGCCTATCGGCAGGACACTTTAATTCACCTTTTTTCCACATATGCAGTTTTCGGTTCTATTCATTGTATTGTACTAGCTTATAGAAACTACATATTGTCATATATCTTTCCAATATTATTAAGCAATTTCCAGTCAAAAAATTGAAATCTATTGTTTTGAAAAAAGACACAAACAAACTAAATGAACACACAACAAGCAATGTGAGAATAAATCAATCCACTGATTGTTTATGACTAACAAAGCATAGATTTTATTCAGCTTCACACTTTTCACACTCCAAATCCGAAAACACGCTTTAGCTGAATTTGTTAAACCAATCACATGAGACAATCTAATGGTGAACTTAGTGGTCGTTTTGTTCAGCAGTAAAACAAACCAATATGGCCGAAGTAAAAACAGTATATGTCAGGAAAAAAGAAGTGATAAAGATTTTTTCTGAAAATGTTTTTCACTAGCGTGCTACGAAAGTTATGTATAACTGGCAAGAATATCCACCATGAACCACTGAAAAGGTAAATACTGATGCAACCATTAAATGAAATGTCATATGTTATCTTTTTTGCATACTTCTTCGATCCCATGTTTTTGTACCATTTGGCAGAGATTTGTATAATAAAAAACGTCTTACTAAGTGTTTTCCTCACAGTTGTGAGGTAGTTACCAAGGTAAAGCACCAGCATTTTGTGCAGAAACAATATTTATTGAACTGTTTTTCTTCTGTTTATTTATAGTTGTTTGTACTGAATAATCCTATAACTATAAAATATTAACAAAACGTTTGTTTTTCTCACAATTTATGCCAGTTGAAGTTGACTTTTTTGTAAATATATATTGGCAAATATGTTGTACATTTAAATGAGGACAGTATTTGTGCCATAAGCAAACAAGAAAGTATAGACCACATTATGCTAATTCGTAAGAACACAGGCTGCCATTTTGGAAATACTTGACCTTGACCTAAGCCACTCAAATCGGGCACCCCTTCTAGAACCTATATATTAAGTATACAAAGTTTCGTGGTTTAATCCGGCATCTTGCTAAAAATTGCGCTTAAGCCACTGGACTAATAGTAATGCAGTCAATTGATGCAGATATTTTCCATCTGGCACCCTAAATTTTCTGAGCACATCCCTATAAATAAGATGTTCAATACCACGTGACAATACTGTACCTTCAATAGATCTCAAAAAAGCAATAAATTTAGACATTGTTTCCTCTGATGCTCGGCGATGATGTCCCACTGGCGCAAAGTCTGGTTTCAGGATCTTGATCAGTTTCCCAACATTGAGGTTTTTGTCTGCCTTATGCCTGAAAAGGTGAACGGCCATTCCTTTGTGCGAACGCACAAAATCCAAAACCTGAAAGAACAGACAAATACTGAGTTAACATACCAAACAATCTGATAACATTAAATACACACATGTACATGTGAGACGGGCCATACCCCTCCCCCCTAATTTGTATGCAATATTCCCTTTGGTGAAGGGGTGTATGTATTCTCTCTGGGATACCCAATTTGACATTGGATGATGAATTATAATATGAAATAATGGTAGTGCATATTGCATAATAAAAACAATTACGGTAGGGGCTAACTTAAAATTATATTATTCTTAACAAAATTGTAAGGACTTACATCATAATACATTAGGCCTTCAAGGAGCTGGTCCAACATCGACTGGCATTTAATAATAACATAATATTTGCATATTTCCTCTATCAATGCATTCCTTTTCTCCAGGTGAACAGATGCAGGTAAGCCATCGATGTCGAATCGCCATTCACACTCCCCTCAAACAACTGTCAAGTTCAGTTTGGCTTGTACCTTCTTTTAACTGAAATTATAAAATATGGATGTTATCAAATCTATCTAGTTATTGTATAATTATTCAACTGTTTTTTTGCCTTTCCCTACTTGCGTTTTGAAAATGTAATTGAACATTAATTTTCAAAAATTAACAATTATTGGACAATGTTAAGTTAAACATTCAAATAAATATTGTAATTGTCAGTGGTGAGCAGGTCAATTATATCATTGCCAATATTCAAGGCAGAGGCAAATAATTGATCAGCTACAGTACTCTCTGACAAATGACTATATTTTGTTTTAACCATATTCTATATACTAAATTTTATGTTTGCATGGTGACAAATTGTAAAATTTGCGGATACACCAAATTGAAATGAATATGGTGTATCCGCAAGTTTGAGAATAATTTTATATATTTCATAATTGTATGCGGTCATTCTAGTGTATTTAACCAGTAGGATATTTCATCTCATAAAGCAAGTTCTTACCTTGATCAATGAATTTCTGATTGTCGCATCAAGAACCTCATCTATATCAGAAAAAGAACCCAGCTTGAATGTACTGACATATCCCTTTGCTAAATAGCCATGGTGGTTTCCCTCCCTGCACAATCATTGTCGCCAACATCTTGCCAACAACTGTGAAAGAAGCACTTTGTAATGCATTAACATTACATCATATGACATGGTTGACAGGCGTATCTACAGCAAGTTTATAAAACGTCACTTCAATCTAGAATTAATAAATGCTATATAACATAAGCTGGCTGGGAAGGAAAGTGAAGTTTTTGATACCAATATACTGACAGTAGAATAATGTTAAGAGTTACAATTAATGGTCAATGTATATCAAACTTACTTAGTGAAGTACCACTATCTTTTGAAATGGCACCAAGCAGCAAGTGGAAAAATTCTCCGCAAGGCCCACCAAGGTCAACCGCATCTTCCTCACCCTCAAAAGCGGCGAAGGTCAATTGTAGCATTTCAGTAGTCGCTAAAAATCGCCTTCGTTTGAAATACTGTTGAGCAGTGTGCCACACACTTCAACGGCTTACAACAATGTTTCGTGGATTTCCAGAAACTTTGGTTGATGCGTATTCTTTAACCAACGAGATGAAATGCTCATTGGTCATCGGATCTGGGGCATCATTATCTTTCACTACTGGAGGCTCTTCAACAGCATCTTCATGTTGCTTTAGGCTGTTGTTTATTGCCTGTTGAACAGCTGCATTTTCATCACTTCCAACTGGGCTATAAAAAATAAACACAATGTTGAAATTAGGTTATTAGGTGGCGTACAAAATTAATTTAGTGGGGGGAAGGTGATGTGGTGATTTTGAAATTTTGTGGGATTTTACTTTGATTTTTAAAAATTGAAATTCAAAAGATTAAGTTTTACTCTAAAACGAGGTCATTAGGGCCAATTTATATGCACATAAAGAATATTTATTTGGTGGTCATTTATGAATAAGGTCTATAGCATTCTACCTGTTGATAGTCTATTATTTATGTGATAAAGTTTTATCATTATGCTTGCACCAAAATTTAAATGGATGTCATAACAGCTTATACAGAAAAAGCTGTACTGAGCACTACAGCACATGTATCTTTTGCAACTGCCTTAGGCTCAGTGAAAGGTAGAAAATATGCCCAGAAAAATATTTTGACAAAGATATGATTACTGTTTATGTATTATGCAAATGATCCAACAACACTTGTTGCCATATTTCTTCCCAAAGGAAACGAAAACATTTTGGGAAAAACCTGAAAAGGCTTAGAAAGGTTTCTTGAAATATAGATTACATTGCGGCGTTATAAATTGTATGCATCGAGCAGCTAGGCCACTAATTAATCAAATGATATCACATGTCAGCCAATCAGGAGCTGAACTCCTTGGGGTTATTCCTGTTAATTTTAATAGGTCATGTTTCATTAAAGGGCACCTCCGTGTACCGGACACACAATGGACACAGGCTACATCATAGACACATCAAGGTTATTTTCTCAGGATTCAGAAGCTTTACAAGAACAAAAACCCTAACCATAACCCAAATAAAAACGCTAGTCCTAACCCTGAAATAAAGGAATACTAACCCTACTTTTAAACCCAACATTTCAATGATGTAATATTCTGTGTCCAGTACACAAAGTAAGAGCCCATTAAAGGGTCTGTTCTGCTATTAATGATTCTGCCATTTATAGCACATGTAATGGTCTGCTAAAAAACCTAGATTCGGGTTCAACAATGATATAAACTATGGATAGCAGATGTAGCAAAAGAAAAGAGACTGGCAGATCTGTACCAATTCGCTGCCCCAAAATTCAATTCACAGCATGCTGCTTTCTGCCTAGAGTCGGTCCCACCTGGTTATAAATAATTTATATTTAATCATATATATATATATATTATATATTGATAATAAAAAATGGTTCAACAGAAAAAAATGAGAAACTTTTTGGTGACCTCCCTAGCTCCTTGTCCTATTTTCAGGCAATTTTCCGAAAGCTCCCCCTTAATCCCCGAGGGCGAGGGTGCTAATATCGAACCGCGTTTAGTCCCTCATCACGGCAATCCTAGCATTTGGAGTCTCACATTCAGTTTCCTTGTATATATATGTATATATGTGTGTGTGTGTGTGTGTGTGTGTGTGTGTGTGTGTGTGTGTGTGTGTGTGTGTGTGTCTATATATATATATATATATATATATATATATATATATATATATATATATATATATATATATATATATATATATATATATATATATATGTGTATATATATATATGTGTATATATATATATATATATATATATATGTGTGTGTGTGTTCAGGATCAACGTCGTCGATCATGCCCGGCATCGGAAATTTGGCCCTGGTAACTAGATATAGACAGAAGCTGATTGGTAGACCTCTGCATTTGAATTAATATTTAAATTGCAACTGTAACATGATTGCGAATGCAAAAATTGAAACGGTGTTGAAACGGTTTTTTGGTGCGTTAAATTTGGCGTAATTTAAATTGCCGCCATTCGCCGACTGCGAAATTTATATTGCCATAAAAACCAGCCATTTCTTCACAAAATCATCGGATGCAGTAATGTTAGACATTATCAGCTGATTTCAAGCCGAAACTGTAGTGTTGAAGGACAAGATAATCAAAGACAGACACAAGTAAAAGGTAAAAGGACTATTTGAATTATGTACATTGTGATTGTCACCGACTCACCGGTCTGTGTTGAGCAATTAATTTGCCTTTTCTGCATATTTTTTTTGGTTAGGATTTTGGTGATATTTACCCGCATTTCGTTGAATTCTAAGAGACTATAGCGTCGTACGGCTACCGTACGAATAGCCATTACCTTCAGTTCAGTGCTTCACTTTATCGTTTAACTTTTTGACTTGACTCGCTAATTTTAATGTAATTTAAATAATTGTACACTGTATTGTGTATTTTCTCCAAGCTCCGAAATCTAATAGACACATTTTGAAATACTTAAGAGAGAGATTTGGGAAAATTTGAAGGTGTGTAATGTTTTGAATTTTCAAAACATATATGTATAATATTTTGACACTTGGAATTAAATCTATGCAGTATAAAATCAGGCTTGGACTGGCCATTGTGCCATCTTGTGCCATCTTTCTTCTTTATAATACTGCTGAATAGTAAGTGGTAGTACAAATTTTGGAATTGCATGTACAGTATGTTTATTATTTTATTAAAATTATAAATACTATATGCTTAACTCTTTCCCGACAGGCTGAAAAACGTCCAAAATTGAACCACCCTTTGTTCTATTGATATCTCTTGAAATAACCATAACTGTTGCGAAAGCTATACATTTTCTGAAAGCCAAATAAACCGGCTTTACTGTACTATTTAAAAAACGAGCAGCAGTGTTTTATCAGATATAAAACACGAGCGCGTAGCCCGAGTGTTTTATATCTGATAAAACACGTGATGCGAGTTTTTTGAATGGCTTCAAAAACTGTGAATGAGAAACATGGATTTTAAATAGAAAATAAAATCTCTAGGGAATAGCAACTTGGTTGTCCTCTACCAAAAATTTGAATATGAATTTTAAAAGCCGAGACGTGGTAATGCCGAAGCCTACATTCTCGGCAGCGTTTGTCTTTGATATGCCTCCAAAGAGAAGATTTCGATAACCAAAAAACGAAGAGCAAGAAAAGCGTGTGAGTACTATTTTAGGACCTCCAAGGAATATAACAGAGAGGGCGAACAGTGATTTGAAAGAAGAATGTAATGATTTAATAGACTTCAGTTTGGCTGATTTTAGATTTGACGTTCCCGACGAAATGTTGAGTAATTTCCCGATGCGTGCGAGTGAAGGTGAGAGGGTATAAAATGTTAACACGAACATGTCGAGTTGTGTGTTCAATAATTGTACTTTCAATTTTGCTGAAAAGTGATTCTTGTAAAGAGCTAGATCGTGGTAGTTCTTAAATTTGAATGTTGTTGTGCGAGAATTATCATTGTGTTGAAACTATAATTATGTTAATGTAAATACGATCTTTATACAAAAAATCTTTATATAAAAAATCTTTATATAAAAATCTTTATATAAAAATATTTATCTAATTTAAATAACGAAAGTCTATTGTGTGCAGAAGCATGACCAAGTGTGCTTTGGCTAGTATAAAGACACATGCACGTGACTGAATTCGTGCGCAAGATTGGATTATTGGTTTATGAATTATTAATGAGTTTTTGAATGTGCTTTTAAATTTCCCAAACAAAACACATTATGTTAATATAAATTAGCATTAATTATCATAAATCAGGTTGAAAAATTTACATTTTTCTAGAAAAGGCCATCTTGCACGCCCGCATAGCATCTTGAAAACTCAAAATGCCACCAATCGCAGAGTTGTTTATGAAATCAAATCAAACTTGGCATGTGGGTGGATTTCATGTTCCTGGTGCTTGTCGAATTTCAATTTTTAATCTTGCGTTACCGTGTGCCGTGTTTTTCGATTGACGACTTTGCGGGTCTTCAACGACCCGTTTTAACTGCGCCGGTCAGGAAAGAGTTAAAGGAAAATCAGCAAGGGTCTATTATGGCACTTATACGTTGTTTGGGCGTAATGTTTTCTTTCAAAACCAAAGCTAACCTGGAAATAGTAACAATTGGAAATACCTGTATAGTTTCTATTTTACTCAGATATAGCAAATACTGAAAATCTTTGATTCTTTTGTTTTCTTATATAGCAAATTTGTTTCCATTCAAACACTGATATGGATAACTATCACCTACGTTCTTCGATCACAAAATAACATCTCAATGCTGCTCAAAAATATTACCAAGGAACAAAAACATTCGAATTATTGAACTTTAATATCATAATTTAAATTTTGTCATATCACTGCATATTATTACTTATTTCTTTATTTTGCACATAAACATTTAATAAAATGTATTATTATATAAAGAAAAGTACAGTTGAATCTTGATGAATTGAACTCTCTAAAAAATAATCATTATAGTATCAATGCCAAAAAAAACAGTGCAAGAAACTAAGGGAAAGATCAAAAAACTGATTTCAGTTTGAAAATATAATTTGCGGTTACGAGTCCACGTTCATCAAGATTTAAATGTGCATTGGAAAATTACGAAAATTAATTATAGAATACCTATTCACTGGTGTGATTTGAACTTGCAAATGTTTACAATCTGGAGAAAATTTGTAAACTAGTAATTTTATTTGTGCTTATAAATTATTGATTTATTCCCATGAATATTTCTCTATCCGTTTGGTAATCGTATTTAATCTTAAATCTCCTTCACGTACAAAGAACTTTATTGTAGGTTAGAATCAAAATTCATAGTCTTGCCTGTTCTTGGTTACCCAGCTGTGTATGGTGCAATACATCTTGAAAATAGAAACTGTGTCCATTCAATACTCCAATTCAACAGTGCTTTACTATACCATTCTTCAACATCATCCATCGTAAACGTTTTTCAAATAGAAATAATCTATTAGCATAAATTAATCCAGCAAAATAGTGAAGGAAATGGTGTTTTCGTTCGAATACTTCGCAAGTTTCGCGTCGTGTGATGTAAATTTGTATCACGTGTCACGCGAGCTTTCTTCAAAAATGGTTCACACGCGTTGCAGCAAACAACAGAATTCTAACTGTTACTTCATGTACGCTTTTTATACATGATTCTCATTCCTCTACATGCACAGAGCGCTAGGACGGGCGAGGGGTTTGTTGCGTACACGTATTTCTAGTTGTAATGCTGAAAAATCACGACCCCTCTCAAAATCGCCATAGCCCCACACACACACACACAGAAATTACCAAGGGCCAAGGCTCCCTTATATCCTGTAATGATAAGTCAAACTGATTGGGTGAAAGGCTTACAATTTTGGGCCTGTAGCGATAATACACTGACAGTCAAACTGGATGTTCTTTCCTGCGGGACCTTGTAATATTGACAGCAACATTGCAATGTTGACTTGCATGCAAATGGTACACCGCGATTTCTTGGAAGTTGCTAAAATTCGCATTTTAAATATCAAATTTCACATAACATGAAGTTTACTTGGAGTTAATTAGCAATGTTGCTGTCAATATTGCTGTAAACAAATATTGCTGAAAACAAGATGGTAGAAATAACTTATAGAAAATCAGCAATGATTTTCAGTCACTGTCAGATCGATTTTGGTAGTTGGTTTGATTCGATTTACTAAGAGCAATTATGATGTAAAGTTAAACCAAATTATTTGCAACCTGCACACTTCAGCTAAAAAATGGTAGCGCCTTGTAAAATCTGCCTATGGTAATAAGTATCGTACCGTTATTCCTGTCATCCTTGATGGTGATATTTTTATTTCTGAGAAAGAAAATAGCTGATTATTTGGGGAAAAAAAGCTGATTATTTTGCTAAGCAGTCTAGTATTCCTAACTCCGAGACCACAGAAGTTCTACTTCTTGCACCTTGTTCTCTGCATTCTCTGGCCTCTATTTCGGCTGATGAGGAATTAGTTTATAATTTGCTATCCACGGTAAATTTTGCCAAGGCTTGTGGTTGTGATGGCCATAAGCAATAGGATAATTGCACTTAGTTGTGCAGGTATTTACTCGCTTGATAAGTTTATCATTAGCCATGGTCAATTCCCTAGCGCTTGGAAAATTGCAAACGTTCAGCCTTTGTTTAAAAAATAATAGGCAACTTAAGTCTAATTATCGACCTGTTTCACTCTTATCTTGTTTGTCCAAAATATGTCAGGTCGTTTTTTATTGTGGGTACCGTGGTCAGCAGTACCCATATAGTCACGGTGTTTGAGGTATTGAGGTAGGGGTTCAACATCGAAATTACAACTGTGCAACTCAGATACTAATTTCTAATTCGTCGGAAAATGTCGTCTCCATCGTGGCGGCATAAATATCGTCAAGAAAATCTAGAAAAAACTTGTTGACAAGTACAACATACCAAGGTGGTGTTGTGTAAGTCGAGAATGTTCGCGTTCTTCATGGTGTCTTCTGATCGAGTGCGTTATGGTTTGTGGCTTAATAATTCCCTCTTCCTCTTGACGTGTGACTCTTCTGATCGAGTGCGTTTTTGGCTTATCGAAGAGGTTTTGGACAATATCCTCAAAAAGTCTTGTCTTTCTTGACAAGGCTTGTGTAGTTAAAGGTATGTTGTATCTTTCCCGTTTTCAGGTATTTACGCAATTACTGTACAGTAGGTATTTCTTTGATCATAAAATTATGTGCTAATATAGCTTCGCTCCTCTGGACCTCTGAGTAGCTAGCTATAACTGTTTAAACTGTCTGTGACCGTTTTTGTTTTATATTTCTTCGTCAAATTCAAATGTTATACAGTATATCCATCTGTTTCAGGTGAGGAAGTGAGTCTAAATTTGGCGACAATGCTGGTAAACAGTGTATAAATATTAGCAAATGTCATTGAACGCTTGAACAATATTTTATTTCATGGGAATATTTGTTTGTATGGTTGCATTGCATTATAAAAGGTTCTGTAAATAAAGATTTTTTGTTGTTAACTGATGTTCCTGGCATGGTATGTGATGCTGGCCCTTATGTTAATCTAAAAAGGCATTTACAAATTTATTTTTTGGTTTAGAAACCAACTATGAATGTTGCTTGTTAACATTTAATTGCAACAGTGTTTCAGTGTTCAAAATGTCAGACAATACTTTCAAGATATTTTAGTCACACTCAAGGGACGTACAGTCGAAGCTCTCGTAAGCGACCACCTCGGAAATCGAAAATTTTGGTCGTTAACGGAGCTGGACGCTTACGAGAATGCGCTCTCGTAGGCGACCACGCATGCGAACACGCATGCGAACAATAGATGTAGGTCGCTTACGAGAGCTTTTTACATTAAAGTACATGTAAATCGTTAACTGTATTGACCACTAAAGGTATATTATTTTATCGTTTTTATTTCTTTGTACAGTAGGTCAAATAAGCTAATAATCTGAGTGTACAATGTATGTTCAAATATACTATATAGTGTTCAACTTGACATTGTGAGATTTCTCATAACAAAACTATACGTAAGCGGTGCCGTTCATTGTTAAACGGTGCTCGTTCCTTTACTCTAAACGTGTGAGAGTGTACTACGCAAAGTAGCTTTTGATGCTTGTCTGCCTGAACGACTTAAGCTGCTCATCTATAAGGATGTCCTTGACGCGCCCAATGGCTCGAGATAACTTTTCATTATTTTCCCAATTAGAAAAGTCTATCAACGTATTCACGAGACCTAGAGCTCCAACAGCAGTAGTGACTTCTGGGGCATTCAATGGGATGTCAAATTCTTCCTCCTCTTCATCGTCGTCACTACCATCGCCTTCGTTAATAAAGTCATGCTTCTTTAAAAGTTCAGATCGCAGATGTTCTCTCCAATTTGGCGATGTGCTATCAACCGGTTTCTCATACGCATCAACCTCCTCCTCCAGATGAAGTTCCTGCCCGGAGGTGCCCGAGATCTTATTCAAGAGTTCCTTCATATCGAGCTCCTCCTCTCCAGCGAACGGATCATCATCAACCTCCATTGCTTCTTCTTCCTCGGGATACATTCCTACGTGCTTGAAGCAGCGTGTTATGACTTCCGGCTTTACTTCCTCCCAGGCGGTTACCATCCATTGAATAGCCATTAGTAAGTTAACGCCCTTGATGATTTCACTAGCGGACTTCTGACCATCGACTGCACTAACAACATGACGCAGAATCTTTCGTTTGTAGTGCATTTTCCATGATTTTATGATGCCAGCGTCTAAGGGTTGGGTCCGAGAGGTGGTGTTGGCGGGAAGAAACTCAATCTTGATGTTTGAAAACGCACCTTTCATTGATGGGGGATGGCAAGGCGCATTGTCCATCAACAAAATTATGTGTCGACCATCGCGCTTCATCTTGTCATTAAGTTTTCTCAGAACACTTAACATGATCTCGGATTTCATCCACGCCTTGGCATTGCTGAAGTACATAGCCCCGTAGGGACGTGTTATCTCTGGCAACTTTGCAAAGCAACGCGGCTTTTTGCTTTTGCCAATAAGTATCGGAGCTTCTTTCCCCCCAGCAGCATTTACAAAGAATGCTGCTGTGATTCTCTGTTTGGCATGTTTGCCACCTCTACACCGTTTTCCCTTCTCTGACAAAGATTTGTCCGGAAGCGCCTTCCAAAAAGTCCCTGTTTCATCCATATTCCTAATGTCTGATGGTTCATAACCAATAATGAGTTCTTTGACTCTCTCCTCCCAGCTTTCGACAGTTTCCTGACGAACATCTCCTTCCTCGCCAGCGATATGCATTTGCGCTATATTATGCCTCTGCTTCCATTTTGCAAGCCAACCATCGGTACCTTTGAAGGCGGTTTCCCCAAGTTGTTCTGCAAGTATTCGTGCTTCCTCTCTCAGCATCGGCCCATCGATTGGTATGTTTGCTTGCCAGGCTTTCTCATACCACTCCCAAAGTAAATTGTTCACTTTATCAAACTTCTCTGCGTTGTGCCGTTTTTGCTGCGCTGGTAGCGTTCTTCGACCATGCATCTAAAATGCTATCTTTGTTATTTAGCACCTTGATAATTTGCATCTTCCCACAGTCAAATCTCTGCGCTAACTTCCTCGTGGTTTCGCCGCTGCGTTGGTGTTCACGAATCACGTCTACCTTTTCGCTAAGTGTCAAACAATGTCTTGTTGTGCCACTTCCACCGTGCCCTTTAACTTTCGCTTTGACTGCTTTAGCGACATTGGTCTTCTGGTTTGTGGCTACTTTCACTGTCTCACTGATTACTTCGGCATCATTCTTTCTGGACGAACAGCTTGGACAAAAACCCACAGAGACGCCTGCTTTCCAGCCAACGGTTTCTTCCCTTGCGGGAATAGAGCATTTAACCGACTTATTGCAGGCAGGCTTCTTGCACCGCAAACAAACGTATTTCGTTGGACTTAAACAACTGACACAGAGAGACATTCTTCTGCGACAGGCTATTCACCGAAGAATATTTTAGCTCGTGTGCTACTAGTGACGTGTCAACTTGTCAACAACTTGTCAACTTTATGCACTTTTCTCCACCCATAATCATGGCAAACTCGAGCGTGAAAGTCAAGTCGTTTGTTCGTGGGTATCATGTATATAAAGATGTCGCAGGCTGGAACCCAGAAATCAATGAAGAGAGAATTTTAAAACGCGAGCCAAACAATGTAAAGGACAAAAATGCTGTAGCAGTTGTCAGACCTCAAACCGCAACTGGTAGCTTGTTGGATAGCCAAAGCCTTGAGAGGAGATCTTGTGAAGAAACAACCAACACACATCCGAACACTGTGGACGTACACGAGGACGAAATTCTTGGACATATCCCCTTGTGAATGACGCCATTTGTGAGCAAGTTTCTCAAGCGTCCTACAAATAAGGGCGAGTTGGTCGTTTCCGGAAAGAGAGTTAACCGCGGAGCTGGCTATGGCTTAGAGATTCCCTGTATTTATACATTTTCTGGAGACAAACTGATGTCAATACCATGGCTGAGATCAAAAATTGAGAGTTTAAACTATGACATTGTTCAGTGAGTCAACGACAATTTATTGTTTGTTGTCAGTACTGCCGACAGGACACCTCACATTCGCTACAATACATAGGAATTTTTATAAAATTTTGTTTGCGTCATCACGTTCGAAGCTAGGGTCCATAGGTAGCATAATTTTCTCAACCGCCGAAGCAATAATAACTTAACCAAAGCGGGCTTGAGGTTATCCCACGTTCACGAGAGCGGTCGTTCATAGAGCTTCGACTGTATATGGAATGCCGTGTTTTCCCGGTACATGTGTTTTGTTTACTGTTGCTTTCAATTGACAATCTAAAATTATTTTTTCAAATTATTTCACCCTGAAAAGTTGTATTCCATTTGAAATAAAAGGTGTCGCAGTCACTTTGGCCAGTATTGATAATAATAAAAATGAAGTCGATGATCAAAAGCTCCCAAGTAATAATTTGTGCCAATATTGCGAACATCATTAAGAGATTTCAACATTATAGAATAGTTTTATAGTTCCTCTATGTTTTTTGTTGTTGACAGATGTTCCTAACAATGATATTATGCATTTGCTGCTCTATCTCAATATTGATTGGTTGTTGGCATACAGAGCTAATCTGTTGGCATACTGTATCTAATTCATGACATCAGCTTCATGTGACGTCAATGTTCCAATATTATGGTTCAAAAAGTGTAGCTATGCCTATGACATCATTATTCCAATACCAGCTTGCCATTGCCAGTTTGTAAGTGAAACCCCATTGCAATTGTAACAAGACGCCCGCTAGGCGTTAACTCGGGCTACTTGAGTTAGTGATTTGAATTCAATATACACAAATCTATAGACCTTATTAAAAAATGGCCGCCGAATTAGTATTCTTTTATATGCATATAAATTGGCCCTTATGAGCTAGTTTTAAAGTAAGAATCCTTTTCAATTTTGTACATGAAAACGAGTTCATAAGGGTCAATTTATATGCATATAAAAGAATACTAATTGGGGGGCGATTTTTGACTCAGGTCTATGTTTGTAGGTACAATGTTACATGTAATAATATCCAGGGTGGATTCCATGTTATTGTCACGCCGGAGATACGCCAAACTGTTTGTAGTCATGCGCCAAGGCCAAGCCGGCATGGCAGGTCATTTGTTGAATATTTTTCTTTATCGCTTTTTATGCCAAAAATGCATAAATTAAAGGAAACTATTATTTTCGTCAATACATCGAGTTCGAGTAATTATTAGTCATAATATATCTTCTGATGTTTGTAGGTATTCAGTTACCGATACGATTGTAGGCGTTCAGCTATGTTGCTATGCATGTCTATGAAAAATGAAATAATATTGTAATTACCATGCAAATGGTCCAAGTCTCGTATTGTGAAACTTCACTTTATTGTGTATCGCAATTCGCAATACAACATCGCGAAATACACAATAGATACCTTAGTGCTACACTGCTACTGTGGATATATTATAAGACTATAGTATGACTATATTTAAATTTATCCCCATTCATAATGTATAAACAAGTTAATATATTATATAAACAATAGGAAATAACATTCGTACGCATGTACTGTGGTGCTTTCCAAAACGGACCAAGACGAGTACAAGTTCACTAGCCTCACTTAACAATTCTAGGAAATTAGTAACAAATGTAACTTTAAGAACATAGAAATAACAAGTACTGTACTTAATATACTCAGCTAAGTAACTTCACAGTCATTTTATACTAAGCATTCAGCCATAAGCTTGCAGGGCAAGTTAGTTCATTTCGTTGCTAAGAAAGGGCAGTGACCCAAGTCCGAATCAACACGATCTACGACCTTGGAAACATTGTAATCCTTAGCCCTTTCTGTAAAAAAATTATTCTTTCTGTGAGCCTTGATATTCTCATCACCTTTGTGATATATCTTCACACTATCTGCAATAATTTCATCACATTGCTTTAAAGGTGGGAGACACCATCTTAGCTTCGTTCGTCGAGCGAGTGTTTCGTTAGATTGTCCACCAGTTTGCTGTTGAGATCTCATTGTGCTGTAGTAACTTTCTACTATCGCCTCTGGTCCCCCCTTTGCCAAGACGATGTCAAGGATGATGCAAGTTGGCACCGTTGCGATGGAGTATATTTCTTTGTTAGAATAAAATGATCTGTACACGCTCTGTTCATGTAAGCGAACTTTGCTTCTTCTTCCATTGCTGAATTCCATTTCAAACATCGCATCAAACGGTATCTTCGATTCAGATGGTATGAACTGTGTGATTACCGCATCACTAGGCTGTAGCATGGGTTTGTTTTTGTCGTCAACAAACCATTCAGGGCAAAGTCCTTTCCAAACTCCTGCCGACACTGCTTCTTTCAGACAGTGCATGTATCTGTTCGCCAGCCTTGGGTCAAAATCTACTCCCGAGTCCTTTATATGCTGCATCTGGGAAACAATCTCCATCACTTTCTCGCACTGCTCGACACCATAACAGTCATATTCACCTGCAGGGATTTGAAACTTTATTTCTTGGCCAACCCTTCGACCACAATGCAGATTTACTAGGGATTGGGCTTCAAAAATCTCTACTAATGACAAAAACTTGTCAGAAGTGACAGATTTGATCCTGTTCTCCATTGCTGACATCACGTCCTTGGCAAATTGTACATGATCCTTATGCACGTCTTTATCGTCTCTCATTGACCATGAATAAACTTTATCTGCGCCTGTGGCTTCCACGTTTGTAATCAACCAGCCGGGTAGAAGTGTGACGCCATTATACGTGCTGTCTGGCTTGAGGGATTTGATCACTTTCTCTAACCTTGGAAGTGACGCAGGATATTCGCTTGATGCTTTTGTCATCGATGTTTTAACGCGTGGCCACCAGAGCTTCAACTTCCCTACAGGTGTGTCTAAAGACTGCACGCGGAGCATCAAATCAACTACCGGTTGCATTGTGTCAAGGAATGCTAGGAGGTCTGCAATAAAATCCGATCCCGCAATCATGTACTGATACTCTTCGTCTCCGCGTCGATTGGGATAGAGTAGATCAAACGCCTGCCAGAATGAAGCAAAACTTTTCTCAATTTTTAACCACTGTTCGCAGGATGAACTTGTAAATCGTTGAGTAGCATAGGAGACGGGTCTTCTTGCTGAAGCATCAGTCAGTTGAAGAAAAGCAAACCCTTTACCATTTGCAAGGATAGTATTAAATACATTGCAACGCTTAATGAATCTTCGAAAATGTTTACCACTTTCGGTGACCGAGTCTTTGACATCTAGTACACCTAAGTTCATTACATGCGCAGCATCCCATGTCACAGGTAATGCAAGATGATTTTCTGGGTTATCTTCAATCCCCAAGTGCTCTAGAATTTTCTGACGAAAACTATTAGCTTGATATGGCCCATCAGCTGCAACACCACACAATCTTGGCAATAAATTCTTAGAAAAGTTATCTTCAATAGACTTCAGCAACATTTCTGCCAGATACTCGTAAGACGCTGGTTCAAATGCAGAATATACTGGAGGAGCTGCAACTGGAATTGGACAGGGAATGCCTTTTTCATCACGTGCTACAATGAGAGTGGCTTGGTTTGTTGTCCGGCTTGGTGTGCTCTTGTCAACTGTTGCCCAGTAGTGTGGTGGAAGCATTGTTGATGGAAGAGCTGTGCTCAACCACTTGGTCACTCTGCTATCTACTGTCTTTTCTAGGCAGTAAAGAATGTTATTGACATTCTTCCGACCATGTCCGATATTGCCAACATTTACAGAGCATAATGCAAGAAAGGAAATTAATGTTTCCACGTGCCAAGCAGCAGCACCAAGCTTCAAATCAACTATTACAGAACGAAATATATTCGTTGCTGCTGTTGATCTCCGTTGCTCGGCTTGCAAATTCTTCTTATATTCATCCATCGCCTTCTTATGCACGTTTGATCCGGATCCTATCAAACACAAGTGTTCGATACATGAATTCTTCCGGTGAAACCATGTTGCATTATGACCTTGAAGGAGAAGGCGACTCGTTTCTCTCTTCATGAAGATGCCTGTTGCAAGTGTTCCACTACTGCTTGAGGATAATATACGTTGAGCTTTCAAAGGTGTCAGACTTGTAAGAGTGGGCCTAGAAGCCATGTGCAATTGGAAACAAGGCAAACAGCACAATATCCCAGTCTCTGCATCTTCATCATAAAACCATTCTAGGAGATTTGTTGCTTCAGCAAGTTGAAGAATATTTTCTGTTGACTTTATGTGCAGAATAGCTTTAGAAGTATCACTATCTTCACAGGCCAACTGTGTGACAGTGGAATGCTTCTTTGCCACGTCGTCTACCTTCACAGTTAGATTCTCAATGGCTTCCATAACGTTTTCTAAGGTGACCTTGGTTTCAGCTTCATCTGAGTGACGTGCACCAAACTGGAGCAGCGTTGATTGCCTTTTCACCATTGTAGAGCTTGAACTGTCAAACGGATCAGAATTCAGGATATCCGTGGACTCGTCAGGCACGACTGTTCTTTCTTCACCCTCGGTGTGATGTTCTGCGTCACTCAGCTGCTCTTTCTGCCCTGTTTTGTTGGTATTCAAAGACTGCAAGCCTTCACTTTGTGGGATAGGCGCCTGAGATGCTGTTTGCTTGACAGCTATGTCAGTAGACTGAACTGTTTTCAGCTTACCATATTTCTTTCTCAATGCTTGTACCTCGACTGAATTTGATGGAACAAATCGGCAAGACTCACTCTTAGGTGGGCAGTGCCACCTTGATTTGTGGCGTTTAATGCTGGAGATGCTAATCTGCAAATACTTGCAAACCTTTCGTCATTCTTCCCCTGAAGTGATGCTTCAAGACATTCAATGCAGAATAATTTTTGTAGTTGTTCTTTTGTGATAGAGACCTTCTTCTTTTTTGAAGGGGTGGATTTTTGAGATAAGGCCATGCTGTTTTGTTTCCAGTCCCATGGCCGTTTAGGTCTTTGTTGCTGGTTGGTTGTATTCACAGCATTATCAAAAGGTTTATCTGTTGTGCTTACAGCATTTTCTACGAGAAAAATAAAATGTTCATAGTTACTAACATACAGTATTGCAGTAACAACACGAGCGTATATAGAATATTTTCGCACATTAATTCTCTGATCCGCATAGGTTCCTCCGAAAATCATTAGATATTTGCGAAAATAGTCAACTGAAATTAAACATACTAATCTAATATAAGTCCAATGATCTTCAAAAGAACCCGCTCTGCGGAGGAGAGGCACAATTCATTTTACTAAAGTTACCCAATTTACCATCACATTTCTTGCAGATAGCCTTCTGTCCATAGCCTTCTTCGCCTTGTCCGGTCCCACAATGCAAATGGATATAGTGGCGACATGTCACGCACTGATGGGCGTCTCCCACAACTCCTTTACAGACATGACACAAACTCTCTTCGTTTACGACTTTGTCCATCAAAACGGCATCGCTAAAAAGGCAATGTCAGCATACATGAGAAGCGAGCCGTTTATTGTCTATTTATCTGATTTGTAATTTTGCACGGAAACGCCTATAAAGCCCGTTTTCCACGAAGCGACTTTTTATTGTTAGAATTGAATAGATTTCTGATTAGTTCACAGTCGATCAGAGTTCACAAGACAAAAGGAAAATTCAATTCGGTCAACATGCAAATCTCGCATAGTGGAAAACCGCCTTAAGTGTGTAACTGGTAACAAACGCGTACGAACAGAATTTCTCAGAGGGGGATGATAAATATTTGCTCCATGTTTAGTTTTTATGACAAAAGATCTAATAAAATAGATCTAGCGTTAGTGAAAATGAATTTGTTAAGGAATTTACTTGAGTTATTTTAGACTCGTTGCCAGACTTTACTTATTTTTTCCAAACAAGGGGGGGGGGCTCCCTCGGGCCTACAGCCGGGATCCAGTGGCATACTGCAGCAGCTAGAAGTAGAAGCCTTGATCAAAATATGAATATCAAATGAATTAACACGATAAGAGTCGCAGGACAAACAATTACTTTTACTGAACTATGTCTTTATGTGAGTGCAGACAGTCGATAAGTGTTGGTGCTCAAAAGAAAGCGAGTTAGCAACGTAGCAAGAGTTACGGTCGTTCTCAACGACTCTCGGCCTCGCTTGAGCCCTGAATCTTGATCAAGGCTTTTAAACTGGAAGAATTTAAACTGGTCAAGGAAATTCGAAATCCACGTACCTGGACAATCCAAAAATGAACATATCCCATGCAGCTTCTTTCCCGCGTCCAAACGACAAATTAAATGCGACAGAACTTCCAGTCTTTTAGTCTGGTGTCAACTGTCATAAGGCTTCGCGCAGGTGATTAGCTCTTAACCAATTACGTTGCACCGTTCTCACGGTGTCGATTTCAAAACAAACAAGACGTCCACATGTAGCCCGAGTAATAACGTTTGCTGTTACGTTTTAGAGCAGAATAAATTATTCTGTATTCCGCCGAACTGAGGTCTGAGAGTCTGAGACGTCACAAGTTTTCAAATTATACGGCGTACCGCCGTACGCCAATGAGCGAGGTTACGCCAGTACGCCGCCGGCGACTGGAACTTCACACCGGATATCTCCGGCGTATTCTACATGGAATCCACCCTGGAATAATATTGATACACCTGTCAGTGCAGGGGTGGTTAAATTTTCCATCATTGCAAACCCATAACATAGTGTTGGCCAACGGCTTTGATTATATGATGGTGAGTTGGCTCAGTATCCAAGCTGGCTTACTGAGAAGTCTGCCCCACCAAATGAGCCATCCTGTTTGCTGACCTAATCCAGTTCTAGCCAACAGGGTCAGCCTGGCAAGCAAGCCGGCCTGTGCTCATGTAATAACAATTCATATGGTCAGTCCAGCAAACAGGTTCAGTTTGAGCAAGCATTAAATCAGTTAATCTTTTTCTCAGTGTATAAGGCATAGCAGTAAATCAAACCATTTAGCTGGCAGTAGCAAGGTGTCATAAGCTATTATAAACAGTTTAAAGAAATGTAATTCAAAATCATAATTTCTTTGAAGTTATATAACATTTTGAGCCAGTAAACATATTCATAATTTTAGCATATTTATTATTTGAGAGGCTTTATACATACTAGTGACTAGTCCAGTGGGCCGGCCAGCTAGCTAATTGTAATATAAAGACAGATTACTGCATTGTTAACTATGTTACTGTCTCGGTTAGTTGTATACTGTGTGTTCATTTGCAAGCATTCGCATATAATATGAACAATTGATACAAACTTACTGATAACCCAGAACATTTTGGAGCTCCATTTTAAGCTTACAGGTAAAATATCAAGTGAAACAAGGTTATTCAATGGCAATATTGCATAGTCATCACTCATCATAGATGAATTGATAACCAGCAAACAATAACAAACTCTTTACTCCTTGATCTTGATAGTTGGTATGGGTGTCGAGATTTATATATCATATATAATATGAACAATCGGTACAAACTTACTGATTACAATATTTGGGAGCCCCATTTAAGCTTACAGGTAAAACATCAAGTGAAACAGGGTAAAATTCGAATATAATATATGAAACAATAAACTGTAGCATCGATTTTATTTTGTATAACATAACAATAAACAATACAGGCAACAAAGCATGAAGGGCTCCGCTCGAAACGTCAGTATCTCGTCACTAAATTCTTGGCAGTTTACCACCTTTTCACTTTGCCATATAAAAATTTTACTGTTACCTCAGAACAGTTGAAATATTTCCATACAGCATTCATATGTTGAGTCTCATATTTCTCGAAATCGTAGACCAACCATTTCGAAAGCGATCGGGATTGTGAGCGTATATAAGATCAAGATACTTGCCAGCCACATCAAAGATTTTCAGTGAAGAGCACTCAAAGAAAGGTGATCAGATGAGTAAATAAATTACAATGGCGCATGAATATATGGGGTTTTACTACAGTACCGCTCAGAAGTAACCTAACAAAATCTGCGGATGATCCTCGGGTCATCCGCGGTTGAACCGCTGGTCATCCGCAGATCCTACTAGGTTGACCCGAGGGTCGACCGAGGATCATCTGCAGATCATCCTAGGTTCGACCTCAACCGCTGCTGCGCGGTTCGTATGGCATCATTTCACGAGTGTAGTATCGGAAGAAGTCGGTTATTTCCAAAGTTTAGCGTCCTTCCTTCCCACGTTGTCTGCACTTCTTCGATTGGCGTTTGTCGTAGCTTGGCAAGTTCGTTTTCAAATACCATTACCGTGTTTAAAATGATAATGGGGAAAGCTATCTCGATACGTGAGGGAAAGAATCGTCTCACTGTCATCCTCTTGGGTAAAAAAGTCGCTTATTTCCGAAGTTTAGCGTCCTTTTCCTTTGCGCGTTGTATTAATCGTTATAAGCAGTTATGTGTGTTCGACAATCGACAGTTTCAAGCTTTGATATCTAGCAACAATGGGAAAGCTATCTCGATACACGACGGAACGAATAATTTCAGTTTCTTCTTCTGGAGTGCAGGTTACTAAAATTACATGTTGAAAGGATTTATGGTGAAGGAAAATTTCGAGTGTTGGAATACATACATTTTAAGACCAAACCGGGACCAGTTGCGAAAAATGCAACTTCAAGGCCTTCCGGCTGGAAGGCCTTGAAGTTGCATTTTTAATAAATCATAAAACCATAAATCCTTTCAACATGTATAGTTTGATCGAGTGAAATGCCAAATATTAACTAAAATTACAGATCTGCTTCAAGATGAAGGAAATTAAAACTTCGAGATCTGCTTTAAACTTGTTTCTTTCCCGATAAGAATGAGACAAACATGGAGCGGCGGAGCGCGACATTGTTTTTATGGGCAGCTGTATCAAAAGTCATACAGTCGTACTCAAGAAATAGCACCATTCGCGACAAACATATTTTTGTCTGAATATGTGAAGCCTGTGCTGCAGATAAAATATATTACTACATGGTGATATAAATGCCGTGACTCAGTGTGTGGGTCCGTTCATATGCGAAGCATTCCAAGCTCTGTTTCACAATCATTCTCAGGGAAACATGAAGAGAAATTTTTGGATTTTTGATAGAAATGTATTCATGAAATTTTCTATTCCAAGACTCGCTACTTGCACTGTTGACATGCATTTGGCAGTCTATGATTTGGCCTGCTTTGCCACTGGCACTGTTGACACGTGGCCTGGTTTGCCACGCTTGAAACAAAACTGAAGCACTTTGAGTGACCGCGCGCTTCGATTGCTCAATATCAATTTTCAGGTAAGTGATAAAGTTGGGCTATATGTCTACGCAGACTGCAAAAGTGGTTAGTGAAGTTGTTAATGGTGACCATCTTCTAGCAGTTCTAGGGCAGTTTAGCCTGACAAAATAAATCGGACACTCGTTTATTTGTTTACTTGTCCGATCACTCACAGGTCACTGCGGTGGCGCTCTCTTTGAAAAGTTGTACTCCCTCATGATTTTATAGTATATATTGCATTGCGGTATTAGAGAATTACTCACGGTTTTAAGTCTTTACAATGAGAGTGCCTGCCAGTCTCCAGGCATGCTCTTCTCACCGTGGCCAAAGCGCCACGCGCCGAATAAAACGGAAATTGACAATACACATGTCAAAAGCTCTGGCTTAACTTGAGGTTTTTTACGTTATCTTATAGTTCACATAAGAGCAATCAGTTACAAGCAATGCCAATAATATAGTTCATCAAACAATATTTTTTAACGTAGTATGGTTTGGAGTTTTGAAACCTGTCAATGGACCGCATTATATGCACGTGATAAGATCGACCGCAATATTATTAAGTTCGACCGCTTTGGTCGGATATATAGATCAAAGTGCAACTTAATTTCAAACGTCGAATTTATCATGTATCTATGTTCGACACATGATAAGTTCGACGTTTGAAACGGGGTGAGTTATATAATATACCATGAGTTTAAGAAACATGCGATAGCAAAACATGCCGTTGGGTCAATAATCGGCTTGAAACACAACAGTAATAACATCGTAAATCGTATCAAGATGCCCGTTAAATTTTCTTCTCCTAAAATGCTTTCATTGTTAACGTTATTTGAGAAATTCAAACATAACAGGCTTTGTGCATTTGTGTCAACGTCGTCGTGATTGTTAGGAGTTCAACCACGAAATCGTTATACATATACCGCATCTCCACCGCTACCTCACTGCAACCGCAGTGTTAGGTTACTTCTGACTGGTACTGTACATCCCGGGCGTTCTTTGTCAGTGCCCGCAAGCAGATTATATTTGGTCAGCGGCTTAATCCATCATTCGGGCTAAATTCGGAAAATGTAAAGTAGAATATTGTACTTGTATTTTATCTATAATCTTTATTCAGTTGAACAATTGAAACTGATAAACATTGATTTTACTAATATTTTTATATATTAAACGTGATCAGAGTCATTAACCAAACTGAAAGACAGATATTTTTCAGAGTAACAAATTGAATTTTACCAAAATAAGATTTTAAGATAAATGAAAAACCCAAGCAGTAAGTTACTAAATAAAGCAACAGAGCAGTATACAAAGTATTAAAAAACCTTAATGGATTTGAAGTGGCTTCCTCCATCCCGGGCGTTCTTTGTCAGTGGCGACGATAACACTGGCAGCGGCTGTTAACGAAATGTTGCCCAAAAATAAAAAGGATGCTCATACTTATGTAAATATATATATATATATATATATATGATTCCTAAACATCCTGTTGAAACTTCTGGTAACAATCGGTTATCAAAGCGCAGAATGGAGGACGAAGAAAGTGAAGCGGGCAGAAGTTTTCAAATTGAAGATAATTTTTTACGAAGTAAGCTTGAAGAGTATAGGTATGAGAGCGGTTATGTGTTTGGTGTGCACAATGGAGACGTAGATCAACTTATCAACGGTTACATGGCTGTAAACTCGTCATGTTTTGTGAAGCAAGGAAAAGGGTTAAAATGTTTTATTAATCCCTTGTGGTTGTTTACATAATATCCAACATGGACGCCATCTCATTCCTCGCTCTCCTCCGCCCCTTGCGTAGGAGGCCTGGACACTACAAGGGTCATAAAAGATACTCGGTCACAGGTAGGTAAAAAGAAAGGGATTCAATCTCTTTCTGATTTGATAAATTAAAGAATTCATTCCAAGGCTCAAAATAACGTTGTATATGGTGCCGGTCTGAGATTGTCATGAATTCAAGTGATTCAACCAGTCAACTCAACCATTAGCGACAACCCTTACCTCAAGCAATGTTTCCTTGATGAACCGCTGAAAAACTGGGATGTGCTTGCGGGCACTGACAAAGAAGGCCCGGGATGTAGTAAAACCCGAATATAGTGTTTTTAGTTTAGCAAAGGTGAAAAGCCTGGGTACGAGGTTGATCGGGATGATGCAATTATTAGCCCTAAAAACGACTGCGGGGGGCACTTAACTCTTTCCCTACGGCTGAAAAACATAAAAAATTGAACGACCACGTTGTTCTATTGATATCTCTTGAAATAACCATAACTGTTGCGAAAGCTATACATTTTCTGGAAGCCCAATAAACCGGCTTTTACTTGTTCTTTTAAATTTCCCGAACAAAACACATTATGTTAATATAAATTAGCATTAATTATCATAAACCAGGTTGAAAAATTTACATTTTTCCAGAAAAGGCGATCTTGCACGCCCGCATAGCATGTTGAAAACTCAAAATGCCACCAATCGCAGAGTTGTTTATGAAATCAAATCAAACTTGGCGTGTGCGTGGATTTCATGTTCCTGGCGCTTGTCGAATTTCAATTTTTAATCTTGCGTTACCGTGTGCCGTGTTTTTCGATTGACGACTTTGCGGGTCATCAACGACCCATTTTAACTGCGCCCGTAGGGAAAGAGTTAACTGCGCATGTGTAGTAATCCCACATTCATAGTCTCGCTCACTAGTCTACTAATTTAGTCAACAATGATGCAATAATTGCCATTTCGCGACCCGACAAAATAATAAACAGAGCCCTTTTTAAGACTCGTGCTCCCCACAGGGGCCCGAGTAATGATAATAATGTGCAATATTGTAACTGCCAGCAATATTCTTTTGTTCTTCTGAAACCAATGGTGTGTGTAATACTACTTTGTACAAGGATGCAGATTTTAATTTATCAAGTAGTTTTCTCCTTGAGGTATTTGATAGGGAAGTTGTTCTTGCTTTGTTTCCCAATAAAATTTTACGTAAATGTATTCTTTTATGTTTAGGAAATAAGAAATATGTTTGTCCTTTGCCATATCGGATATATGGTGACTAGTATATGTGTTATTAAGATACATTGTCTTATAAATATGTAATTTTCCTTTACAAATTATACTAAAATTATAATTAAAAAGCAATCTGGAATAACATACTAGTATGTTCAAGTTAGGCTATTCAAAAATCAGATTCTGTGCATGTCACAGATGAAACAATCAAAAATTATTATATTATTATATATGATTACAAACAATCGAAAATTTGATCATTACACTCCTATATAGTGACCAGGTTCTAGTTTAGTTAGATATATTAATATTATGTATATACATGTACATACATGCACTAATTAGGACATTTTTTCATATTTTGTGTCAAATTGTACATAATTATGTTAGTAGGTTTTTACAAAAAATATCATACTCTATTACGGTTCTTTACAATGTTTTCAATGTTTTACTCTAATATTTGGCATTTCACTTGATTAAACTAAGTTTGTTAATTTTAAGTTCTGGTCCCGGTTTGGTCTTAAAATGTATACCAACACTCAAAGTAGTTTAATGTAGTTTTAATTGAGTGAAATGCCAAATAGTAATAGTAATATATATATATATATATACAGAACTTGTGACCAGGCTCTCAGCACATAAATCTACAACTTAAAAGATAAAGATACAACTTAAAAGATAATAGGCCCTTGATTTTGGATTTTCATCCCTCTCTTTCTGGAGCTGGTAACATTTTGAAGGATTTATATCCTATTCTTACTAGTACGATCACCACTAAAGAAGTATTTTCATTAGCTCCATTTGTTTCCTTTCGTAGGCCTAAAAATCTTAAAGATAATTTAGTTTGGGCTAAGCTACCTAAATCAGTTGATGTTTCGGGTCCGAAAGGTATGCAAAACCATGCGGCAAATCAAGGTGCCAAATATGCCAGTTTGTCGTAGGGTTGGATACCTTTCAGGACTCTGATTCTAAACATTCTTATTTTATTAATTATAACTTTAATTGCGACTCAGTAGGAGTCATTTATCTTTTAAGTTGTAGAAAGTGCAAGAAATTTTATATAGGCAGCACCACTGACTCTTTTCGTAGGCGATTCAATAACCATAAAAGTAGTTTGAATCGTTACGGAAGGGGGTAAGCGAGAAATGCCCGGAGAACACTTATATGCACATTTTTTTAGTGAAGGCCACAAGGGTTTAGCAGATGTATCAGTGAATATAATTGATAGGACAGACATTCAACCGACTTGACAGTTTTGTTCCCAACGGACTAAACTTACGCGATTTTATCATGTAATTATTATTTTGCATATTAATTAGTTTTATTTTGTATATATATAAGTGCTCTGGACAGCACACCTTACTTGATCATTCTGAATTAGGGCAGTGCCCGAAACTTAAATTAAAAAGTTTTTATCGTTCCTATTTGATTATTTTATATATATGTATATGTATATATATATATATATATATACAGTATATGCATGGTTGTTCAATAACGTGGCATGTTTATCCAATTGTAATTCTATAATTAAATAAGGAAACAGTTTATATTTTGTTGTTTTAAATAAATAAACAATTTCAAATATATTCATTTTTGCTATTTATTTCCATTAATTTTAAACACATCGAAAATATTGGGAGCTTAGTACACAAAACAATATCTGAGGATAGAGCTCCCCCACGACCATGTTCGACCACCCACAGTACAATATAACTATACTATAATAATATCAATTTGACTGAGCTCAGTTTTTCACAGTTGTTGGTAGTGGTTGAGATTCAGGGGATATTGACTGGGATGCATGGGTTTCACTACCATGATTATAGGTATGTTATGATACATTGCATTTGATGCTGGTTCCAGTGCATATGGTGTGTATTGGAATGGAACATTGGGGAATACATGAGGTGTTAGGAGACTGGGAGAGGGAGCTTGTGAATGGCTAGGAGGAAAAAAGATTTGGTTTTGTGGCAAGTGTGTGTTGTGAGCAAATGACATACCACAAAGGGTTTGAAGTATTGGATCAATTTTCTGTCTCTTGGAAGTATGTGCTTTCTTTACAGGGACAAACAATGTTTTATCCCATTAGCATCATTCTCCCTAGAGAGATCTGTCACAGTTGTATCACTGTCCCCATCAGAACCATCGGGTGATGGTTCAACAGCCTTATCTGGCTGACACGAGTCTCTCGATTTAATGAGCGAATACAGGACGGTAAACCATTCACCATACTCTTTTTATCGTCAACAAAATGTTTAATACCTGTTGCTGTATTGATTGCAAGACAAGCTTTCTTGCATATGCCAACACACCACTTGAATTTATTTCTCAATTGATCCACCTTATAAGGGAAATCCTCTCCATGTACTCCTTTATATTTGCCATTCAACTGGGCTAATACAGCTTCGCAAATCTATGTTTTTATGCTTCTAGGTGTTGGTGAATATCAGGTTACAGGTAAATTCCTTGGAATTTATGATAACATCTACCATATCACTTATCTCACGATTGTGCCATTTCCGACTACATCGTTTCTGATTACCATTGCTTTCTGGTTGTGGTGTTCCATGTGCTGATTAAGAAGATGAGCCATATGTATCATGTGTACCTGCTGCATCCAAATCACAACGATTCCATGGTGTTTCATCTTCATCTGAGCCTTTCTCTAGTGAGTCTAGTGGCTGTATAGCAGCGGGATGACAACACTGTAGGCAATATCCACCAGTTTTAAACTGCTCCCAACCGGGAGTTTCCTCTTCGGATTCGAAAACTGAACATTCTGGTTAGCTCACTCCTCGTGAGACCTCGAGGGGAAACGTTACATCACAGGCGGAGAGAGAGGGTGAGCACGCGGTTAATCCTGGTCAGCGGAAATATCCAGAATATGACCCTTGGTATAAATAACTAAGAGATGTCGAGGTTGCCTTCATCAACGAACACTTCGAAGGGGTAAGTTTTGAGAACGATTATTGCTGGGCATTTTTCGATGGAAGAAAATTAGAATTAGAAGCTGTTTTGCAAAGACTCCTCTCTGTAAACTCTAGGGTACGAGCTTCGTCACAGTTTAAAGCCACTCAAAGGACAAGATTAATAAGAGGTTCACCGAAGCAGGTTCGTTGAAACGTTTGATACGAAGGTTAGCCTACTATGCCTGAGCTGTTTTGTTCCGGTTAGGTTGCGCATTTGTTATAATCTTGACTTGTATGATGTAAACATTAGATGAGTCAGCCCGCGCTCAGCCTACATTTCAATTTGTGATGCCGATTACTCCCAGATTAGTCCTTTCATATCGCCATCTAAACACAACACACTGATTAGCCCTTAGTTACTAAATACATTAGCTATGGCTGGCCATAGGAAGGAACTGGCTGCAATGTGTTTATTTGTGATTTCTGAATAATATAGGCTATACAAATTAATTGTGCGCCAATATGCTGTAGAGACCACGGCTCTTCTCAAACTAGTGCACGATGGTTTGTGACCTTGCACCTGTTTGGAGTTGAGTTGTTAACCCTACTTCTGGCAAAATATCACCTGAACAGTCCTCGAACATCCTCAAATTTCTTTCCACTGACCAGGATTAACTGCGTGCACACCCTCTCTGCCCATGACGTAACGTTTCCCGGAGACCCTGGGTACGAGGTTGCCTCGAGGGCTATCGACTGTCCCAGTGCTTTTGTACATATTTGGTTATCAACTTCCATTAAATGTCTACTGTACCGGAGTTTTCGCTATTCCTGCAACCGGATCATGTCGTTGAATTGAATTGAATTGAATATTTAATAGAAACGTCTTCGCACAATTAAAATGAATTACGACATTCTTACAATTATTAAGAGTAAATACTAAAATATTAAAAAGAATCTAAAAAAGCCCTTATGTTTACAAATTATCTTTAAGTTGGGCAAATTTGCATCTAAAAAGTTATTACAAAGCTTATAAGAGTTCATGTGATATATAAAGTAAGTTATTTAAACAATTTTATAAAATTACAATTTTACAAATTGCATTCATAATAATCTAATTAAACCTTAACTACGGAAGTTTGTACATGCCTTGAGACTCAAAACACATGACAAGCTTCGCTTAAGGCGTTCAGTTCTGCATTTTGGGACAGATAAGGCCATACTATTACGCAAATAGCAACCATGTACACTAACTCTGGTTTTCGGGACAAGATGGTTCAGCTTAGAATGTGGTTGCTGGATCTTTCGGAATGTCTTTACACATAGATCGGAACGTCTTGCACTCAATAACTTGCAGCCAGACTGCGATAATGCATTACTATAACGTATGCCGGGATATAAAATTCTCAGAGCACGTTTTTGAACCCTTTCCAGTTCGTTTGAAAGGTAGATAGGGATACTAGTATGCCAAACAGGAGCACAATATTCAACGACAGATCGAATAAGAGAAACGTAGATTCCTATTAGATCAGAAACGGGCACACCACTGCGTTTCAAAACTCGTAGTATATGCAAACGTTTTGAAGCCTTAGATACCATACTCTTAACACAGATATTCCATTTTAAATTACTCTGAAGGGTGAGACCAAGTACCTTATGCGACTGGACACTTTCCAGCGGTATACAATCGATGGTTAATGGTGGTGGACTTTCTTGTCGACGTGAAAAGCTTATGGTCATCTCCTTACATTTACCGGAGTTCAGTTTCATGTCGTTTGCCGAGGTCCATGAACAGACACTGTCGAGATCAGACACTGTCGAGATCAGATTGAATTCCTGAGGTGCCATTGACTGATACAATTTCGGATATGGTGATATCATCAACGTACTTCCAATATGACGACGACTTAAGATCGTTTATCATTATGATAAAGAGTATCGGGCCAAGCTTAGTACCCTGAGGTACACCAGCGGTTATAGGAAGACAGTTGGAGACTGATTCACCTAGTTTGACTGACTGTCTACGACAGGAGAGGAAACTGCAGATCCAAGGAATGATTGATCTTCTAACACCAATGTCAATAAGCTTCTGGATAATAATATTATGATTTATCCTATCGAAGGCTTTACTGAAGTCCAAGAAAAGTGTTCTCAAGTATTGACCAGGCTTGTCCAAAGCTGTCAACCAGTTATGAACCAGATCAAGTAAGCAGAACGTTGTGGAACTACCCTTAAGACTACCAAACTGTTGTGGGTCAATATGTTCACGAACATCAAAAATCATCCATGACACCACAAAGCCCTCGAGAACCTTAGACAAAACGGCAGTTAACGAAATGGGTCTAATATCGTTTTCACTAACCGGCTGTGGAATCTTCTTAATAGGTGTTATGTTGGAATCTTTCCATAAAACTGGAACAGTCCCTGTGGAAAGAGAGCTATTGAAGATAATTGTAATAGGCTCAGCAAGTTCGTACGCAAATTCCTTCAATAAACGTGGAGGGATATTATCTGGGCCGCTAGCTTTAAAAGTTTTCAACTTGAGGAGATGATTACAAACCTGATACGGTTCGAGGGTAGGGACTTGTTCAACAGCTGGTAGATAAGCTGGGAGACATGTCAAGTCTAAAGGTGGGATGTCATCATTCACACTGGCGAAAAACGTATTTAAAGCAGTCACCAATTCTTTCTTAGAGAGTGTCTTGCCTTCTCGTTTTAAGATGATATCAGGCTTCTTTTCAGACCTCCCAGAGAGCTTATTAATGATTTTCCACCACCCCCTGCAATCGTTTTTAGGTAGCTTCTCAACTTTATCTGCATAAAACTTCTTTTTCCTCGCATCGATCTCAATTTTCAATTTACACCGGACTATACGCCATTGATCGATATTACAAGAGTGGAAGGCTCTTTGGCGTTCACGAACTAAATGATCATGATGCATGAAGTTATAGATATAGATAGAAGCTTTATTTTTGCAGGGTGACTCCATCAGCTAAATGCTGTTCTCCCTGGTGGCCTTGACTCAACACAAATTATAATATAAAATGTTATTACAAGTTAAAAAAATTAAAATTTTAAAATCTAGTATTACAAAGTTATAAAATCTACACGAAATATATCTGCATTAATATTTAGAGATTTGACATACATGCATATACATTTGATTAAAATATGAAACGTAAATTAAAGTTTAAAAGTAATTTAACATCGTCCGATAGACATTTCCATAACTTTGCTCCGAAATAGATAAAAGATCGTATTAAACATTCAGTTTTAGGTTTTGGCAATTTAGGATCGTTTTTGTGCCTGGTATTGTAATTATGCACATCTTTATGGCAAGACAAGCTAATATCTACAGCTTCCTTCTTGTTATTTTGTAACCTAAACCAAAGTTTGGCCTTGTACAGCTTCCTTCTTTTCTCAAGTCTGTCCAGGGCTTCAGAAGATGTCATGAAATGCGCTCCCATGTTATTGCAAAGCTGTTTCTCGTTCTACGTATCAACCAGTTTGCAGAGTATGCCAGTGCATGCACAAGTTGTTTTTTAGTTTGTCATTGTGCACACCAAAATGTCATATCGCATGCTGAATACAAAATTTTCCACCAAATCCCCACCAATTAAGGGGAGTTTGTATTCTATGTATGTGTGATACTACTGCGATCCAAGAGAAAGGTAGTGAGAAATAAATATGTTTAGGGACAGTGAAACTTTAGACGACTTATACAAATATCAAGTAACGGGATAGCTATTTCTATTAAAAATCTTTTTGAGTTTTTCGAGTTATTGAAACAACGTCTAAGCAATGATAAAATAAGACTTTTTTTATAACAAAACGGAATGAATAAATCAAATTAAGTCAAAAGTCGAGTAGAAGTGGGTTTATGATAAAAAAAATTTGAAAAGCAATTCCTGGAACGGTTGATGTTGATGACATATAAGAACAGAAGTGATTTAATTTTAGGATGTTTTGAATTAAGATAATCAAGGAATTTTAAAACATGGACAGGCAAACGAAATAGACAACTCTATAGGACAATTATCGTCAAGCTAAATACAGAGTGTCCCAAAAAAGGCTACCTTTTCAAATTCAAATGAGCGTGTTAATTCAAACAACCTATTGTGTTTAATATCCCATGTGTATAAAACTGTGTGTTTTTACGCATTCGTAGTTCAAAAGCGATAATGAATTTCAAAGAACTACAATAGGTTGCTTGAATTAACATGCTAATTTGAATTTGAAAAGGTAGCCTTTTTTTTGGGACACCCTGTAGATTCGTAATTTCAGAGGAAAATGTTAGGTTTTCCCTAAGGGAGAGCCCATGGCAACGCCGTCAACCTGCTCATACAACTCACCATTGAACAAAAAATGACAATTTTTAACTGGCAATTCCAATAACTTACGAAATTCACAAACAGAAAAAACCTTTTGAGTAATAATATCGATGGTTTCATCTAAGGGAATGTTGGTAAAGAGTGAAACAATATCAAAACTGACCATAAACAAATCGGTAGTATTAAAACGTAAGTCAAGCAATTTATTGACAAAAGAAAAGCTATCAAGAATCGAATAAGAACTGGTAGAAAAAGGTCGAAGGAGAGAAACAAGATACTTAGCAATATTGAAAGAGTGAGAACGAACAGAAGAAAGTATAGGCCTAACGCCTGTATTCTAAAAGCTCGCTCACATTCAATAAGTGCAACTCAACATTCAATAAGTGCAACTCAACACTCAATGAGTCTCCACTCACCCTCACTGAGTATGAGACTACACTCGCGCTCCGACCATTTAATGAGGGCATACATGTCCAATACTGTCGACTTGATATGGGTCGTAAACCAAACTTCACGAGACGTACGATTCATGAAGCTAATCCGCCTGATACGAGTCGTAAATAAAAATTCACAACCCGTTACACTCGTGAAGCTACTCCACCTGATACGACTCGTAAATGAAACTTTACGACTCATTATCTAAACCTCATGCACGTCGTTGATCAATATCACCACCAGCTGTGTGCATGTTATAACAGTTGCCAAAATTTATTAACAACTCGTACAGGTCGTAAATGACAGATTAACGACCCGTCACTATCAACAATAACACTTCATATGTTCAATGTTGTATTGCTTCGTTCTTTAAAAGTAATTCAAATGAAACTGTTGAATGAAAAAATATTATATGTTGTTGCCTCGTTCTATTTCAAAACTACGCAACATAATGATATTGAATGAAACAACATGTTGTTGTCTCGTTCTATTTCAAAACTAAGCAACATATCGCTATTGAATGAAACAATATTATATGTAGACTTGCTCCAAGTCTGCCTGTTGGTGTTTCGAAACGGATTTATTTGAGACAGGTTTATGTTTATTTGAGACAGGTCTATATTGATAAGATACGCCATCATGGCGATTAGTTGAGGATTTTTAAGCTCCGGATTTTCTCGTTTTTACATCTGTTTTGTGCAACATTTGATGGGCTACATCACCATCAAGGAATTAAGACCTCAACATAATGGTTGAAACTGTGAGTTGTTATGTCGCCGAGAATGCAAGAACCGTTAAAATACAACAGTTTGGCTGTTTGGCTTGGTCGCGGGTTTGGTACTGATACGCCACCTGTATTAGCCGTTATTTCAAATTTGGTAATTTCGTCGCCTATTGACAAGCTAAGTTGTTTCATTTATACCCTTTTGCAGGAATTTGTTTTTCTAGTTCTACCATACAAGTTTTTCACTTATTCGTAGAGTAAACTTTTAAATAATTCAACGTTTATATTGGCAGTTGTTTTGTATATCTTTTGTTGTGTATCCTAGCAACAACATTATTGAAATTTTCTCTGTGAATATTGCCTCTTTCATTGTTAATCATTTATAATTGGAATCGCCAGGTCTTCCACTATCCAGTAATATTCATCTGCAAAGAGATAGTTCTTGTTTTTTAGTTATTTTGTTTTTTGTATGCGACGTCTCACGAATATTATCAATGATTTGTTGATCTTCGTCTGACATTAACTCGCAGCCTCTTTCGCATTATATAGCGTTTTTGCCGCAAGTCATCGCTCAACTTTTTATACACATCTTGGCTAACTTTCGCTGTGTTGGGCCATTTCTTTTTGATTTTATGATTTTTTAAACTTGAAGCTTGTCCGGGCTTTCCCCGACTATTACATTTAATGGCTTCATTATTATATTAAAAGTGCTGTTTAAAAAAGTTTGGATGTTCATCAAGACATATGGTTGACGATTTATCCATCAAATTGGTTTAGTTAAAGGGTAGGAAGGGCCCTATAGCTGTGGTGAAGGCGACCTTTCTAGGAGAGGGAAAACTCTGAATATAAACCTCCATTATGATTGTGGGAAAGGGTAGAAAGAGCTCTTAGTCTTGGTTGATAATCTTTCTAGTGATGGTATCACAATAAAACACCTGGGTTCCTGCTCCCAAAAACAGGTTTGTGTTAGGAATGGCATCCAAGCTGTAAAACTTTGCTACAAACTCATGATGATACAACTTAACAATACTAAATACCGCCTTGCTCGTCGTGCGGGTAAACAAGGAGCACGTCCCTCAGTGAGTTACCAGGCTGGGGTCGAAAAATATGCCACTGGTAAACTAGCCACTTTGAAAGCTGGGATTATCCCAGTAAAAGTCACTTCACGCCCTATGGTCAAGCAGGTAACACAACTTACAAAAAACTCAAGCAACCTGATCAATATCAAATTTGATAAACAGAAAACGAAATGTCTTCCACGTCTACGTTTTGCTGTATGGAACGCACATTCAATCAACAAGAAATCTGCCTCCATTTGTGATTTTACAATTTCAAAGCGTATTGATGTTCTTGCGGTTCCTGAAACCTGGCTTTCTAACAAGAATGCTGCAGATACTACCATAGCTGAAATTATCAATACCTTACAAGATTACAAGTTTCTTCATTTGCCAAGATCCCATTCGAAAGGAGGTGGAGTTGGGGTACTCCTTCGCAAGGGTTTCACCGTAAATAAAAATGATGTCTCAACGTTTGCGTCAATGGAATATATGGATCTTTCCATATCATCGTCTCAAAGGCATATTCGCCTCATCACAGTTTATAGACCTCCATCTCGTAAGAACAAGCTTACGACATCCATGTTCTTCAATGATTTTCTACGATTTTAGAAGAGTTAGTTGTTGTTCCGGGTTATTCGTCAATTGCTGGGGATTTCAATTTCCATATGGATGTTGTTAATGATGATGATGCTAGTAGGTTTACGGAACTCCTGGATTCAGCAGGTTTACAACAAAGAGTTACTGGTACGACTCATCATTGTGGTCACACACTGGACCTTATTATTGATCATCAGGAGGATAGTTTGCTGTCTACTGCCATGGAGATCGTCTCTGATTTACCTTCAGATCACAGTGCTGTTGTTTGCAGCATGGATTTTCCGAGACCCCAATCCACTAAAAAAGTTATTAATCATCGCGATTTACGTCGTATAGACTTACAGGCATGGCGAAAAGATATTCTTGACTCGCAATTAATTTGTTCATCCGTATCTGATGTAAACACTGCTACTGAACAGTTCAATTATGTATTGTCTGAGCTTTTGGACAAACACGCACCCAAACGTACATGCTCAATTACCCTTCGCCCAAATGCTCCATGGTTTAATGATAGCTTAAGAGTTATGAAGAAACAAAAACGACAGTTTGAGCGTAAATTTCTCTCCACATGCCTTCAGGTTCATCATCAATTGTACAAGGAACAATGTCGTAAATACGCAAAGGCAATGATTTTGCAAAAACAGATTATTACAAGGCTAAGATATCTAACTCTAATCAGAATCAGCCATTTCACATGATTGAGGGGATGTTCCATGTAAAATCTATTCCTTTATTGCCATCACATGATTCTTCGTATGACCTGGCTGATGCTTTTAGTTGTTATTTTTCAACTAAGATTCAGTTACTTCGAGATAAACTTACTAGTACACATGGGTCAGTGAAGAAGCTACTATAGCAGTTGACTCTCCTTGTTGTAAAAGCTCACTCAGTGAATTTACTACTGTATCTGAAAGCTTTGTCTGTAACACTATCAAAGAGTACTCGTCTAAATCCTGTGCCTTAGATCCTGTACCTACACATCTGCTAAAGGAATCTCTTGACGTGTTTGCTGCCCAAATGGGTCAGGTCGCAGTGCTCTAGAACGTCGATTGTCATTGGTTTAAATTACGACTCATTTCCCCCATCTCACAGGAGATCCTAACCAATCACAGAAAGCTTCTAACCAATCACAGACCTTCTTCTAGAGCACTGCGACCTTACTCGCCCAAATTACTGACATTATCAATTCATCTTTATCCTCATGAGTATCTCCTGTCACTTAAGGTCTCATCTACCCATCTATTAAAAAACCTACTAGTGATAAAGAGCAATTCCCTAACTATAGACCTATTACTAATGTGGCTTTCATGTCAAAAGTATTAGAGCGGATTGCTGCCAGACAGACAACAGACTATCTTATTGAGAATAACCTCCTTGCAAAAATGCAATCTGCTCATAGACTCTTTCATAGCACAGAGACAGTAGTTCTGCATGTTTTCAATGACATCCTTTACGCACTTGATGAAAATCAGGAAGTAGTCTTGGTACTGTTGGACTTATCATCTGCGTTCGACACCATTGACCACACTGTTCTATTGGACAGCCTTAAACATCGTTATGGGTTTAGTGGAACTGTACCAGCCTGGTATCGCTCATACCTTTCTGATTGGGTGCAGTCAGTTATGGTGAAGAATACGCATTCTCAAATAAACCATTGCAATAAGGTGTACCTCAGGGTTCTGTACTGGGTCTGCTTCTGTTTTCACTCTTCTTTGCGCCATTGGAAGATGTGATCAAAGCCCACGGCCTTGATTGGATAATGTAGCTGTATATGCCTATAAAATCTCCATGTGATGGACCTGCTGCTCTAGCTAAACTTGAGTTATGTATTAAGGACATCACCATCTGGTGTACTATGAATGGTCTTATATGCAATCCAAGTAAAACCGAGATTGTCCATCTATCATCACGTTTTATGCATTGTGAACCAATGCCAGAAATGTGTCAATGAGCGGAGATAAGGCCCTGGAAACGAGGTTGCACCAAAACCACAGGATATTAGAAGTTTTGAAATGTTAAGTAGTTTTAAGTCTGCAGTTACGACTTTTCTTTTTTTTAAATTAATAGTTATTGTTCATAGTGTTAATATATGTAGTAGTCTTTATCTTATAATGAAACTGTAATTAGTTTTAAAAGTAACTTTAAGAATATATATATTGTTGTAAGAGCATTGAGACTATTGTATAATGCTCCTAATACGTCTTTATTATTATTATATTATATGTTGTTGCTTCCTTCTATTTCAAAACTACGCAACATATCGCTATTCAATGGAACAATATTATATGTAATAAAGCCCGCTTAAATTGATATCCTACATAAAAGCAACACTACACAACAGCAATAACAAATTATACTTGTGGCGAAAATATTTTGTGCACTTAAAACGGATAAATGAGTAATCGAACAATATTATATATAACAATGTTATTGCCTCGTTCTTTAGAAAACTTATTCGACTTATAAACGCGAACGATTCCTATAAACTATGACAATAACAATGTTATTGCCACGTTCTTCACTAAAAACCTCATTTGACTTAATAACATTGTTATTGTCATAGTTTATATGCATCGTTTGCCTGTATTTATACATGCAAACGATGCATATAAACTATGACAATAACAATGTTATGTAAAACCCTGCATCCACATATTCACAATCAACTTTATTCACATTTACTGTTGCCTCATTCTACGGTAAAACCCCATATCCCGTCCTTCCATTCGTCTTTTACGTGTCGAAGCTGCAGAGCTTCTTATGATGTCGGTGAAACTTGCCGGCATTTACATATACGTGTCTCGGAACACTTGGGAATTTCTCCCTTAACTGGCAAGAAGCGAACCAATCCTCTTTCCAGCATCCTCTCTCACCATCCTGACACAGTTCTTCCTGCTCTTTCGAGCACAAACTTCTTCTACGAGAAAGCTTCTTAATTAGTAAACTTAAACCATCTTTAAACGGTAACATTGGTTCTGCGCCTCTTTTCCTTCTCTAATTGATTTGTGTGCCTCTTATTTTTATATCGGACCTAAGTTTTACTCACATTCTTAGCGTCTATTGTGTTCCTTTTCTCACATGTAACTTTTATTTTTAACACTTCTCTCTGATTGGCTAATTCTTGACATGTTGTAAATAATCATATATCTAGGCTAGTTAGGCACTTTGTAATTATTTAATTTTAATTTTATTAGCTTCACCATTGTGTAAAAAAAACACCAAACATAGATTACACTATATAGTAACAAAACAATGGCAAGGTGATCGCAACAGCATAGCCAATTACTGCGGACCCAGAATTTAAAAGTATATTTACAATTAATAATATAAATATTTATAATTAAACTGTAGCTGTATTAGTAATAATAATTAAACTGTAGCTCAGGAGGGCTGCAATACTCCATTTCTACACCACGCCAAGATTAGTTATGATCAAAGCTCATCACATGGTAAGGATCGAGATAACCAAAGTCAAGCGCAGAAACACACCATGGTCCCATTCACTCTTTGTTGCATCTAGAAGCGTGCCTTTCATTTGGTATGTGGTGGCGACCAACTTTGTTTTCCTGTGATAGATTGCGACTTAGATTTGCTTTCGTTAAAGAGTAGACCAGAAGCTGAAGACCATGCAAGCTTCCATGTTGGATAGGTCCATCTGGATTGCAATCTTGTCATCAGCAGACTTGATTTCCTTAAAGACCTTTGTGTCGTCAGCAAACATGGCGACTTGGCTAGACTAAGAATAGTGCTGGACCGAGGATGAAACCTTGCGGCACGCCAGACGTAATTGGTAGTGTTTCAGATGTAGCACCAAGAACTGTAACGTGCTGGCATCGATTAGTCAAATAGGAACGGAACCATTGGAGTAGATTACCACCAAACCCAAACTTACATAACTTATTTATGAGCAGTTTGTGGCATACCTTGGTATGGTAACTGACATCATCACATGTAAGTACTGATGCGAAGTATTGGTTAAACAAATTTGCTATTCCCTCGGGATTATCAGCAGTGGTCCTCAGTGGTGGAGTTACTGAATCACTGGTTACGCTGGTAATCGTTGAGATCATGCGTTAATATACACAATGTGGGAGAGCTCGGAGTAGATAGACGATATGTGGACGATCATCAAGTTCATATCCTCAGAAACATGATTCTGAGTCCTGTACAGGAATCGAACCTGTAACCTTCTGATTGCTGGTGAGACGCTCTAACCATTGAGCTAACAAGACTCAGATGGAGAACGAAGGTTACAATGATGTACTGGTTCGATTGATATATGAAGGTTACAGGAAGGTTACAGGTTCGATTCCTGTACAGGACTCAGAATCATGTTTCTGAGGATTACAGGTTCCATTCCTGTACGGGATTCAGAATAATTTTTCTGAGGATATACGCTTGACGATCGTCAACGTATCGTCCGTTGAGATCATATTGGGAATAATTCGTGACTTTGACGTTCGTTTCAGTACTGACCAAAAACGTTTCGGGTTGTTCTTAGACTCCGACACAAGAGAACTAAACTATTTATCTCGACTCTCTCACAGCAAACGCTTGACTTCAACACGTAGATGTTTAAATTTCTCCCATAGGTAGTTGCTGGGAGACGACTTCAGTTTTTGCCTCACCAAGTCCTTTTTCTTGATCATATCTAGGATAGAACCAGTGATCCGTGGTGCAGGGTTTCGTCCTCTCAGCTTCTTCAATGGAATGTAATTCCCAACCGTTGTCAGAAATGCTTCCTTCCATTGTTGCCAGTCGGTGTTGATGTCATCATCATCACTAACCAGGGAAGATAGATTAATTGCAGTTAAGAGATCTTGTTTGGCGCTGTTGTTTGTGCTGCTGGCAAACGATGTGCAAGTGAATCCTGGTCCAGTCTGTTCTAGTGCAAACATCCCTACCTAGTGCAAACGTCCCTACCAAGTGCGCTACAATCAACGCGAGGAACTCATCTAGATCTATTGATCCAGATGGCCTAAAAGTCCTGTGTGACACTTGACAGCAACCCTTCCTGTAAAGTATGCAAAATATCCTTACTACGGCTATGTTAGCTCACGGCGGCACCTACGATGTTATTTGCGTTTGTGAGACCTGGTTAAACGACCATGTTCTCGATTCAGAACTGCTCCCAGGTTTCAACATTTTCCACCAGGATAGATCAGGAAAGGTTGGTGGAGGTGTTCCAGTTGCTGTGAAGGAAGGTTTTCAAACAACTTGCTGCCGTGATCTTGAGAGAGATGGTATTGAACTCCTTGTTGTGGAACTCAACAAAGCAAACAATACAGCTGTTATTCTCTACACGTTTTACCGTCCTCCTGGCTCTTCTCTTAATCTTCTGAATAATTCACTGCTGTGCAACCCAGAATCAAGCTGCATCGTGTTAGTTGGAAATTTTAATCTCCCCCCCATATCCTGGTCTGATGATCAATCAGCTCCTATTAACACTGGTTGATGCACGGGTGGAGAACATCTTTGTGACCTCATAGGAGATAATTTTCTTCAGCAGTTTGTCGAAGGTCCTACCCATTGTGTTGGTAATAAGCTTGATTTGGTGCTCTGTTATCGCCCTGAGACCGTAACTGACTTGTTAACTTTCACTCCTCACCTCGTAAAGTCACAGCTATGCTATGCCACAGAAGTCTGGTCACCAGCTCTGAGTAGCCACAAGTCAAAACTTGAAAGCGTTCAGAGACGTGAATGTCATACAAGGAGTGGCTTCTGGCTCTAAATCTGCTACCTTTGTCTTACGACAGAGAAATCAAGGATATGTTTTTTTTATAAGACATTGTATGGATACTCTGATTTAAATGTTTAACTTTGTCTAGTTTTACCTGCATCTGTAAAAATCCTACTTTAATCCTAAAAAAACTTTACTGAACACTGTATGAAATATCACATCCAAGGTATTGAAAGAAAAGGTTAAAATCCTTATAAAATGACGGAGCACTGCACTGCATGTCTGCACGCACTGATGACGCCGACGAATGTTAACTCTGAAGATGTTGTGATTTATCCAACGAAATTATTTCTACGTGTTTTATGCTGGGTTTTAATATTCTTAACAATCAACTTTATTATAAACTATCAAGTACAATAATAATGTTATTGCCTCGCTCTCATTCTTTAAAAACCTCATTCCACTTATAAACGCGAATGATGGGTATAAACTATCACAATAACAATTTAATTGCCTGGTTCTTTAAAAACCTCATTCAACTTATAAACGCGCATGTTCTCACATGAAACAGCGCATGTGAGAACATGCGCTGTTTTAATGTAAATCGGCGATCACTCAAAACCGACAAGTCCTGACTACGATGAAAAACCACCCACTTTAATCACAATAATTACAACAATATGGAAACAAAATTGTTGTAATTTCATTGGCGATGGATCGCCATTAAGTTTTCTCTTCATGTTTGTCTCAGGATGATTCTGAAATACAATTGAAACACTGCACATCCTTCATGCATAAGGCCGGATGCGACGCAGGCTACCTGGATAAGCGTTAGGGACCATGCAAAAATTACCAAAAGGCAGGGCCGGTGGAAAACATGGCAGGGCTAGGACTTTTTTTGGTCACATGAAAGGCAGGGCCATTAGTTTTTTTATAATAACTAATAGCAGGGCACCTACTTTTTCTGTTATTAAAACATTGACTTAATAACACCTCCAAGAGTATAATTTTACAAATAATATATCTAAGAATATATTATTATAAATTTTAAAATAATATAATATAAATACTATAAACAATATAATATATACAGTATCTGTATAACATCTGCCTCATACCAAAGCATGATTTTATAGTGTGCAAAAAACAATGGGGATAGGGGTGCGGTGCATCCCCTCTCGTTCACTGGTCTCTCATATATATCCTCCACTGTAGTAGCACTTCACACATCCAAACTCCAAAGATTGATACACCTGCCCTTACGAAAATATTCAATAGAATAATTCTATAGAATATTCAATTAGAAATTGGGACATGTTTTCAATAGAATATTCAATAGAATAAGCAATAGAATATTCAATGACATTCATTGGAATATTCAATAGGATATTCATTGGAATATTATGGAATGATCAGAAGGAATGGCTGCTGCAGCATTTATAATAGAAAATGTTTAAAATTTAATTAGCAGACTCAGGTATATAAAAATGTATTAGATCTCGCATAGGGCTTATGATAGCTAGAAATATAACAGTTACTAGTCATTTAAATACTTATGAATACTGTCATATATATACCTGGCCTGAATACTGTCATATATATACTTGCTGGGCCTGGGGATAAAGTCCAACCAGATATTATTCGCCTCAAATTTGTCCCCAGGCCCGGTGAAAGCCGTAAAACTGTCAAGCGACTCAAGGAAATGCAATGCTACAACTAGCAATGCCAGAAATAAGGAAAACTTTATAGAACCGAATAAGTTATGCTACTACAAAATACAAATAACGAAATACAAGTGTAAATTACCAAGGGTTTTTAAAACTTCTTATAATTAAATTTAATGAACCCTAAGCGACCAATGTTGCCTGGAAGGAGTGCGCAACGCTTTTTTGAGACGATGTTCTCCGTCAACGAAAAGATCGCTAAGAAGTGATAGAGGACGGTGGACAAGAAAGATATGAGAGAGCTAGACGCATCAAAGCAGGCCATTCGTTTTTGTGGCAATACCAATAATCCAATAATTTCTGAGTATTAACTTTGCCATCTCTGTTAATTTGGCTTTTTGTGGTAGCTGAAATGGTTTGACTCAACAGACAAGACTTCAGATCATATGCACATTCTGCAAATTCAGTGTTGCCATTATTTGTGAACAAAGACTCGTCGAAATTGTCATCATAGAAATCTCAAACTCATAATCTAATTATTAAAAGAAACCACCAGCATCAATGTTTTAATGATAAAACTAAATTTAAAATTTAATTAGTGCTTTTCATATTTGACAGTTATTAGAGGATATGGCAAGTGACAACCAAATATGAATCATTGTCATGAATAATTCATTGCATTAAACTATGAAAGTAATTAATATGAAACTTGTATAAAATGTGAGTAGTATAGAAAGTGGGGCTACCAGCACAGTTTTCAATTTTTCATTATTCCCAACTAAAATTGAAACTACTAAAACGAGACAAAATAAATTAGACTCGAAAACCATCACACACGTTTCCCAAAATAGTTTTTCGAGTATTAGTACGTAGAAGCTGCAACTCTCTGTCGTGACTGGTCATCCTTTTCCCAAGTACAGTATGTTTAAACCTCTCGTCTAGTTCCTCACGTTCTACACTACTCTTAGCGAAGAGTTGTCGTTTGAGCTCTCTAATCTGGTAGATAAATAACAACTCTTTGTTGAGTTTCGCTGTCTTTTCCTCCACTGACTCCCGACGTTCTACACTACTGTTCATGGCTACAGCACTCATTAAGTTAGTGTATACTCATGTCTTTAGGTCGTTTTGTAAATTATTGTAATTAGATAGCACTGTCTCCTTCATTCGGGGGTTCCCCCTCAGGGATTTCCCCTCTAGCCATGTGGCTAAATACGTGTTTACTAGTTGTTAGTCCACCTGATAACAACCCTAAACAAGGGAGGTAGGGGGATATGTATGATATAAACTTCTCTACATCTCTTTTTAATAGCTGGTCAGTAATCAACTCGATAGCGTTGAACCCTCCTAACGCGTGGGCGAATTTGCTTATTAAAAGGTCACAGAGAAACACGTTCGCTTTCTCCATTCTTTTTACCTCCCATTCTTCATAGATCTTATTGATAACTTTAGCTGAGGCCTTTTTAAGATAAGCGACGGATTGATCTATCTCACCGTCCTCTGAGAGTCTTCTTAGTTCGTCTCGTTTCTTATCTACACCAGTTTGCGGAGTGTCGTCAACTTGTGGTGTATCGATTTGTGGCTCATCGATCACTTCCTGTTCTGCTTCTCGTATGTCTTCGATGAGTTCGTCAATTGTCTCAAGATTTTTTGTCTTGCGTTTTGGCATGTCCTATACTATACGATTTGTTTTGTTTTTGCGGAATAACTATTTCGTATGAGTATGGGTGTCTTAGAAGTATCTCCAATCTTGCGTACTCATTGTCTTTCAACTGTTTTATTATTTTCTGAATTTCCGCTTTATCAACTCCGTTGAGATAATCGTCTACGATAATTTTCATATCGTTTCTGTTAGGGTTGTAGAATGTTACTAACTTTGAGATGTTCTCACGATATGGTTTACTAATTGAGGTTAGTTGTTGTGTTATGACTATTGTGGATAGGTTGTAATGTCTAGCGCTAAAGGCTAGTTTAACTAGTTTGCTTGTTCTGTTTTTAACGTCCTGCCCACCAGCACAATCGTCTAGTATTATTAATGAATTGGTGCCTTTATAAGTATCAGTCACATATTTAAGAACTACATCGACCTTATCCTGCTCACACTGAATAGCGATAAAGTTTGGGTCTCTCAAGTATTTCCATTCTATGTACGTCTTATTCCATTCGAACGTCGGGCATATAAGAATGATGAAATCGAAGTGATTCATGTAGTCTTTCTCTATAATATCCAAGAGGTAGTACGTTTTACCGCAGGCTGTCATACCAACAATCAGCATGTTAAAAGGTGTTTTCATATAGAATACTATATGTTTAGTACTGGATTGATTGTAGATCATTGTTGATGAGGTTTACAAGTCCGTCGGAGAGTACGAATATTCTACACATAACGTTTGCTGTTGTGACTTCTTTATTGATTTCCATCAATATTCCTGACTGGGTGTTCACAATCTTCTTTCCAGTCGCAACTTTCACGTTATCTTCGATAGATCTAAGGTCAACAACCAAAGCGAAACCGTCTTTGTAAAACTTTTGGATGGTCATATGCTGGTCGGAGTCTAGTCCTTGCCCGAATAGTCTTTTCGCTTCTCCCCAGAGTCTTGGTTTCGGTATTCCTTGACTGTAGACCATGTTCGGCACACCTTCTATGGTGAGTTTGACTGACTCTATGTTTGGATAGACGAACTCTTCACTATCAGTTCTTGTTTTGTTTGTGAAGAGTAAAACGACAGATTTCATCGATTTTCTCGGCAGATTAATATTCTCATTCACGAGTGTGATTCCTTTATCCCACTCCACAGTCTTCATTAGTGTGATGTGTTCGTATGATAGAGACCTACCGGATGCGTATAGAGATGATACTTCATCAGCAATCTCTTGATTCTCGATAGTTTCGTACTCCAACTCAAGGTTCTCTAACGTATAGCCAGCCACAGCTGATCCAGATTGAGCCACCATAATATCAGACGCTTTAGGGAGTGTGATTATATACCTGAAATTGTTGTTCATGTTGTATAGTGCGTATAGACCATGATCTTCTAGAATCTTGTCGATTTGAATCTTTTGTTTAGTGTTATGGATGGAGAACATCAGAACATCACTAACTTTTTGTGTGTCTCCACTGGCTGCGCCACTGTCGTCCTTTGTGAGATTAACTTTCGAAGGTTCTCGTTTGCTATACCATATTCGACCATCTGGTCTCGCTCACTGTTAGATTTCCATAGGTCTTTGTACGTACGATGACGCTTTCACCACTATTGTCGTACACGGACTCACCAGCTAGTTTTACCACCAGTCTCTCAAATAGTAGTTTCGAAAGGTTGTTAAGAAACCATGATTTCGCATTCGAACTCTTAAAGTCGAATAGAATATGGAGACTAGAGGGTACCAAACAAGTGTCACCTTTTGTTTTCGGGATGTCGATGTATAACTCCTCCCCTGGATTGGCTTTGTTGGGGTTTAGCGTTACAACATGACAGGTTCTTGTGCCTTTGATAGCAGATATTTCACGACGTCTATATCCAGGAAGCAACTCTCTTTCATTAGTATTCATACTATATATTATAATACATGTTTTATTTCCTCTGTTTGTACTGATCGTAGACGAACCAAGCTAGTGCTATCGCTAGGATCCATAAATTAGACGCTAACCAAGATATACCTGTAGCTCCCCACTTTAGCACAGTCACCACATGTTTAGCAGTCCAGCCAGTAGAGGGCCAGCCTTTGTGGCTAGATTAGCTATAGCTTTTCCTAATTTTCCAAGTGCTTGGCCACCTACCTTTGAAGACAACACTTCTAGCGGATATTATAATTGTGGTGATAAAAGAGGCTATGGTTATTCCCAAAGCCGAGGCACCCAACCAATTTTCCTTAAACCACTCCTTTATTTTTTGCAACCGAGTTATGTCCTCTTCTTGTTGTTCTCTAACAGTCTCACGTTCCAATTGATTTAAGGTTCGACCCTTAGCTATCTCGAGACCTGTCAATCGCTCATACAATTCTGTCCTCTTTATGGAACCGTATTCCTCTCTATTCATATCGTCTGCGGTCTTGTCAATAGCGCGCTGAAAATGATCGGCTTGTTCTTTTACAAATAGTGATCTAGTGTCTGGATCGATACTGTTGTTTGGGTTTAGGACACCTCGTAGCTCACTATTTTCTTTTTCTGTTAACCCAAATACGTTATCGTAGCTCGCTTCTGTTCCGATTACTGGAAAGTCACTTGAAGTTGAGGTGTCTTCGTTTTCTGTTCTGACATCAGTTGTTGTTGTTGTTGGGGTGTCGGGAATTTGTTCAACTAACTTCTTAAACTGTTCAATCGCACTTTTACTTCTTACGTCTGTACTGTAGACCAAACCATTTTTTCCAGGTTTTAGTATTAGTTTAGGTACCAAATATTTACCATCTTTGTCTATCGGTTTGAAAAGAATAGACCCTGAGGGTGTCACGTATGACCTATTGACTATATTCCTTGACACATCATCATTTCTGAGTCTTTTGTTATACAATTTACGTATTTTTCTATTTATTAGATTGGTTCTTTTTATACCGTTTTCTACCAACTTTTTGTTGAGTTCGTTTAGTTTACCAAGTCTTTTTTCGATTTCGTTTGACTTTTCAAAAACCAAATCAAAACTCTCGTCGTGGACGTCACCATATGACTCTGGTTCAGCAAACACTACTGCCGAGGCCTTAGTGGTGGTTCCTTTATTAGTTATTGACACTGTTCCATCGTCATTGTCTGTGAATGATGTCTCTGTATATATGTCTTGTACTCTGCGTTCTACGACTCTAGTCTCTAGCTCTTGTTTCACCCTGGTGATTCTGCCGCGTATGCCACTAAGTTCTTGTGTTGTCCCGTGTTCCGCGATTATTGTATCGAGTCGGTTGACTTCGCTTTCTAACTGTTCGTCCGTATACTTCTCAAAATCATTACGATCTTGCATTTCGATTTCATCGAACCCTCCTTCAGCCATTATATACTACTCAATGTTTTGAATATCACTTTCTGGTATCCATGAATTATGTTTACTATCATAACCAAGCCACTTAACTAAAACCATCTTTTTACCTCCTACCTTCTTTCTCTTCACTATCTTCTCAACTTTGTATACATCGTCTTTTTTATCAACAGCTGATAGCTCTTCTTCATAAAACTTACCGATGATGAGTTCCCCTTCATGGTCCTCTATCTCGTACACGGTTAGGGTCACCACGCATAACCTTTGACACTTTGAATAGCTCCTCAGTGAAGTTAGCCTCGTACCCCTTTGCGAATATGCTTTTGTACTTTGATATCCTGACAATCTCACCTACTTTGAACTTTGGTAGTGGGTAGTCACCGAAATGGTGTCCAAACAATGTCGTCCATACTTCGTTTTCGTTTTTCTTGCTCACATCTTTAGGTTTCATTAGAATAGTACTGTGTTTGGTATTGTTGTAATTTTCAACGAGTTGGTCTAAAATGTCTATCCACTTATACGTTCCTTTACTGTAGAAGTACTTCCACATAGACGTCTTGAGTGTTCTGTTAAACCGTTCCACGACTGATGCCTTTTTATCAGAGTTCGTGCTAAAGTATTTCACGTCGTGTTTCTCCAATAGATCCTTCACACCAACGTTATAGAATTCCTTACCATCATCGAACTGAGCCAACTTTGGATACTCACCAAATCTAACCTTAGCCTTCTCTAGTAACTCTGTGACAGCCTTAGTCATGTTTTTTGTGTCTTTCCTATAGACAGGTATCGCGAAAGCATATCTACTAATGATCTCAGTGGCTGTTAGTATCCAGTAGTACCCGTTGTTCTTATGCTTGTACTTGCCCATATCAACCAAGTCCATCTGTATCTGCTCACCCAGATAGTCAACAAATGTTTGTCTAAACTTATGTTTCTTAACAATCGGTTTGTACCTGGTGTACGTGTCTTGGGATTTTAACCAGTCCTTTATCTTTGCCCTACTAACACTTAGTGCATCTTCTTGTGCCTTTTGGTACAGCCTCTCAGCAGATTGGTAACCAGTTGATGGATTATAGTAAATATCTCTTAGTTCTTGCTCTATGTCCATATACACTACATGATGTGTAAATCTAACAACACTTCACCAACGTTAATACTGTTATCGTCCTGATCTGTAATGTTGAACTCTAGTTGGTTGATGACTCCTTTGTTTATTGGGATTTTCGACCCAACACCAAAATGTTGTACAGAGCCCTTTAATGTCTGTGTGCTAGTTATTGGCAGTACTGCGATACAATCGCTTCTGTTACCGTTAACTATGTTCTTAGATCTGTCCACAATATTAGATGTTACTTGTACGTATCTCAGTCCTCTGTTAACGTTCACAACGTTAGGGCTGGTTTTCGTGGTGTTTTCGTCAAATCCTAAAAGTTGTCCAAATTCAAACAGTTCTATTTGTTGATCAGTTGTTATCATACACGTCGAGTCGTGTCTGTTAGCCACTAGCTTGACGTCTCCTAACTCTTTCAAGTCGTCGGCGATCATTATAAAGGTGTGGTACCCAGTGTTAAAAACGTGGTCACTACTGTTATAAGTTATCTTGTTGTTAGCTGTGGTTACGTTAACGTAGTCCCAAAAGATGGTTGCGTTATTCACCAATATGTAAGGGTCTGAGTTTATTGCTAGAGTTGACTCTTGTAGGTCTATAGTTTCCGTTGAACCACTAATCAATACTACCACTCTCATATAACGTACGGTATGTTATGATGGACGCATTCAAAAGAAAGTATCCTTATGCTGACAAGAATAGGTTTTTTCTTAATGTTGACGACAACATGCATATACATATATTCTTCGTGACAAAAACTAATATTGGTGACGTTTCGATAGACTCAAGTAGGTTTAAGAGTAACCTAGAGTATACTAAGTATCTAACGATAAATAAACCAATGATAGTTAACCGAAAAGAGATAGCTAACGCCGTACGCGTGGCTAAGCTGAATCTAGTGAAAAAGTACCCTCATGTCACTTTGAGCAAGTTTGAGTTCGATCCAACTGTCTCACAAGATGGTGAGGTTAATGGCGTTGACATATATTTTAGAAACAACGACATCATAAGCACGAACATAACTAGTGATACCTTCAAAAACGACAAGAGTATGTGGATTTGGTTACACAACAACAAGTCTCCAAAAGGTCACGACAAGTTTCCAGAAATATGGCTATCTGGTGGAACTATCCAACCATTATCAAAAGGTCGTAAGAACCACTGGGGACTTTGGGATGGCTATCCAACGGAAAACGTGTTGAACTACCCAGTGAATAACTTTAGAGTCTTCGTTAATCAAAAGAACTACTTTCTCTCAAAGCTACCAATATTACAAATCACCACGTCAAAGACAAAGTCAAAGTGGGACGACAACGAGAGCTACTATAGGGTTGTGTTTGCAACATATTGTGCAAGTTTCTGTTGTGGAGTGTCATTGCAACATTTGTCACCCTCACAAGAAGTCCACCCTGTTATCACAAGTGTAATGAGGTTCCATCTATACTTTACTGTTAGAAGACTTCTCAGAAGGATGGAAGGTGGTGAGAGTATGAGATCGATAAGTAGAGAGTTTGACGCTGGAGAATTGTATGGTAAGACAGACAAGATTCCTAGAAAACATTACTACCAAGGTAAAGTCCTTGCTGATGGTACAACAGGTGAGGAAAGAGTCTTCACGATTAACGACGTTAAGAACGACTAGAAACGATACGTTCCTCTGGTGTCGAATGGTCTCACCAACATTGGGAGACAATATCTAAATCAGTCCATAGAGGCCTTTGTTTACTCTACACTTGGTGCACAAGCGAGAACACGTGTGTCAGTCGTTGGTGATTCCGCAGGCAGTCTAGAGACTCAACAAGAGTTCCGAAAGTTGGTGGAGGATAGTGTTATAAACTACGACGTGTCAACGTGGATTCTCAACATGAACAAGTCGATTAGAGACACTAACGTTGTCCAAAATCTTGCGCTATCACCGTCTACGTGGTTAATGCCAAGTAACGTGGTAATCCTCAAGAACAAAATCGTTGGGTACAACAACCTATTGAAGACTGCTACACAGAGTATGAAGTTTGGGGTAAATAGTGGGTTAAACTACACAAAAACGATGGAGGTTAAGAAAGTACACCAAGAAGGTGGAGAGCATCTGGAGATACTCAACAAACCAAAGGTGACACATCGTCTGACGACACCAAACGTGACACACCAGGAAGAGCACCTGGAGACACTTGATAAACCACCAAAGGTGACACATCAAGAACGTCGTCTAGAGGTGACACCAGGTGACAACACGACAGAGTTGGGGCTAGTTCTAGTGGTTTCGGCTGTGTCTGGCTATTTAGTGAGCAAATATGTGTTATAGCATAATGAGTCTAAGTTATGGATTTGAGGACAGAGACTACGAGAGCGATAAAATATTAAGAAGAGCGAAGAGACATCTAGACAGTGACCCTAAGTTAAGCGTTAGCGGTGGGAGGATGTCTGGAGATATAGACATGGCGTTCAGGGCACTCAAAAACATAGCAGATCCAGAAGGTGATTGGGATGCTATCAGTAAAAGTGTTGGAGTCCGTATACTTATCGCAATACTTTAGAACGCAGTCCTATAACGTTCTATTTGATTTTAACATCACAAAGCATGCTGTGAGTATGGTGGAATACCATAATGGAACAAATAAAGTGAAAACCATTAGAGATAAAACAAACATGTTAGTACAATATGATCCAACGTATGGTCCTATTATTGGTGTTAACAATGGTCATAGCTTCCTATCCCCTGAACTAACTCCAATTCCACTTGAAGCTGGAGTACACTTTAACTGTCCACGTATGCAATACTGTGACATATCCATTTTTGTGGTAGTGAGGTTAGTCACTAGGGTTTCTACGACAGATTGGGATGCGATTATCTCAAACGATGATGGAACGTGGGACAAATACATAGGATACAAAGGAGGTGAAAATGATAAATTATCATATGGTGGTGGAGCTCCAGCAAAGGAGTACACGTGTACAATCCGAAATAACATCGATACCACCAAGAGACATGATATCAATACATTGGCGGATGGGTAACTCCTACGTTAAGGTGAACAACATAAGATCAACAGACTCAGACTTCACAGCTAATTACGAAGAGATAGGGTCTCCTTACGTAACGATCTTTGGAGTGCATCGACCAAAAATACCACTCGCACCCTATAAGTACCCGTCTTTGATAGAGTTCTACGGTGTGAGGATTGTCTCTGGCTACATGACGAGCCGAGACATAATATTAGTTGGTAGAGATATGATGAAGGAATATGATGTGAGCTAAGATATATGAGGAAGAAGTCAGTTGTTGTTTTCAATCACATATCAAAGGATATGTCAGAGGAAGAGGTGCTAGAGCTCAAACGCTTGTACGCGTACTACCACAAACTAGAAGCCTGTTACAAATGGAAATACAAGAGGTTGAAGAAAATTAAACTATCGTTAAACATGACTAGCATAGGGTTAACGACAGTAGGGATTATAGCTGGATCGATAACCGCTAACCCTCTAATCATTGCTTGTATTAGTGGTCCTGGTGTGATCATACAAGGCTACTTGGCTAAATCCAATCTGACGAGTAGAGTGGAGCATTGTAAGTTCGCGCACACTAGCTACAAAATGATACTGACACAACTAAGATCGTATCTTAGAGGTCTTCCTTACAATGAGTCAATGTTTCTCTCAGACGTTAAAGTGTTGGACGATAATGTGACTGACTTATGCCCACCAATCAATGGAATGGTGAAAAGGTACAATAAAGTATACGATACACAAGGGGGGTCCGGTTCCGACCCCCCTCTAAACACGGGTCTACACGTAAGAACCAGTGGTGTGTCCAAGAGTAGGTGCTCAGAAGTATCACCAATTAGGAGTTTGTTCTGACCAACCCCCGAAAACGGGGGGTTGGTCAGATCGTGTGTTTGTGCTAAGCGGTTGCTTTCTTAAAAGAACTGCTACTTTGAACCCTAAAATAAAACATACGGTATAGTATAGGTGATGAGTCTAACCAAAGTATTTAGTTTTGAGAACAAGTCAGTCACGACTATTAAAGATGGAGATAGTATATGGTTCCACGGAAAAGAGGTGGCGGCAGCATTGGGTTACAATAATACAAGACAATCCATTAGGATAAATATTGGTGATAAATATAAGACGACACTTAGTGCGATACAAGGGGGGCTATACAATATAACACACAATCACATACTGTCTATATATCAGAACCAGGAGTCTACGCTCTAATATTTTCGTCGAGATTGAAGTCAGCTAAGAGGTTTCAAGAGTGGGTATTCACAGAAGTCCTACCATATATTAGAAAGACTGGCCAGTACACACAACATAACCAACTATCGATTATGAATGAGACAGATTTACACTACGACATTGTGAAGTACATTAGAGAGTATCACCCAACAATAGTCATCCCAGGGTTGGGAGAGTACCAAGACACATCTACTAAAAGAATAGATGGATGGAAGAAGGGTTATAGTGGTGGACAACCAGATTTGATAGTTCCACAACTACACAAGAGATACAATGGTTTTGCTATAGAGCTCAAAACACCGAAAGGTAATGGGGTTATTAGGAATAACCAGATGAGGGTATTAAGGAGACTAAGATCACAAGGGTACAACACATTACTATCCTCAGACCAACATGAGATAATACATTTCATAGAGACATATATGAGAGACTCCAGAGTTCTGTGTGAGTACTGCAATAGGAGATTTAGGAGTGAAACCACACTATCTAATCATCAAAGATATTTTCATAGAATACTCTATCTATGAGATAATCTGTGAGATGACTGTGAGATGGTCTGTGACGAGATATCACGTATAATATAGATGACTGACAGCGAGTCCGTACCTATTATAACGTCGACAACAAGGGTCAAAGACCCTAAGAGAGTAGAGGCAGGCAAACGGTTGGCTGCTATATCTAAAGCTGCAAAAGAGAGGAAGATGAGAGAGAGAGTGATAAGTGAGGACGATAGTTTTAACTACGGATACATCATAGGTACTATAGGAGTGGTTATAGCCGCTGGTTCGCTGTATTACACGATTAGGCAAGACAAACAAGTAGTGACCGAAGAGCCTAAGAACGTTGTTATAAAACCATCACGTAAACTCGACAGCTTCGATTAAAACATATCGTATAGTATATGGCATCAATAGACAGAAAAGAACTGATGAACGAGCTATACGACGCAGCCCTTGTGACTGCTGGAGCCGTAGCTGTATCCATGGCATCAAAGAAAGTACTAAAAGAACCGTTGGGTACCCCTGAATCAGTGAAGGGCACCCTCAAGTTAGCGACTGCTGTAGGCGTTTCAACTCTACTCATTAAGTGGGCACAGAGTAAGAAATACTTACCTGTAGATCCATTTTCAAAATAATCTAACGTAATACATAATCATGGCTAGTGTGATAGCGGGTGGTTTGTTCAACGCTATAGCATTCGCAGGAGCTGGATTTATATTCAGCAAGCTAAACCACACCGGCTACGAGACAGAGATAAAGAGACACAACAAAGCATTGGAGAGTCTAGCAAGAGCGAAAGAAAAGTTCTACGAGAATGAGATTCGTCAGAGAGATAAAATTCAGGAGTTAAGACAACAACTGTCAGATGCTAACGCAGACATAAACGACACGAACCACGCTCTGGATCAACTAAGACAAGTACTGACGATACAGTATGATGGGAAGACATTTAGTAAAGAGCCTGAGTTATCAGACTATTACAAACCCTCAGATGAGATGAAAGAGTATCAAATGGTATTCGTCGGAGTTGTTGGGCTACCTTTAGGTTACTTAATATATAGAGTAGTATAGAAATGAGCACTAAAACTTTGAAGGAGATGGCTATGGAATTTGATAAAAAGCGTAACTTGATAGAGACACTCTTTTACCAAACTCGTCAGATAGAAGAGTTGGAACAATTACTATCAGACGCTCTAAAACAGGTCACAACAATAAAGTGTGAGTGGGAGACACTAACCGACAACCACAAAGTTACCACACTATAGTCTAAAGATATATATAGTATAGTAACTTAGATGGTTGACGAACGTACAATGAGAATGTTCTATGCTGGGTATACATTGGATGAGATTGATACATCAAGAAAGTGGAGTGGTACTACGTTAGGGTACACATTGGACGAGATCAAGAACGGAAGTAGGGACACAACACCAAAAAAGTGGCACGACACCACATACTGTTACGAGTGTAGTAACCACAGAACCCAAATCGAAGATGGTGTATTTAGTTGTAACAAGTGTGGAGACTACCTACGGACGCGTGAGAAACTTTGTACCTAACATTTGGATGTACAAGAAATCGGCTCATAGTTACAGTAAGTGGTTAGAAAGAATGTTGACTAGTAAAAGACTAGTTAATGAGAGTAACATACCAACAGTTGTCAGTGATTTTGTAAAAATACTATGGTCTCTTAAAAGAAACAAGTTGATTGTCAAGAATATATCGAAATATATTTTCTATGTCATAAGAATATGCTCTAGAAGAGGTATAGATTTGAGAGGTAGTCTTAACGACCTCAAACCTGGTAAGGTCAAGGTGCGATTCGAGCACAACCTGTATAGCGTAGTATACAAGGATCTAGGTTGGGACGGGAGAGGAGATCCATACTACAACGAGTGGGTAAATAAAATATATAGTAATATATAATGGCAAGACCAAAAATTTACCAAACCAAAGAAGAAGCTTTAGTAGCAGCCAGAGCGCAAACCAAAGAGTGGATGAGAACTCATAAGTGGGTGTGTGAGACATGCGATCAGTCATACCACGTGACCTCTAAATATAAACACATCAAGACTAAAAAACATTTTAGAAATTTAAACAGCTAGTTCTGGACTATTTTGTAATGTCCATACGCATAGCTAGATACACCGTCTGGTAGTATATGTCGCTTGTCGTCAAAGCAGCTTAAGGATATCTTACTTATTTCATAGCTTCCTAGTTGGTGGCTCTTGCTGCGAATAGTTTTAATTATGTGAGACATTTGCTCACCATTTGTTAGGACACTTTTATAGTTGTCATGTCTTATGTTGTTTCTAATGGTACTCTTCTTGATACCTTTAGCAGTCTTCCCACCTTTCCCATCCTCTTTTACTATATAGCTATACATTTTTGACCTTAGACCTACGAACTCAACAATAGGGACTCCTAATGTCTCATCCTTCATTTTACCAATAACCTTCTTGTTAGTTGGGTCGAAGTAGGGAGATGACTTATCATATCCACTAAAGTCGAACATTTCTTTGTTAGCGTGCATGTCTTTGTACACGTCCTCCGTCTCAATCTCATACATTAGACTATCCGTGTCTGTGAATAGTAGTTTGGCTTTGTTGCCATATTTCTTTTTGATGTTATTGTAGTGGAAGTCGTACATCAATGTCTTCGACAGGTCTAGAATACACATACCTACATATGCTGGTCTATTTAGAGTTAGTGTCTCTCTGATCTTGTGAACTGCTACCAAGTTATTGTGAAATATTTTACTGCTTACAAAGGTTGGTTTTGACGTTAGTTTCTTCAGTTTTTCCTCGTCTGTTACTAACTCCACATTCACACGCTTTCGTAGATTCTCCATAGTCTTTCCAAACACACTATTATTCATAAGCTTGAAAAAGTCTTTCTCAAAGTCATTCTTTGCTTGGGTTCTCCTGTCTGTGTTAAAGTCGATATATTGTTTGAGCCATGGTGACTGATCGAATTGAAGTGCTCTATGTATCTTCTTAACCTTCATTCCCAAACTCTCGTATAATTGTAGGTTTCTATAATGAACGACGTACTTACTCTTATCGTTTAGGTTAGGTATAAGTTTTGCAACCTCTCCTACAGATATCTTAAACTTATTTTGGATTGTCTTACAATAGTTTGACAACATATCACTACTTACTTTCATCCTCTCAGGGGCTAAAGGATAGTCGTTGTGAAGATCGTGCAACTCCTCTGGATACTCTAAATCAACCTCGAGTATCAACCCCTTGTCTGAGTCGTTGTTATATTTGTCTAGATTGTTGATGTCAAAACCCTCGACCCACTCAAATCCACCAGTCGGTAGATACTGACACATAGCCCAACCATAAAGGTTATTCGCATCTAGGTATACGATATGTTTCGATGGTTTACTATTATCATACCCCTTCATGTATTTGTTATTAGCTTCTCCGTGTCTATGTGTTATACAGGAGACACCACCCCGCATTCCTTTCTCAATGAACTGAAACATATCAATGTTAGTCATCAACTCTAGTTTCACTCCCGTCATCTTTAGAGCAGCGTCCCACGATAGTCCAGGTGATGTGAAGTAATGACAAGGATCTAATTGGTAGTGCTGTTTACACGTTCTTCTAAAGTTCTCGAACACGTCAGCCAGTAGTAATACGTCAGACTTTAGGTATAGGTCGTGATACTCACCCAAATTCTCCACACCCATTGTCTTCCACACTTCTTGAGCGTGCTCGTAGTCTGTGTCTGACACATGCTCGTCGTTTAGGATGCTGTAGAAACTCTCCTTTGATGGCAACTCAAGTTCGTTAAACTTATCGAAACTATCCATATAGTCATATGGGTACACACCTTTTCGCGACACCAACTCTAGCTCTTCACCTCGAAATAGTTCAGACGTGTACTTGAGACAGTCCTTTGGTAGGTTGTTCACTAGGTTGGCTAGACTAGAGCTCATGAATTGGAAACTATCTAGAAACACTAGATGTTTACCTAACATGAATGCCATATATTTCTCCATATTATTTGGTATGACGTTGATTTTCTGACCTATCTTGCCTATCTCTTGCATTATGAAATGGCTATCATACCCTCTTAGATTGTGAAATATGACACGTATCTTATCAGTCAGTCTATAGTTCCTATTACATAACTGATGTGCTGAACCTCTATATTTACCAGTGATATGACAATGATCTCTAACTCTCATTTGTCCACTTTTATATTTCCTATCACAAATATGACATTTAGTCGCTTCCTTGAAGTTAACCTTATCAGCTCTGGTCAACACCATGTCCTCATTAAAATGCTCCTTTCTAACTTTCTTGCAGTATTTAACCTCCTCTAATATCTTTTTCATGAACTTCCTAACCGCGTTCTTACCTCGAAACATCTCTACTGGTTTACTATATTTATCATCATAACAGCACACTACTTTGTACCCATACCCACAGTCCGTGTGCTTTTGGTACTCGCTAGTGTACGATCCTGTGAGTGGTGTCACGTTGTCGACCTTCTCTGTGATAGCCTCGAAGTCTGCGTATATTACGAATGGTACCTCTAATTGTTTATGAAAGTTTTCATACTCAAGAGTGCTGTCTTCTTCATCTGGCATCTTGATCGCTTGCTTACCATTTACCACCATACAAACCTCCTTATGTTTCTCTAGAATCTCACTGGTAGTAAAACATTGAAGACAGTACCTACAGAAATTCTTGCGACACTTGTGTTTAGACTGACCGCACATAAACCTACCAAAGTCTTTGATGTACACGTAGTGTCGTTTAACACCATTCGTTATTAGCAGCAGGTCCATATGATCCTCACACTTCTCCTCAGAAACGTAGATAGGAAATGGCTGCTTGTCTTCATACCCAAACACACTGATGCTAATACCGTTCTGCCTCTCTATCTTGTTGTACTGTTTTGTATCCACTGGAAATCTCACTCCCTCATAATTGACAGAACCTACGTTCTTCTTGTGCTTCGACACTCTCTGCGGATTCTTTCCCACAGGACATTTGTGTAACACGTGACACCACATAAAACACTTGTCATCACTATTTATTATGTTGACTAAACCTTTCGACGCGTTCCTCAACTCTTCTGGTAGCTCAATATAACTCGATCCTTTAAGAGGCTTATACACTACCACATTAATAAAGTGGTCACTAACACTGTCTACAACCCACCCAGACCCTTCTGACAACCATACAGCTATACGATTTACTATCTCCTCACTAGCTTTTCTCATAGTCCCACTAATATCAACACTACTAACCACTGTTTTGACCACACTATTGAAGAAGGCTGTCTTAAACACAGACTCTCCATCACCAATTTGTTTCTCTAGAGTCACTTTCAATGTCTCGGAAAACTTTAGACCTTTCAGTTTCTCTAACTCTTTCTGTAGAGTCGAGCCCACTACTCCTCTAGTCTTGACTAGTTGTTTTAGTGGATCCTTATTGTCGATCACCTCAACACTATACGACTTGGTGTACCCTTTGAGAGCAACTCTCCTTTGTACTACAGTAGGACGTTTCATCTTAGCAATAAGACTAGTGACTCTCTCATACTCTTTCTCTGAGGCCTCCCGACTTAATCGTGACCTCCTCACATATCGTCTAAGATCACGTCTAGCCTTTCGAACTTCTCTGACCTCCCTAATTCTGGTGACTCTACTAATGACGTTCTCTCTAGATCCTCTTCTAATAAGGTCCATCCACTTATACCCCAATGTTTTAGAATCAGCTAGATAGCCAGACATCCTCTCTAGAAAACTCATCTTAATATTCGGTATAACTAAATTACCAGAACCTATAGCAGGATCACGCGCACCACTCGATAGTGTACCACTACGAGCGACACTACCACCCACAATAGGGTTACGTTTACGTTCAGACCTTTTCATAAGAGTCGTTTTATTATTTAATATAGCCAAGTCTTTAGACCCTTTCGAATCATGAGCCCCACTCAACTCACGAGTTGAAATAAAGCCCATACCAGGATCACGCGTAATATTACTTGACATAGTCTTGTTACGAGCGACATCCCCACCCACAGCAGCGTCACGTCTAGACACCTCACTCTGTAGCCTACTAGCTGACATACGTCTCATAGGCTCCAAACCATGTGACACATCGTCTATTAGTAGTCTCGAAAGTGGGGTTAACAGCAAACTTTTTCCATTTGAATGTCTCAACTTCTCTGGAGAACTAAGCACTTTTTCCATTTTTGGATTCCACATATTTGCTCGAAAATTATATGTGGAATCCAAAAACGGAAAAAGCGCTACGTTCTCCAGAGAAAAAAAGTTGAGACATGAAAAATGGAAAAAGTGTGCTGGTAGCCCCACTTTCTATACTAGTAATGTGTAATAGCAGACATGTAGTTCATCATAAAATGGGTTTGTCATAAATGTATACTGTAGGTAGTTTGATGAGTGAACGTCTGATGATGGTTAAGCTGGTAATTGGGGAATGTCTGGTGAATGTGATCTCGGGTTATGCGCCTCAGGTTGGAAGAAGTCAGGTCGAGAAGGATGAATTCTGGAATGCAGTGTATGACCTAGTGGGAAGGCTGAAGAATGAGGAGATGGTGGTTCTTGGTGGAGATTTGAATGGGCACGTTGGCCAGGAAAGTGATGGGTATGAAGGAGTGCATGGAGGGTTTGGCTATGGTGTGAGAAATGTAGAGGGTGAACAGATATTGGAGTTTGGAGATGCAATGGAGATGATTGTGTGTGGAACCCAGTTTAAGAAGGATGACAATAAGCTGATTACGTATTCATCAGGTGGATCGACTACCACGGTTGACTGCCTGATGACACGTAAACGGGATAGGAAATGTCTCCAGAATGCGAAAGCAATTCCTGGAGAGGAAGCAGTATCACAACACCATCTGATATTGGTCGACATGAAAGTGAAGGGTATAGCGAAAGCTCACCGGAAGAAATTCTGCCCGAGGAGAAGGGTGTGGAGGCTGAAAGATGAAAATGTGCGATTGCAGTTCCAAGCTAAACTGGTTCTGGAAGAGGTTGGAGAAGGTGATGTGAATGAGGTATGGGAGAAGGCGAGAGATGGGTTATTGAAGGCAGCAAGTGAGGCATGTGGATGGACAAAAGGCCCACCAAGGCATGTGCAAACATGGTGGTGGAATGAAGAGGTTGGGAAATAGGTGGGTGAGAAATAGTTTAAGGCATGGTGTCAGGCAAAGGGTACAGCTGAGGAAAAGGCGCTGTTGGAGGAGTATGTGACGGCGAAGAAGATTGCAAAGAAGGCAGTTGCTCAGGCTCAGCAGGAGGAACGAAATAGAGTAGGAGAGAAGCTTAATACAGAAGAAGGGCAGAGATCTGTGTACAAGATAGCAAAGCAGATGGCTAAGGAAAGGCAGGATGTGGTTGGAGTGAACTACGTGAAGGATGAGAGAGGAAATATAGTTGTGCAACCAGAGATGATGAAAAAGAGATGGAGGGAGTATATGGAGCAGTTATTGAATGTAGAGAATGAGTGGGATAGGAATGTAGAATGTGGGGTAGTTGAAGGACCAAGAGAGCACATCACAAAGATGGAAGTAGAGAAAGCAATAGGGAAGATGAAAAGTGGGAAGGAAGGTGGGCCAACGGAATTGGTGGGCGAAATTATTAGTGCAGCTGGTCAGGTAGGTGTGAAGAAAATGACGGAAATCTTCAATATGGTCGTGGAGGAGGAAAAGATACCGAAGGATTGCGAGCTAAGTACCCTTTTACCTATATACAAGGGGAAAGGTGACCAAATGGAGTGTGGGGCACATCGGGCTATAAAGTTCCTGGAACATGGGATGAAGGTATTGGAGAGGGTTCTGGAGAGAAAGCTGAGAGATAAAGTGAATATAGATGGCATGCAGTTTGGGTTTATGCCTGGAAAGGGAACGACAGATGCAATCTTTATGGTTTGGCAGATGCAGGAAAAATTTGTGGCTAAGAATAGAGCACTATATTATGCATTTGTGGTTAGGTGGGCGTTGAGAAAGCTGGGGGTTGAAGAATGGTTGGTGAAAGCAGTGATGACAATGTATGAGAAAGCAAGAACTGTGGTGAGAACGAAGCATGGGAATAGTGAAGAGTTTGGGGTGAAGGTTGGGGTCCATCAGGGGTCGGTCCTGAGTCCATTGCTGTTTGCATGCGTGATGGAGGCGCTGACGCAAGAAGTTAGAGAGGGTATGCCATGGGAGTTGTTGTATGCCGATGATCTGGTTTTGATGGCTGAGAGCATTGAGGAGCTTAAGGAGAAAGTGATGCGATGGAAAGAATGCATGGAGGCAAAGGGTTTGAAGATGAACACTGGTAAGACTAAGGTGATGGTGTCAAGGAAGAATAGTGGTCATGTTGAAAAGTTAGGGAAGTGGCCGTGTAGTATATGTGGGAAGGGTGTTGGAAATAATTCTATTCGATGCATAGGCTGTAGTGGATGGGTACACAAGCGGTGCTCAGGCGTGAAGGGCTCACTGGCTAGAGTTGTGGATACGTTTGTTTGTAAGGTGTGTGAAAGAGCAGAGGATAGTGACGTAGATGAGAGCATGGATTTGGGCAATGGGGTGCATTTAGAGAATGTTAAAAAGTTTTGTTACCTGGGGGATATGCTGAATGGGGGTGGAGGAGCAAATTCAGCATCTGTGGCATGGGGAAAGTTTAAAGAGCTCTCTGGGATCCTGACAAGGAAGGAAGTGTTGCTAAAGCTGAAGGTGTATGTGGCCTGTGTGAGGAGTGCTATGGTGTATGGAAGTGAGACGTGGGCCATGACTGTGGAGCTGAATAATAGACTGGAGAGGACAGAGATGCGGATGGTGCGGTGGATGTGTGGCGTATCGCTGAGGGATAGAGTGTCTAGTAAGGAGCTGAGGGAAAGAATGGGCATTGAATCGGTGTCTGACGTGGTAAAGAGGAGCCGATTAAGGTGGCTGGGACATGTGCTGCAGAAAGATGATGTTGACTGGGTGAAGAGGTGTATGTCGCTTGAGGTTGATGGTGCAAGAGGAAGAGGAAGGCCAAGGATGACATGGAGCCAGGTAGTGGAAAGGGATATGAGAGAGAGTGGGCTGAAGAGGGAAGATGCACATGATCGTGGAAAGTGGAGGAAACTGTCGTGGAGAACCACCGGCCAACCCCTGCGTAAGCGGGGTAAAAACGTCTGTTGTTTTGTTTTTTGTAGGTAGTTTGATAATCATTTTAGCTCTATTTTTGCTAGAATTTGAATATCGTTGGAACGTTTTTATGTCATCAATTTGAACTAGGTTTTCACACTCATGCCATCAAGTTTCCTATCCAGTCTTTTTACCGACACAATAAAGCAACAATATATTTCTAATTACCGGAAATGCTGGCCACTTTTTCAGCATCAAGTTGTGGTTTAGCCTCTTTATCCTTGAAAGCATTTGAAGATTTGCCTGTTAATGAGTGAGTGGCAATCACCTCCCGTGTCCACAGCATCTTCATGATAGCATAGATGAACTCTTTTGCATTTTCCCCCCTTCAGTACAGAACACTGACCTCTAGTCAATAAAACATGTGGACAAAATAGTACCTATTAAAAATACAAGAAAATGAAAAGTTATTTTTGTATTATTTATTTGCAAAGATGTATCATGATTACTAAAGACACCCAATAATTGGGCCCTTTCTCGATATATGAGCACCGAAATGTAAAATTATTATAGCATCAACCCAAGTCAGTTTTAGGGTTAGGGATTGGTTTGTATTTCGGTTGTTCATATATCGAGAAAGTGGCCAAAAATTGGCTGGTACTTCATGTAAGTCTGTCCCCAACACAAGTATCATTGGATTATTTTGCTAACTATATAGCAAATTACACTGTTTGAATTAATTTTGGTCTAAAAAATTTACACAAGTGATGTGTAAAACCATATTGATAGATAAATAACCATGTTTCTCAAACTTATTCATTAAAAAAAAATGGATATTGTTTTTCATCAACTAATTTGAACCCTGCAGCTACAACTTATACAACCTGCATACAGTGCATTTTCTTCAGTTCTTATTACTTCTTTTTGGCTGATGTATCTATTCCAAGTGCTACAATGCATTTGGCTAAAATAATATTTAGGAATTCTTGGGGGACTACCGATTTTTGTGTCCTGACATAAAATTTTCGAAAGGATTATAGTGTCTGTTACAATTGAGCCAGTGAAGGTTAGACGGCTCAACAAAAATGAATTGTATGTTTGATATCCAAGTGATAATACTCACTTCTTCACAATCAGCACTACCGGTAGTCTCGATCTCTGATACAATGGTGTTCGAATTTGAAGACTTGGTTGACATATGATCATCCTGCCACTTGGGTGAAGCAGATGGTGTAAATGAAAATGATTGACTCTTCAGTTCTCCAACATAGTCTCTTAGATCATGCACAACATTCTGGGGAAGAGGCAGATCTAAAACAATGACATACAAAGATAACAGCATAATAAAATAACAATAAAAACAGCATAAGATGTCGATGGTACAAATTGACCAATCAGAATTCGCAAGTACGATGTTGATAATAAATGTTGATAATAATAAATAGCCTGAGTATCAGGCCCCTCAGGGTTGGGAAAGAGTAGCCTGCAAGCAGGCGTTTGTAGTGGGAGAAGAGGGCCTGACACAAATCGATTGATTTGCCATGTTCAATATCCAGAATTTGGATGCTACTCTGATTGGTCGAAAAACGAAGAAGCGCACACGTCATTTACACCGGTAGTCGAAAGGAAAACGCAAAAACACAAAGACAAAGAGTCGAAGCTAGTCGAGGAAAAAATATTTGTTATAGATTAAAACTATGAACATAAAGGAGTTTGAGGACGCTCTTGTAGCAGCAATGCAATATTTCCCAGGTATAGAGCTGAAACAAGAGCAGAAAGCGTGTTTAAAAAGCCTCGCCGTAGAACGCAAGGATGTATTGGGAATTTTACCAACTGGGTTTGGCAAAAGCCTTATTTACCAGTTATTACCAAAGGTTTTTCCAACCACTGGTTCACCAAAACAGACGAGAGGAAGACCTGCAAAGTTATTGTAGTCAGCCCACTTGATTCGAAAACAACAAGTAGAGAGGCTGAAATCAAGCGGGATAGCTGCTGCAACGCACAAACAACTGAACAGTTCTGACAACCACAGAGACAAGGAAATCCTGTTTGGGAGTGCCGAATGTTGGCTCTCTGATTCTTGGAGAAAGCAACTGACTTCTGGTTCCCTTGATGCAGAATTTCAGGTTGTTGACGAAGTCCACACCGTAGAGACCTGGTAAGATACATTATTTTCTTTTATTCCCTTATGCCTTGTTCAAATATGTTCATATCACATGCATAATAATATTTGGCTCCCAAACACATAGCATATAAAAATCCAGTAAAATTTCGTGGCAAATTCTGCAGGATTTTCGCTTAGAACTCATGCGAACAATTCGACAGAAAGTATAAAAAACTTGGCCGTAAAAATTGTAAATGAGAATCTATTTACTTACATAGCGCATAACACAACCATACAACAACGGAAAATATGATTCTGATTGGCTATTTTTCGCAAAGTGCCTGTCATTTGAAGGGGGCGGAAAGCCCAAAACCAGGCTTTTGTGTCAGGCTTTGCTCTCCCCCTTCTTCCTCCCTCCCTTTCCCCTCCCTTTCCCCCTAGAGAAAGCCTGATTCTCAGGCTAAATGGGTACAAACCTTTCATATTCTTCACCATAATATGCAAATTTGCAAGTTCCTACATTTTAATTTCTTCTCTTAGCTTCTGCTTTTCTTCATCATCACTGCCATCAAAAGCCTTTAAAAAATATTTTTCAATTTAAATTTGACGCAGTGTTCGTTATTATATAATTTGCAAAAATTATAATCTTCGATTAGAACTAATCTTCAATATATTATAAGTCATGCTCACATCATTTTCTTCCTCTGATAAATGTCTTACCTGAAATAAAGTTATAGAGCATTAAGTAACATAATGGTACATGTGCCATAAGCATTAATTATTATAGTGTTCTTATAAGTAATACCATGGCATGAGGGAAATTAGGGAATGTAGGATGAAAATAGGACATGAGGGAAGTCCCATGGGCGGAGCCACAGGGTATTTAATCACTAATTTCCCAACATGTTGTGGTATTAGTTTGTAATACCATGATTGACGAGGTAAAAATTTGTTGTGTAAAAGAGTATTGTTCGGATATTTGCAAAATTAGAAATTTGCCCAGTTAGAGTGCGAATTAGAGATTAAATTGCCTGGTGAGAACAAAAGAAACCGAGGCAATCACGGTTTTATTAATTATTAAGTCAATGCCAATATTTAAAACTGCAAATAGTTTAAAGATCTTCTAGAAAGGTATAAACAGTAATATCTAGGATAAAGTAAAATAATCTATAGCAGGAGTTCTTATCAGAAGTGAAATGCTGCCTTGGACATACACAGGAGCAGTGGGTATTTTTCGTTCATTTGTTTGATTTGAAATATGACCGCTCGACCGCCAAATAAGTCGTTCAATATTAATCTATAATACTGTACCTCACTGTTCAGATTATATTTCTTTCTCAGTATGGCAATTTCATTTGAATCTGCAGAATTGCAAGGAGAAGCATTCTTTACCCTTTTGGATTTCTACATTGTAAACATAAGCAAAGTAATTAAATATATTTAATCAGTGCTCTCATTATTGCATGTGTGATCTGGAAAAGCACACTGTAATACCAGAATATACTATAATGCGAACCATAATAACCATAATGTAATTCCAGCAATACTCGTACTGGGCCTGCATCCAGGCTGGAGCTATGTCGAATCAGCAATGAGCTAATTCGAGCAATACTCGTACTGGGCACAAGCCCCAGGCTAGAGCTGTGTAAATCAGGAGTGACGTAGTTAAAGCCAATACTCGTACTGCGCACAAACCACAGGCTAGAGTTATGTACAACAAGCAGTGATGCAGAGGCGTAGCCACTTACTTTTGGGTCTTCATTTGCCTCAGTTACGCGCCACCCCCCTTGACAGAAAATCATTGCTACGCCTCTGCAGTGACGTGAATTCCGCAATAGGCGAATTCAAACAGTACTGGTACATAATTTAATTTAATGACTAAATTGAAAAAGGTTTTTCGGAACAATTTACAATAAAACATTATGTTAATAGTAATAAAGTTTAGTAATAGCTAATATATGTGTAATAGTTTTTCTTTTAACTTATTCTTGAAAGCTTGATTGCTTGTAATCTTTAAATCGTCACTAAGTTCATTCCATAGTTTGATTCATCTAAAATCGAAAGTACGTTGGCCAGTGGTGGTTCTATGTGATGGTATATTGACGCTAGGTTTCCACCGGGTATTGTAATTGTGGAGATTTGAGCGACTGACATAATTCTTGGACAAATAAGATGGAGCCAGACCGTTAATAAATTTGAACGTCATGAGAATTTCCCTATACTCCAATAATTTTTTTAGTGGTAACCAGTCGAGTGCTTGACGGACGTGCGATATATGTGGTCATATTTAAATGTGCCAGTGATGACCTGAGCAGCGAAGTTCTGTATCAATTGAAACTTGCTCATATTGCTTAAATATGTGTTAGACCAGACAGTGGAGCAGTAAAGTAGCTTACTAATAACCAGTGAATTGATAATTAAAGATAATGTGCGTTTTGATCGAAACTGTTCCTTACGCGATTTATTGCATTGCATCAGTTTCTTTAAGACATTTAAACAAATGATGCAATGCAGATCTTGCCGTACAGTTGTCGTGAACCTATTCTCATCACAACCGATATCCAGTAAATCCATTTTGTTTTCGGGTGCTTCTACGATCCCTATAGTTTCCGCACAGGGGTGACGCCAGAAATTCCCCGACAATACAAGTTTGGTAATATGACAATTGTAAGTAGTTAAATTGAGTCGATGATAGCACCCAAATCTTTTGCGGAATCTACTGGTCATATCTCTTTACCAAGAAAGTTCAAGAATATGTTTGGTGATAACTGCAGAAGTTGTTGTCTTCTGCCAATAGTAAGGAACTTTGTCTTGTCCGGGTTGATTAGTAACTTGTTCTCGCAGCACCATTTGGCAACTTTGGAGAGATCTTCCAGTTTAAGGATAACTTCATCGATGAGTTTAATTATATTAGTAGTTTCGAGTCCTCTACATATGATTCAGTAGACATGAATTGAGGAAATGCGAAACAGAAGAGGTGAAAGGATTGCTCCTTGTGGGACACCGTGGGTAACTGGTAGTGGTGGCGAAATTGATGAACCAAGATGGACGCATCTACTTCCTTGAGAACCATTTTACCGTGTCCGGGGATGCACCAATGATGCTTAGTTTATGAAGGAGGCTTGAGTGATCTACACTATCAAAGGCTTTAGACAGATCTAACAGCAAGAGGGCAGTGGGTTTTTTATTATCCATAGCATCAAAGATTTTGTGTAACATATGTTCAAAGTTTCAGTTGAATGAAATTTCTTGTTGCCACTCTGGTGGGGTGTAAGGTGACCTTTCGCATGTAAGTAAGTGTTCATTAAATTGATGTAGTACGATTTCTACGATGACAAGGGCCAGTTGTTGGAAGGCATTCCGTGATCCCCTTCTTTTGGTAGCGGAATGACTTCAGCAATCTTCCATGCAGTGGAGAACGTTGAAGTTAATAGAGAGCAGTTAATGATTTCTGTTGTGGTGAAGAAAGGACGGATGGCATGCAGTCTTTAATAACACGTAAAGGAACTTTGTCGATGCCCGGTGATTTATTCGATGGAATAGACATAACGATACGTCTTACTTCTTCACACATAACTGGTTTGAAGCTGAACATTTCATCTGGCTTGTGAACAATAGAAGAATCAATAGGTTAGACAAAGCAATATTACAGTCTGAAGCAAGCCTAGCGGCAGCTTTGGTAGCATTTTTCCGGACAGAAGAGAAGTATCGATTAAATTCAAGCGCCACAGTCTCATCGTTTTTAGAGTACAACGGTTTAAACATGGAGTGCTTCCATATATTGGCGGTGAGATGCTCACCATGCCAATCATAATTATTCAATTTCTGTGATTGGTCAGGAAACAAAGAGAAATGAGAAGTAATCAAAACAACAAAATCTCCATTGTTTCGAGACTCGATTGTTTGAATTTATTTTTAAAATTTCAATGACTCCGTTCTTTCAAGGGGGAGGGGCTTCCCATTTTATGCGAGCACTCTGTGTTTAACTTTGTTTTTCATAGGAATAAAGGGACTGATAGTTTTCCACAAACTGCGAGGATTACCCAGCTAGCGCACAACGTAATCACAACGTTCGTAAAAGGTTGTGGCTTGGTTAGGTCGGACCTAACGTTCTGACAACTTTCCCACAACATTGTTTTCCTTACACGTAGTTATATTAAATTACATAGAGGTGTCATAAACCATGAAAGAACGTTGTAGCAACGTTGGGATCTAACATGCGCAAAAACGTTCGTATAACGTCTCCTCAACGTCAGGTTATCAGTAACAAAAATGTTTGTATAGCTTAAATATGTTTTTAGTACAACTGCTTGAATTTGAATGTTGAAATTATTTGATAGCAAACATTGTTGTTTGAGAAACGTTCGAATTCCGTATATTACTCAAACGTTCTGAAAACGTTCACAGTACGTTGTGTTCGGGCATGTCACAAATTCTGCGCGGTCGGAAATGCTTGGCTCTGGGTTGTCACAAACGGACGGACGCCAGGCTTTCACGCATTATTCAGTCAGAAGCCTACAGTGTGATACACGTTTCAATTACAAGTTAGTCGATTCTTTGGTCTTCAATGCTTTATCCATCCGTGGTTATTTAAAGCCATATAATCCTTTGTAAGGTAAGTAAACGTCTAACCAGTGAAATATTTTGATCAGAGAACGCCGTTTCCTTATTTTTGTTGTTCTGCAATGCTAATTCTCATCTTAAATTACTAAACATTCAAACGGTTGACGCAATGACGATCGATATGTTTATTTTCAAAATAATTTGTGAATGTTCATGGTAACGCTTGAGAATAGCAATGATAGGAAATAGCTATGAATGTATTTAAATCATACAAACTGTCTCTTATAGAATCGTAAAGCTACTAGTATGAATGTGGCAGAAGACGAGGAAGATGACGTCTGAGAGCATTAATTCACTAATATAATAAGTTAATTGTTGTTAATAAGAAACAATAAAAAGCATATGTGTGTTCAGGACTTTCGGTGTGATATTTTGTTTTATTAGTTTTTCCAAGTATGCTGAACAATTGTTGTAATATATATTACATACACCGCTTGCCCATGATTGCTAAGAAATCGAATCGCTAAGAAATCGAATCGCTAAGAATCGTTAAGTCTTAAAAAAGAATAGCTAAGAAATTGCGCTTGTATAACGAAGATACTTTCATGATGAAAGATTTTCAATTCATAGGTTTTCCTTCATTGTGAAAAGTTGTGTGAATGTTGTGTGAACGTTATCAGCGAACGTTATGACGACGTATAGGGCGGAGTCGACCAAAAAACGTTGTGCGAACGTTCGATATAACGTTTTCCGGACGTAAGCGCAACGTTCTCACAACGTTCTCACAACGTTGATGTGCTTGCTGGGTAGTGGCCTTGTTACGCAATAATTAATAATAATTAATTAATAGTTTTTTGTTCATAGTAGTAATATATGTAGTAGGCTTAGCTTTATCTTATAATGAAACTGTAATTAGTTTTATAAGTAACATTAAGAATATATTGTTGTAAGAGCATTGAGACTATTGTATAATGCTCCTAATACATCTTTATTATTATTACAGTAATGCGGATATCTACCGTATCACAGGCTGTAAACCAGTTACCCAATTGCAAGAGCAACAACACCTGAAATGGTTCGGTCACTGTGTCAGAAAGAATAACAACATGTTGCAAAAACAAACACTCTTTATTGAAACAACGTCACGACGTGGAATACGCAGAAAACCGGACCGATGGAAAGAACTGGGTTGGACAAGACACAACTCTAAAAAGAAATGATGAATAAGTCGAGTTTCAATCAATGGGATCAGCACCTGCTATTCATTGCACTCTCGTGGTTAATCTACGCTGGAGTAAATATATAGATAGATAGAGTAGATGACATATACAGTATGTAAATGATTATTTTATGTAAATTTAAGAGTAGGGATTAAAACGCTATCATTGGACTTTTATTTTATAACATAAATAACAAATTCCAACGTCATTGCGATGTTCTGCATCGTTTAAAGTTCAAATTTGACACTGATCAATTTACATAGAGAACCAAAATACAACCACTTTTCAACGTTTTGATCGACTTTGAAACAACGTTGTTGCAATGTCTCCATACCCACTGGGATGTAGTAAATAAAACAGTGGGAAAGTCTACAGATGTTTCTATAATAAGTCACTAATGAAATAAATACATGTAACCAATTTTGTGACTCTTGCGGATTGAAATTTAATAATTAACTCAATTTCAATTTCTGCTTTCATTTTCATAATATATAATCGACACATATATCAGTGCATAATGAATTATCTTACTGTCATTGCCCTAAATACGTAAACTGCAAGTTCTTTCTCTAATTGTCAGTAAACAGATAGTAAAAGATTCAACGCTTTTAAAACTTTTCCCAGAGCCAGAGCGTTGTCAGACCACTACTAACCTTGATAAACCTTTTATATATCTTGCGAAAGATTTCAATGGCTTTCATAATATTAATAACTAGAAGGCACTTAGAGTCTGCATACCTCCGGCAACGAAAATCAAGTATAATTACGTATTCAGTTCGTTTCAGTCCGGGAAAGCAAGACAACATTTCTCACCCAATTTTCATCGAAATTGAACCAAAGTTTGATCGATTTGTCCTTGGCCTACGGCCATTAGGTGCACAAATTTTCGTAGTTTTTAATAGTTTTTTAGTTATCCTGCTGACACACAAACACACACACAAACACACCAATGTGAAAACATAACCTCCTGGTGGAGGTAATAACACATGCCTACCGGTAATTTCAGTTGTACTCACAAAATAATGCAGATGACACATATTTAAAAAAGATAAAATGACAAATGCCAATGCAACAAAGCACAATAATTGCTGCCTCCCCTCAGGGAGGCAGCACACTATTCTTGACACTTCTTGGGTTTCTGTGCGTAACTCGTGCTCAGTCTCTTTGCCGAGCTATGTATAGCCGTCGAATATTTCGATTTTTCTTGACGCACTTTCCTTTTGGGAAACGGGGGGCACTTACTAGGGAAACTAGGGAAAACTGCGCATGTTCTATTTGCACCGCGCTGTCTTCCCAAGCTACAGAAAGATTGCTTCTCTGCTTTCACGGTAAGAATAACCAGTTATCGAATAGTTGACACTAAAATCGACTCCGCTGTTTTGTCTGTTTTCGCTTGCTTATGAACTGCCGAAATTCGAGAGTATTTGAGAGCCTGTGGACAAGAATCCAGATTACCCGATATTTCGATAACAAACGCAATCGCTGTATGTTTCTTATTTGTATCGTCCTTACTCGACGGCTTCAGTACTTTCATATTGACGACGAAATTAAAATATAATTTGGCCGCCATCTCCAAAAACAGCATCGTAATTTAACCCAAATACGTCGAACGTTTTCTTGACAAATAATCAACTCTACAGGCTCTCTTATACCTTAAAACAAAGATAATTTATCTGTCTACAATATACGTAAACGTTATTGTGCTACCTTACTTAGTTGTTTTTAAAAAAGCGCAATATCGAACATGCCTTGATATTCGTGATATGTCATTCGTCAAGCGCGGGATTTCCACAGAGCGCTCCATTTAAAATTTTAAAACTACTTTTACATGCCGCCAAAGTGGTCTATTGAAAAAACAAAGCTACACGGTTCAACATTGTTTACATTTAGATATCCAATTGTCAAATTTAATACTATCATTGCTTACAATATATTAGCTTTTACTTCAATATAAACATAGCTCATAGCCTCATTCCATCATTCGTTGCCTTTCAAATTGCGGTATATTGATACGTTGTGCTGCCGGCTGCGTACTTTTACATACAGTCATGCACAAGCCCAAGTAGCCTGTAGTCCGAGTTAACGCCTATTCGCGTTCGTTTGTTTGATTTGAAATATGACCGCACGACCGCCAGCAAATATTACAAACGTGAAGTTCGATTTGGCAGAAGGGTCGCTTGATCATGGAAAATTTATGGCTTGCTCTTTCGAGTAAATGTTGTTATGTATGGCGTTCAAACATTGAATTTTGACATAAACGCGCCATATATGATTACCGTATGTTATTTTAATATTACAAGGCTATATGATCGCCTTGATATGTGGTGTAGATTCGTCTACAGTCTATTTTATCCTCTATGTGCTATAGAAATTTCTGCTGGCATGCCTGATCAGTGAATAATCCTGAACACTGCTCCAACCTCGTACCATGAACTGCTCCTGTCAGTCCAGAGGCAGCATTTCACTTCTGATAAGAACTCCTAGTAATAGGAATATTTATACAGGATACATACACTTCAACTATAAAGCTGTTATCAACGTGTGGGAAGCTGTTATTAACTTCGTGTAATTATTTGGAACTTCCGCTGAACCCATGTTTATTGCTGTGACTGAAACGTGGCTTAACTCTTTCCTAACCGGCGCAGTTAAAACGGGTCGTTGAAGACCCGCAAAGTCGTCAATCGAAAAACACGGCACACGGTAACGCAAGATTAAAAATTGAAATTCGACAAGCGCCAGGAACGTGAAATCCATGCACACGCCAAGTTTGATTTCATAAACAACTCTGCGATTGGTGGCATTTTGAGTTTTCAATTTCTAGAAAAATGTAAATTTTTCAACCTGATTTATGATAATTAATGCTAATTTATATTAACATACTGTGTTTTGTTTGGGAAATTTAAAAGTACAAGTAAAAGCCGGTTTATCGGGCTTTCAGAAAATGTATAGCTTTCGCAACAGTTATGGTTATTTCAAGAGATATCAATAGAACAAAGGCTGGTTCAATTTTGGATGTTTTTCAGCCTGTCGGGGAAGAGTTAATGATTCGCTTTCCGATTTGGAAGTGGACATTGATATGTATACGATCGAGCGTGATGAGACTCATATGTTTATATTGTTGAATTTCACTTCGATGGTAGTTGTTTTCAGCTTTTTTAAGTGTACTTATACCAGATAGTTAATTGTGGTGATTGCATAAACTGACAGTGTAATAAATCTCTGGTTTTCATGAGATCTTTTATTTCAGCATTAATAAATGGACGGCTTTTTAACTTGATAGACTTGACTGGTGCATCAACGTCCAATGTGGGTATCAATATGCTATTCAAGATTGCTAATTTATCTTCCACATTGCTTGCTGCTGATATTGACAAAAGCCTATCTTCATGAATAGCAATATTTTGAGCGAAAACCAGGGTGTATACTGTACTTCATGGTAACACTAGACCGGGTTTCCATCTGTTTTTTTATACCCCTAACCATAACCCTAATAATAACCGTAAAGTATGGTGGGAGACTATGTATTGTTATACTTAAAACTTCATGTTGTAATATAGCTAGGTTTCATTTTTGGTGGCTTTAAATTTATCTCAACGTAGGTGGGTAGATGATCACTAATTGGCTGGTGTATATAGACCCAGTCATGGCTGACGGTCACGTTTTATCGAGCTCCGATAAATGTCTAAATAACATATTAAGAAATCAAAATATAGAATCTATTACACTCAGTAAAGATTGCTGTAGCCTAGCTTACAATGGAAAACGTATACAATGGACTAAGTGCTTTGAATCCTTGAAGAAATATATTGAAGAAACCATCGGTCTTAGTGGTAAATGGACATCACCTGGTGGCTTAACTAAGAAGTTCAAGGGTTATAACTCCGATTTGATTTTAACGTGGTACAACGGGAAACACAAAACACTTCTGTTCCAAGGAAAAGATGGAAATTATCTGAAAGAGATTCTGATAAATGCCCGTGAAAAAACGCTAACTTCATCAGCAAAAGCGAAGCCCGACGACGGTAAGACAGAGGAGAACAGTTTGTTAGATGCTCAGACACCATCTCGAACTGATCTATCTGGTTTATTCGTCGATCGTTCTGCCGTTCCTGTTGATACAACCACGACCAACTCACAAGGACACCCGCGGAGGCCCGAACATGTGTCTGAGTCCGATCTAAACGAATCTAGTGAAATTAAAATATCAAGGAATTATAGTGATGAGTCAAACCCATTGTCATCGACTTGGTGTGATTGTCCATGTAGGCCTTACGCAACAGACTTTGAAGGGGTTAAGTTGGACATCGTTATAATGCAAAAGCAGATCGAGTCCTTGGTCAATGCCAAAGGCGTCCCGAAGCCCACGAGTATGGAAAAATCCGACAAAATAACTAATCTTGAACGTGAATTAGAGCATGAGAAAGAGAGATGTAAACAACAAGAAAATAAAATTTCCATAATGATTAAAGAAAGGAATAAAGAAGTTATCGATCACAACAACCTAGTTTGTTCCCTGGAGGATAGAGTGGCCAAAGCAGAAGGCGAAAGTGATTCTCTAAGGCTTGCAATGATATTGATTACGCAAGATAAGATAGCCAACTTGAATGAAATTACACCAACTATAGAAATCCGCCCCGAATCTGCATACCAGCGAGTAGAAAAGCCCAAGGGAATAAGAAATGGTACAAAGAAAATTAACACCCTTGAAATTGAGCACAAAAACAGATTCGATGCCCTAAGAGACGAAAACGAAAACAACGATGGAAAGTCACAGGAAATACCACCGAAATCGTCATGCATTTCAAAGGAGAATAAAAGAATTCCAAAACCACATCGCGTTGAGAACAATGTCAAAACGAATCTACAGTTGAATCAAAAACCTAATTATGAGAGAGTCAGCCAGGTGAAACGAAGTAAAGTTAAACATCATTCACAGGCTATCTTCCACTCACAAATAAATGGAAATTTAACCGATTCAAAATATTCCGGTCAAGTGAGTCACCAACACAATCGCAATAAAGTATGCTTAGAAAAACAAAGCCAAGTCAATCATCAGTTACCGGAATGGATGGGCCATCTACCCCTGATCGAAATACCAATGCCTGCAGATAACAAGCAACACAAGTATTTTTTTCGGCCACGAACGAGCAGGGAAGAATGGTTGAACTATCTGGAATTTGTCAGTCGAACATTACCGTGATAGAAAATCCTGTAGTACAATTAACATACAACGTCACCCATTCCACCGTACCTAACAGAACGATTCCTGTGTGGATAAGTTCGAGAATTTCCAATAAAAATTCGAGAATAAAAGCCAATATACCACAGAACTGTCCTGCTTTTTTAACTGAAATCTGGCTGAAAGACTCGATAGAACCGCAATCAATTCCGCCGAGGCCTGCCTCCCCACGAAGAATCCCTAACAATCGGCCAAGAAAACACAATCCTAACAACTGCATAACAATTAAAACTTGCGATATGCCTATTTCTTGCCCCCTCCCATCAATCTTCCTTACCAATATTTGTCATATCATAAATAAGATGGTTGAACTACATCGCATTGTTACCATAAACAAACCCACCTTGATTATGATTACAGAGTCCTGGCTTAATACGAACATACCAGATTCTGCTATATCGCTTGGTAATAACTTTAACTTATATCGCCGTGATCGACCCACACTCGGAGGGGGGGTTGTGGCATATGTCAGCACTCAGACACCAAGTACCCGTCTAAACTATTTGGAAGAAGATGGTAAAGAAGCATTATGGCTACTACTTAAACCGTCCAGGACCCCTAGACCATTTAGTGTGATTGCGGTTGTTGGCATCTATTACCCACCAGGACAGACTGTAGAAGCAGAAGGAGAAATGACTGAATATATCACTAGAGGATTCGACTCCATACTGCATGATCATCCGTCGGCTGGTATAATAATCACTGGAGATTTCAACCAAATGAACCTTAATCAGCTGTGCAGGCGTTTCAATCTAAAGAAATCCGTGAGAGCGCCCACGAGGGGTAGTAATACCCTAGATCAAATACTTACGAACATGTCTGAGTTGTACACTGATGTCCTGCACCTACCCCCTGTTGGCAGATCTGACCATCAGTGTTTACTACTACTTCCTAAAGTGAGACAGAAAGTTAAACCATCTTCACGTAGAGTACGCCTGTTGAAGCCTGGTAATCTAATATCGCTCGGCCTAAAGTTAAACCTCGAGGCATGGATGTCTGTTTTCTATGCTCACGATGTTGACGACAAAGTTAGTGCGTTTACCGAAATCATAGTACGTATGCTTGATGATACAATTCCCGAACGTACTATACGTGTTCATGCCTCGGACAAGCCATGGATTACATTACACATTAAAAAAGAAATCAAATCCAGGCAGAGAGCTTTTACTAAAGGAGACTCAATAAAATATAACCACCTGTGTAATAAAGTATCCGTACTAGTAAATAAGGCGAAAGCCCAATACTATCGATCGAAGGCTGAAGGTTTCCGTAAACATAATCCAGCGGAATGGTACAAGGCGATATATCAACTAACCGGAGCAGAAGACGGTAACACTACGAGTCCATCACAAGATGCAGCAGCTAACACTGCGGAGTTACTACAGGAAATCTTTACAAGGCCATGGCAGAATCTCCCCCCAACCGAAATTCCAAGTCTCTCTGAGATAGCACATCTTCTGAAGGAGGAAACTCCCCTTACACCTACAATCGGTCAAGTCAAGACTTCTCTCAGACAACTAAATCCTAGGAAAGCTACCGGGTGCGACAAGATCCCTGCCTGGTTATTAAAGAGATTTTGCGAAGAACTAGCACCTGTGGTCCACCATATTATATGTTATTACGCAATTCAAATACCCAACACCATACAAACATGCATTGATTACTCCAGTACCTAAGGTCTATCCTCCTAACGATGTTGAAAACGACTTTCGTCAGATTTCCGTACTTCCTCAATTAGCTAAAGTTCTCGAAAAGTTGCAGCTAAACCTAAACAGCTCTGTTTTTGAAAAGATTGATAACAACCAACATGCCTTCACCAGTAAACGGTCAACGGTGTCTGCGCTGGCAACTATCTCCCAGAACTGGTTCAACAATACAGACAATTCGCGTGATGGCAAGAATGGCATTCATGCATTGTTTATCGACTTTCGAAAGGCTTTTGATCTTGTGGATCATGGGATCCTTTTAACTAAGCTTGCTGAACTAAATGTGACAAAAGGCTTTTGGATGTGGACGCGGAGCTTTTTGGAAGGCAGGACCCAACAGGTAAACCTGGGGGGTACTTTATCATCAGTTAAGCCATCTCCTACTGGCGTCCCCCAAGGCTCCGTTATCTCGCCCACGCTATTCAACGTACACATAAATGACTTCGAAAGTTCGGTCCCTAACCATCTTCAAATCAATATATGCATGTATGCGGACGATTGCACCCAGGATGAAGTTGTTCATATGGGATCACCAAGCCACATGCAAGAGGTTCTCGAAGCAATGCACAGTTGGGCTGCTAGAAACAAAATGATGTTAAACCCAAAAAAGACAAAAGACATGTGGATCTGCTTCAGAAATTCAATCCCAGAACCACCTTCCCTTTTTATTGGCGATGAAGAAATAGAAAGAGTGAATTCGTTTAAATTGTTGGGCATATGGCACCAAAAGAATCTGAAATGGAATTGCCATATTGAAAAGATGACCAAGAAAGCCAACAAACTACTCTTCTGCTTGAGAGAATGTCGCAGAGCAAACTTACCAACAGATGTCGGCATTACGTGCTACCAAACTAAAATTAGACCTATACTAGAGTACGCAGCACCGATATGGAGTGGAATCCCGCAATACCTAGAAGATGAAGTAGAAAACATCCAAACTAGGAGCCTGAGAATTCTAGGTCTACCCCGTGACCACTTACAAAGCCTAAAGCATAGACGGGACGATCTCACTATCCGTGAACTCCAACGAATCCAAAGTGATACAAGCCATCCATGCAATAAATTATTACCTTTACCAAGAACACACTTATACGACCTAAGGACTGATAGTGGCCGGCCTCCTATCTTTTCGCGCACCAAAAGACATGAACTTTCTTTTATTCCAAGAGCAATTTCTCTGAAATATAGAAACTCTCGCTAATGCTTACCATTTTTATAACATAATTTTAAATAGACGAGAACAAAATTGTTTTAATATTTTATATAATATTCTATAGTGTAAGCTAAGTACTAGCTATTTATTTATGAGACTCTAATTATGTAAATCCATTGTATTTTTATACTAAAGATGGGTAATAAAAAAACAACTATTATTATTATAACGCCATGGGAGATGACCAATTTAGGAGTGGTGTCAGGACGGCGTCTAATAGAGATTCGGATTTATCACTGATTCTTGTTGGTGAACTGACGACTTGTAGTAAATTAAGTTCACAAATAAGGTTGTTAAAGCTGAACTCTCTGGACAGACTTTCAGCAAATTGCAGTTAAGGTCGCCCAGGACAAAGATTGGTTTGTCACTCATAAAAAGTTAGGTTTGAAGACTTCTTCAAAACACTCAAGACCTGTAAACATTGCATATTATAATAGACTTAACGTTCTTCCATTGAAGTTGAATTCATTGTTGATGGAAATTGTTGATGGAAATTGTTGATGGAGATACATGATATATCTTTTAAAACAGAAAATGTGATGTTATTGCTGATGTACTGATTAGCTGATTTGCATTGGTTGCCGGGACTATATATATAGTTCCCTGGCACTATATATAAAATTCTAGTAAAATTAATCTAACAAACCAAACCAAAGAAATCATAACAAATAACAAATTCACAATAAAATACGTATAATAGTACAGTTTGAATTTTGCGAATAACTATCTTGAGTTATTCATATCGTGTTATCACTGTCCTCATCATTCGTTTTACAACACCGTCAAAAAGCTAATCTCACTCTTTATCAAGAAGAAATAAATAAATAAACTCCAGAATAGATTGCTATTTGCATATACTTCACAAACACACACTAATTTTTATCAAACACATCCAAATAATGATAATTTTTTCTTTAGACCACTTCCTTAACAAAACCTCTTCAATCATGCCATAAGTCGGATATAATCTCGAATGTTGGCTTTAAACAAGATCAGCCATTGGGGCCCCTCGGTTGTATCTCGTTTATATCCTGTACATAGAGCTATGTATAATAAGCAAGGTTTTTATTTATTTTATAATTTTTTTATATAATTTATTTTATATCATTCAGCTAGCGGTGTACAGAACTACCCTTCACAATCAGGGTAACGGTGTGATTCAGCACGTGCGGCAGAGTGCGAATACAGTGTACGATTGATACGCGTTGCTTTCCCAGCGCCCAAGCAACTTGATAAGATATCTGGAACTCCAAGTTGTGCGACCGTCGTGGCCGCTCTGATCCGCAAACTATGGCCAGAGAAGTTACCCTTGAAACCTCCCTGAGTTGTTGTGGACTTCAACCATGCCATGAATGTGATGCAGGTTAACGGCGACTAATTTTTTCACATAATAAGTGGAGCAGGTTGACGTCTGCATAAGTGCATGTACAGCATAGGTAGCCATGCCAGTGGTGCTAAGGCGAAGAGTAAAACCTTTGCAAAATGGATCTGATTTTGACGACTTGATCTTTGCCAACAAATAGTTTGACCTGATGTGGCTGTCGATGGATACATCCTTGAGGCATATGTAAATTTTCATTGAATTGGCTCGCTGCCTGGACGGTAAGCTCGCCACATCGCAGGATACCGAAGCATACAAAACAACAAGCTGCCCAGAATAACGCGTCATCATAGTTTGTCAGGAATAGTTTCGTAAGGCTTGTAGCACATCAATAGTCATACTGTAGGTAGGCGTGTGCAGGTGGGATTGCTGCAAAGACGCTTGATGCCACGAATTACCACCCTCGCTAGAAATGGACGACTTTCCATAGGATTTGGGAAGCCTTGTTCAATTTGAAGGGAGCAAACGCCTGCCAAATATACTTCAACCGTGTTAGCGTGGAGGGATTGTGCCAAGTATGTCGCGAATAGCATTAGTGTCCATTCAGATGCACGGCACGGGAAACCGGACAGCGAAAGTTGATGGAATCGTACGCAAAAATCGATTGAAGGGCGTTGCGCTGTATTGTATGTACGCAGAGTGTTCTTCGCGTTTTCCTGGTACATAAAGCTCAGTGTTTGCTGCTGGAGAAGGGTGATGTCAATCGGTGCAGGATTTCTTGGGGGATGCTGAACGGGGTTGCCGACGCCGTTAGAACCAGATTGAAGAAGTCCTAAAAGCGAGACAAGGCATCAGCCACCCGGGTTGCATTTACCTGAAAAGTTAAAGTGGGATGTGAACAAGAATAAATGGCGGATCAAACACATGACGTCTTTCGATATTCCGTTGCGCAGTATCAACACCACACTCTCATTATCTCATTCGAATTGAACGTGCTTTTGATGCCACCGTTCCCCCCCCCCCCCCCCCCCCCCACAGTGCACATGCAAGAACAATTGGAAACAGCTCCTTTTACGCGATGCTTTTGGGCTTGTTGTGTGGGGTTCCATGAACCAGTGAACCATATGTTGTTGTAGCTTACGCCATAGCCTAGAGTACCCAAAGCATCTGATGTAATTTGTATGTCCAGCACTCGTAAAAACTGATGCCATTCCACTTACTCAGCAGCTTCTTCCACCAGGCAATATCCTGTCTGCATCCCGAGATAAACGAAAGTAATGCCAAAGCATTAAAGAACCTTATTATGAATGTTCGCCCATATCGCACTGCCACATTAGCATGCTGTAATTTGCAAACTAGAGATTCCAGTTCCTGCTTTGTACAAGATTTATTTTCCTGCAATAGGAAAATTTATTTTCCTTCCACAATTTATTTTCCTGAACATTTATTTTCCTGATTTATTTTTCGTTCATTTGTTTGATTTGAAATATGACCGCTCTACCGCCAAATAAGTCGTTCAATATTAATCTATAATACTGTACCTCACTGTTCAGATTATATTTCTTTCTCAGTATGGCAATTTCATTTGAATCTGCAGAATTGCAGGGAGAAGCATTCTTTACCCTTTTGGATTTCTACATTGTAAACATAAGCAAAGTAATTAAATATATTTAATCAGTGCTCTCATTATTGCATGTGTGATCTGGAAAAGCACACTGTAATACCAGAATATGGAATTACATTATGGTTCGTATTATAGTAGCAATACTCGTACTGGGCCTGCATGCAGGCTGGAGCTATGTCGAATCAGCAATGAGCTAATTCGAGCAATACTCGTACTGGGCACAAGCCCCAGGCTAGAGCTGTGTAAATCAGGAGTGACGTAGTTAAAGCCAATACTCGTACTGCGCACGAACCACAGGCTAGAGTTATGTACAACAAGCAGTGATGCAGAGGCGTAGCCACTTACTTTTGGGTCTTCATTTGCCTCAGTTACGCGCCACCCCCCTTGACAGAAAATCATTGCTACGCCTCTGCAGTGACGTGAATTCCGCAATAACCGAATTCAAACAGTACTGGTACATAATTTAATTTAATGACTAAATTGAAAAAGGTTTTTCGGAACAATTTACAATAAAACAATGTTAATAGTAATAAAGTTTAGTAATATCTAATATATGTGTAATAGTTTTTCTTTTAACTTATTCTTGAAAGCTTGATAGCTTGTAATCTTTAAATCGTCACTAAGTTCATTCCATAGTTTGATTGATCTAAAATCGAAAGTACGTTGGCCAGTGGTGGTTCTATGTGATGGTATATTGACGCTAGGTTTCCACCGGGTATTGTAATTGTGGAGATTTGAGCGACTGACATAATTCTTGGACAAATAAGATGGAGCCAGACCGTTAATAAATTTGAACGTCATGAGAATTTCCCTATACTCCAATAATTTTTTTAGTGGTAACCAGTCGAGTGCTTGACGGACGTGCGATATATGTGGTCATATTTAAATGTGCCAGTGATGACCTGGGCAGCGAAGTTCTGTATCAATTGAAACTTGCTCATATTGCTTAAATATGTGTTAGACCAGACAGTGGAGCAGTAAAGTAGCTTACTAATAACCAGTGAATTGATAATTAAAGATAATGTGCGTTTTGATCGAAACTGTTCCTTACGCGATTTATTGCATTGCATCGGTTTCTTCAAGACATTTAAACAAATGATGCAATGCAGATCTTGCCGTACAGTTGTCGTGAACCTATTCTCATCATAACCGATATCCAGTAAATCCATTTTGTTTTCGGGTGCTTCTACAATCCCTATAGTTTCCGCACAGGGGTGGCGCCAGCAATTCCCCGACAATACAAGTTTGGTAATATGACAATTGTAAGTAGTTAAATTAAGTCGATGATAGCACCCAAATCTTATGCGGAATCTACTGGTCATATCTCTTTACCAAGAAAGTTCAAGAATATGTTTGGTGATAACTTCAGAAGTTGTTGTCTTCTGCCAATAGTAAGGAACTTTGTCTTGTCCGGGTTGTTTAGTAACTTGTTCTCGCAGCACAATTTGGAGAGATCTTCCAGTTTAAGGATAACTTCATCGATGAGTTTAATTATATTAGTAGTTTCGAGTCATCTACATATGATTCAGTGGACATAAATTGAGGACTTGACGAAGATCATTCAGGTAGATACGAAACAGAAGAGGTGAAAGGATTGCTCCTTGTGGGACACCGTGGGTAACTGGTAGTGGTGGCGAGATTGATGAACCAAATATGGACGCATTGACTTCTGCCGGACAAGTAACTTGAGAACCATTTTACCGTGTCCTGGGATGCACCAATGATGCTTAGTTTATGAAGGAGGCTTGAGTGATCTACACTATCAAAGGCTTTAGACAGATCTAACAGCAAGAGGGCAGTGGTTTTTTTATTATCCATAGCATGAAAGATTTTATGTGTAACATATATGTTCAAAGTTTCAGTTGAATGAAATTTCTTGTTGCCACTCTGGTGAGGTGTAAGGTGACCTTTCGCATGTAAGTATTCATTAAATTGATGTAGTACGATTTCTACGATGACAAGGGCCGGTTGTTGGAAGGCATTCCGTGATCCCCTTCTTTTGGTAGCGGAATGACTTCAGCAATCTTCCATGCAGTGGGGAACGTTGAAGTTAATAGAGAGCAGTTAATGATTTCTGTTGTTAATAACACGTAAAGGAACTTTGTAGATGCCCGGTGATTTATTCGATGGAATAGACATAACGATACGTCTTACTTCTTCACACATAACTGGTTTGAAGCTGAACATTTCATCTGGCTTGTGAACAATAGAAGAATCAATAGGATTAGACAAAGCAATATTACAGTCTGAAGCAAGCCTAGTGGCAGCTTTGGTAGCATTTTTCCGGACAGAAGAGAAGTATCGATTAAATTCAACCGCCACAGTCTCATCGTTTTTAGAGTACAACGGTTTAAACATGGAGTGCTCGCATATATTGGCGGTGAGATGCTCACCATGCCAATCATAATTATTCAATTTCTGTGATTGGTCAGGAAACAAAGAAATGAGAAGTAATCAAAACAACAAAATCTCCATTGTTTCGAGACTCGATTGTTTCAAGGGGGAGGGCTTCCCATTTTATGCGAGCACTCTGTGTTTAACTTTGTTTTTCATAGGAATACAGGGACGGATAGTTTTCCACAAACTGCGAGGATTATGTTTATATTGTTGAATTTCACTTCGATGGTAGTTGTTTTCAGCTTTTTAAAGTGTAGTCTTAACCAAGTTATGGTAATATTTGTACTTATACCAGATAGTTAATTGTGGTGATTGCGTAAACTGACAGTGTAATGAATCTCTGGTTTTCATGAGATCTTTTATTTCAGCATTAATAAATGGACGGCTTTTTAACTTGATAGACTTGACTGGTGCATGTTGGTCCAATGTGGGTATCAATATGCTATTCAAGATTGCTAATTTATCTTCCACATTGCTTGCTGCTGACATTGACAAAAGCCTATCTCCATGAATAGCAATATTTTGAGCGAAAACCAGGGTGTATACTTCATGGTAACACTAGACCGGGTTTCCATCTGTTTTTTATACCCCTAACCCTAACCGTACCCCTAACCATAACCCTAATAATAACCGTAAAATATGGTGGGAGACTACAGGTATATGTATTGTTACCATGAAGTATATCCCAAAACCAGAGGGTCTTAAAACTTCATGTTGTAATATAGCTAGGTTTCATTTTTGGTGGCTTTAAATTTATCTCAGCGTAGATGGGTAGATGATCACTAATTGACTGGTGTATAACGCCATGGGAGATGACCAATTTAGGAGTGGTGTCAGGACGACGTCTAATAGAGATTCGGATTTATCACTGATTCTTGTTGGTGAACTGATGACTTGTAGTAAATTAAGTTCACAAATAAGGTTGTTTAAAGCTGAACTCTCAGGACAGACTTTCAGCAAATTGCAGTTATGGTCGCCCAGGACAAAGATTGGTTTGTCACTCATAAAAAGTTAGGTTTGAAGACTTCTTCAAAACACTCAAGACCACAGTCTGGAGGCCTGTAAACATTGCATATTATAATAGACTTAACGTTCTTCCATTGAAGTTGAATTCATTGTTGATGGAAATTGTTTATGGAGATACATGATATATCTTTTAAAACAGAAGATGTGATGTTATTGCTGATGTACTGATTAGCTGATTTGCATTGGTTGCCGGGACTATATATATAGTTCCCTGGCACTATATATAAAATTCTAGTAAAATTAATATAACAAACCAAACCAAAGAAATCATAACAAATAACAAATTCACAATAAAATACATATAATATTACAGTTTGAATTTTGCGAATAACTATCTTGAGTTATTCATATCGTGTTATCACTGTCCTCATCATTCGTTTTACAACACCGTCAAAAAGCTAATCTCACTCCTTATCAAGAAGAAATAAATAAATAAACTCCAGAATAGATTGTTATTTGCATATAATTCACAAACACGCACTAATTTTTATCAAACACATCCAAATAATGATAATTTTTTCTTTAAACCACTTCCTTAAGGGAATTATAAACAAAACCTCTTCAATCGTGCCATAAGTCGGATATAAATCTCGAATGTTGGCTTTAAGCAAGATCAGCCATTGGGGCCCCTCGGTTGTATCTCGGTTTATATCCTGTACATAGAGCTATGTATAATAAGCAAGGTTTTTATTTATTTTATAATTTTTTTATATAATTTATTTTATATCATTCAGCTAGCGGTGTACAGAACTACCCTTCACAATTAGGGTAACGGTGTGATTCAGCACGTACGGCAGAGTGCGAATACAGTATACAATTGATATGCGTTGCTTTCCCAGCGCCCAAGCAACTTGATAAGATATCTGGAACTCCAAGTTGTGCGACCGTCGTGGCCGCTCTGATCCGCAAACTATGGCCAGAAAAGTTACCCTTGAAACCTCCCTGAGTTGTTGTGGACTTCAACCATGCCATGAATGTGATGCAGGTTAACGGCGACTAATTTTTTCACATAATAAGTGGACCAGGTTGACTTCTGCATAAGTGCATGTACAGCATAGGTAGCCATGCCAGTGGTGCTAAGGCGAAGAGTAAAACCTTTGCAAAATGGATCTGTTTTTGACGACTTGATCTTTGCCAACAAATAGTTTGACCTGATGTGGCTGTCGATGGATACATCCTTGAGGCATAATATGTAAATTTTCATTGAATTGGCTGGACGGTAAGCTCGCCACATCGCGCCCACAATAACGCGTCATCATAGTTTGTTAGGCATAGTTTAGTAAGGCTTGTAGCACATCAATAGTCATAGGTAGGTGCGTGCGGGTGGGATTGCTGCAAAGACGCTTGATGCCACGAATTACCACCCTCACTAGTCATGGACGACTTTCCAGAGGATTTGGGAAGCCTTGTTCAATGTGAAGGGAGCGAACACCTGCCAAATATACTTCAACCGTGTTAGCGTGGAGGGATTGTGCCAAGTATGTCGCGAATAGCATTAGTGTCCATTCAGATGCACGGCATGGGAAACCGGACAGCGAAAGTTGATGGAATCGTACGCAAAAATCGATTGAAAGGCGTTGCGCTGTATTGTATGTACGCAGAGTGTTCTTCGCGTTTTCCTGGTACATAAAGCTCAGTGTTTGCTGCTGGAGAAGGGTGATGTCAATCGGTCCAGGATTTCTTGGGGGATGCTGAACGGGGTTGCCGACGCAGTTAGAACCAGATTGAAGAAGTCCTGAAAGCAAAAGCGAGACAAGGCATCAGCCACCCGGTTGCATTTACCTGAAAAGTTAAAGTGGGATGTGACCAAGAATAAATGGCGGATCAAACACATGACGTCTTTCGATATTCCGTTGCGCAGTATCAACACCACACTCTCATTATCGCATTGGAATTGAACGTGCTTTTGATGCCACCGTTCCCCCCAGAGTGCACATGCAAGAACGATTGGAAACAGCTCCTTATACGGAATGGCGGAAATAATGGCACTGGAAAAAATGGCACCGGAAAGAATGGCACCGGAAAAAATGGCACCGGAAGAAATGGCACCGGAATAATGACTTATGCGGAAAAAATGGCACCGCTAAAAAATTGTAAAATAAAGAAATGAAAACAACAATTTTTTACGAATTTGAATATTTTAATTTACTAGTTACTCTAAATTTTCTTCTAGCAATACTAATGTTAAAATCTTAAAAATGTTAATGTTGATGGGAAATGATAAAAAAAGTATTAGACATCCCCAAGGCGAATGTTTCTCGCAACACGTAGGCGATGCAAAGATTCTGTAATCTCTCCTTGGAGATCACGGTAAACTCGTTTAGTTCTCTTCCTCGGTGGATTTCCAATTTCATCCTGAAGAACTAGGGCTGATACACACGAGTGTTCGTCTTTCAGGCAGTTGATCAACCGCCACACTGATGGATGGTTATGCCCAACAAGGTGCTGGAACTTGTTGTTCCAGCCTTCGCATTGGTTGTTAGTGCGTGGATCGCCATTGACAGTCGCATCGTGCACATTCCAGATGGAAGGAGGAAATCGCGGAGCAATGCGACGAAGAATAAGTGGGCGATTTTGTTGTTGAACACGTCTGAAAGACCCTGTCACATTTGTAGCATCAAAGTATTTGATTAGCGCTTCACCTTCGTCCGGAAAACTATCTTGAACGTAAGCCATCCCTCTGCACACATCTTGAGTTGGAAGAAGTGCAAGAGCATCAAGCATACCACAGTGTACACGGAACTCTTCGCTATCGCGGTAGAAATTGTTGTTTTTTTCGTTTCTTTATTTTACAATTGTTTAGCGGTGCCATTTTTTCCGCATAAGTCATTATTCCGGTGCCATTTTTTCCGGTGCCATTTTTTCCAGTGCCATTATTACCGATTACCCCTTATACGCGATGCTTTTGGGCTTGTTGTGTGGGGTTCAACGAACCAGTGAACGATAGGTTGTTGTAGCTTACCCCATAGCCTAGAGTACCCAAAGCATCTGATGTAATTTGTATGTCCAGCACTCGTAAAAACTGATGCCATTCCACTTACTCAGCAGCTTCTTCCACCATGCAATATCCTGTCTGCATCCCGAGATAAACGAAAGTAATGCCAAAGCATTAAAGAACCTTCTTATGAATGTTCGCCCACATCGCACTACCACATTAGCATGCTGTAATTTGCCAACTAGAGATTCCAGTTCCTGCTTTGTACAAGATTTATTTTTCTGCAACAGCAACACTATCACCTTCAGTTCTGCTAATTTTTCTGCAGGTAGACGAGCTGTTTGTTTCACCGAATCTAACTCTATACCGAGGAAGACAATACATGTCACTGGCCATATGCATTTCTCAAGTGCGAGTGGGATATCCAGTTGGCCACAAACTGATTTGAACGTTCGTAAATACTCCGCGCATTCCTCCGACTCAGGGGGCCTACTATAAAATAGTCTTCTAGGTAATGTAGTAGACTTTTGATGGCATAATTGTGTTGGAGTATCCATGCCAACATATCCACCACTGAATTGAAAATGAACTGTGCTGACCGGAGGCCGAAAGGCAATGCCAAGTTTACGTAAAAACCATTTTTCCATTTCATGCCAAGAAGGAAACGGTCCTCTGGATGTACAGGAATAATCCAATATGCACTTTTGATGTCCAATTCTTGCCATCAATGCCACCTTTCCTACGTCAATTATCATCCAAATAGCCTCGTCAAACTTACAATAAAGTAGTGCGTATGGCATGCATCCGGATCGATACCGTCATTAACGCTAAAACCGGTTGGATGAGACGGGTCTAAAATTAGGTGCCAACTGTTCGCACTAGCTTTTTTAGGTATGACCCAGAAACGGCTGATGTTCAGGGTTTTTTTGCAGGGACTGAAAATGGTCCACCTAGCTGGCCCCATCTGGATCATATTACTTGGAGATTTTAATGTTAATTTTTGGCCTCCAATAAAACCAAACAAATCTGTGCACAAAAAATAAGCTGAAAAATTTGCTGTTAAACATGACTTAGAACAATTTCCCACTCGGGTTACTGAATCGACTAAGTAGGTATCAAGTATCTTTGTGAGTATCTTATTGTGAATGAGATATTCTCAAAACAACAATTCGGTTTTCGTCCTAGAATGTCGATTGATGCTGCACTTATTCATTTTACGGATAAAATCCTTAGTGCAATGGATTAAAGTCAAATTAAATAACTGGATCTGACTTCCTTTACTTGAGCAAAGCTTTTGACAGTGTGGATCACGAGCTCCTTATTGGTAAATTATCCAACCTTGGTATGTCAAATAACACCGTAAATTGGTTTCGGTCTTATTTATCTAGTAGATCTATAGTTACAATTGTGTAAAGCAAAAGCTCGTCTATGATGCCTATTCGAGTTGGTGTTCCTCAGGAGTATATTGGATCCTCTTTTATTTATTTTATTTGTTAACGATCTCCCACAATGTCAAATTTTGTGGTTAGCTCACAGTGTACCGGAACACAGAATATTGCATCATTGAAATGTTTGTTTTAGAAGTAGGGTTAGTATTTCCTTATGAGGGTTAGCACTAGAGTTTTATTTGGGTTATGTTTACAATCCTGAAAAAATAACTTGGATGAGGCGTATGACGTAGTCTGTGTCCATTGTTTACTGGTACATGGTGATCATGCCAATTTTGTGATCATGCCAACTCTTATTTACTATTCATCTCACTTTCTTAAAGTGCATATAAACCCAAATTCGTTTCTGGCTCAAAGGGAAAGAGGACATGGATAGAAGGTTTTTGGCAGATTAATTGATCGAGAAAAAATGAAAAACAAAGATTCTACAAGCTGACAAAGTTGGCTATTTTGATTTCATGACCGGTAGTACGGAGTCTGGGTCGGGAGTTGTTTGTGACGTCTATGTAGTCATTCGTTTTACTTCCGGCACAGAATTACTAGGGTTTTCATAGTAAAAACGTGAAGAAACGTTGTTCTTGTCGAAGCGTATTGCCAATGTCAAATTCAGATTCAGTTAGTTATTTTTCGTCTAATAGTTCATAATTTAATGCGGAATACGATGGCGAAGCGACAGCCATATGTTATACAGCCGAATCAGACAGGCGTCGTTTGCGCTTCGCCGTCTTTGGTATAAAAACCACTTTCAACATCCGAAAGCTATGGCTGAACAACGTCGACCGCTTGTGCTTTGTGAATGATTCGCATCGACTCGAGACTCGCTGAAAACTGAAATCTCACTCCTCGGGTTGTTTCAAAAGGCAACATGGTCGTTGCCATAAATATTCACTTCCTTGAGAATTATTGACAGCAATATGTTATGATGCTGTTGGATAGCATTACACCATCTATACCAGACAGAGTTATTATTTGTCTAATAGTTCATATTTTAACACTGAATACGATTATGAAGTGGAAATAGTGGGCGAAGCAACAGAAGATGAGAATAATGTTGTTGAAGATATGTTGTTACAGCCGAGTCAGACAGGCCTTCACAGGCGTCGTTTGCGCTTCGCCGTCTTCGGTATAAAAACCACTTTCAACATCCAAAAGCTATGGCTGAACCTCGTCGATAGCTTGTGACTAACATTATTTTGTTATCTAAAATAAACAAATGTTTCTTGTTACAGCGTTGCGAAAAAGCTTCTAGTCCCACACAGGAAACATGATACACAGTGCATAAATGTATCCATGCATAATATAATAATATATCTCCTAACTGGCGGCGTGAGGCGTCCCCTTTTTGACATCGCCTTCTCCTCTACTTTTCTATTGATTTTTGGAACCACAGCAATTCCTAGTTCATCTTCTGTCCAGGCAAGACGCGACTCCTTTGTGGGTTCCCACTTTGCTCTCTTAGTTTTCACGAAATGATCACTTTGTTTTCTTCGTTTCTTCGCCTTAAGTGTTTCATCGTCAGCAAAAGTGATTTATGGAGTGTTACCAACTTTTCAGAGCTAGGTTATATATTGGAGTGACCAGCGACAACGCATTGAAAAAACTATATTTACTATGTTTCAGATCCCGTAAAAAAACTCGTATTTTTTTGCATGTTTGGCAAGCTCTAACAAAATGAGTTTTTCTTCAAACAAAATGTAATATATATCATTTGAATCCTGGTGACGTGACAAATTTAATTAGAATGAAACAAATTTGGGTTTATATGCACTTTAATGAAGTCGAATTTAAACTTAATGCAGACTTGGCGAATGCAACGGACTGGTTTAACAAAAATCTTTTAACACTAAATTTTGAAAAATCGAAATTGCTTATCGGTAGCTCTCAAAGATTAAAATCTTGTGGCAGCATTGAGCTTAATGTCCAGGGGCATCAAATATTTAGTAATCACCATTCATGAAAATGTTACTTGGTATGGTCATTGTATACTTGGTATAATTTGTTACTTGGCATAAAAATAAATCAGCGCATTGGCACGCTCAAGTGAGCACATTATCTACTCCCAAAGAAGGAGCTGAAAACTTGGTAACTCCATAATTCTTCCCTCGTTTGACTATGCGGACGTAATCGGGGGTGATAAAGGTAACAAATGTTTGATGGAGGATTTACAAATTCTTCAAAATAAGGCTGGGAAAGTTATATTGGGAATGACAATGGGGTACTCAGCGACTGAGGCACTTCAAAATCTACAATAATAATAATAATAATAATAATAATAATAATATAAAAGCTTATATAGCGCAGATTCATTGCTGTTCTATGCGCTATACAATGGTCTAAAGATGTCAACAACATCGCCGCATTGCTGTTTTCAAGTGTATACACAACCATTTGGAAACTGAAATTGAACCGATTGCCAACAGCATAATCCACAGTCATTTTACTTCTGGTTATTCAAATCTACATCTGCCCAATGTAAAAACGGAGTGGGGAAAACAACGTTTTGTTTTTCATGCATCTATGGACTGGAATGATTTGGAAAATGAAACTAGAAATTCAATGAACATTGAAACTTTTAAGAGGGAACTAATTTTTAACATTTTGAACGCTTGTAACTTGTAAATTTTAATGCATAAATATGTACTATTTTATTGATTTCTGCAGGGCCTCATTGAAAAACACCTTTGGTGAATGGGCTGCCTGATTAAATATTATCTATTTTGAAAGATAATCGTCTATAATATCTGGGTGTTCTATGGCGGATTTACAATTAGCTGAAGCAGGCTTCAAACGTGTGTCTATGTTGAACAGTAAATGTAAACAATTGCGCAGACCATCAATAAAAAATGTGGCTTGTCCCGTGTCTGGATGGCCTATCAATTCCATTGGGAAGCGGTCAACGTTTATCGGGGATACTAATGATGCAGGGAGATAACCGGTGCAGCTTTAGAACAAAAGAAACCATTAAGTGAAGTAGTAAAGGTGTTTGTGGGAGATTGTTTATTGATTGCCAAATCGTTGTGGCGAGCGAGATCTCTGTCGCATGCTGAGGTTCTCGCTGGGAGCATTCAATGTTCCTAGTAAGGCGGTGACAGCTCTCAACATTTCCTTTTCCTTGAAAACCGTTAAGATATCTCGGCCAAGCAACAATGCAGCACCAGTTCTCGAAACTAAAAGACCTGGAATAAAACGTGGGCGCTTCCTCTGCCAATCATCAGGTTTCTCATCCTAAAATCGAGAAAAGTAAAGTTAAATCACTAAAGCCAATTGATAAATTTAAGTTAATGAGACAAAACGTTTAAGCAAAAGGTAAGTTTCTCAGCTGTCAACAACTCAAAGAAACTGCAGACGAGTATAAAGGTCAGTCCTTGCGATCAACATGACTCTGCACATGCCAAACACAAGGCAATGAATAGCCTACCAATGAAGATACTATTTGTCTCTTAAAATCTACCAATTACAATACACATATTCTTGTTTATAAGACTTCAACACACCATAGGAATCATTGTGATCAAGAGCCTTACACAATAAGTAAGAGATAAAGCCCGAGAAGGAGGGCTTTATGCTATATAACGACCCAAGGACGCTGCACGTCCGAGGGCTTTATGTAGCATAAATCCCGACGTTCCAGGGCTTTATCTGACTTATTTCACGAGTGAGGAGGTTTTCCAACAAAATTTTGTCCATTTTATCCACCTTGGACAAAGATTTCCCTTAGTTTTTCCGTCATTTCTTATCTAATTAATATTCATGGTCTTTATGCTAGATAAAGCCTGCGGTACATCAAAGAAAACCGAGTCAATCGTGTAATAAGCTACGTTAAGCTCAGTAAAGTGAAATCAAGAACACAAAAATCAAAATTGCGTATTGTGCCTATGGACAGAGGAAACGATTTTGTGGGAACATGCCTCCCGTTCGACGCTGTAAGGTTGCACGAAAAGAAGCTGCGACGAATGCTGCTGGCTTCAAGAACGACAGTCGGCCGTCGATCCCTGACCTTCGTCAACGATGCGTAGAAAAAGGTCTGCCTGACCATGGCCGTCGAAACACGTTAATCGCTAGATTAAACAACATGCGTCAACGAGCAACGGAAACCGCTAACATCGCCGATGTTCCGAACACTTGCGTCAAGACGCCATCTGTATATCCCACCGAAATTCCGTTACTAAACAACGCGAGGAGTGTTAAAGTGCCTATATCACCTGTGGGATCTTTACATATTTATAGTAATTGGAACATTCTAAGAAGATTTGTAATATATCTTCTCAGGCGAAAATTTCATCTTCATGGACTTTTTTGCAGTTAAAGTTACCGGATATGACATCAAAGGAGGAATTTTTGAAGCAAGAAACAAAAGAAAACTGATTTGCAATTCCTCCTTTGATGTCATATCCGGTAACTTTAACTGCAAAAAAGTCCATGAAGATGAAATTTTCGCCTGAGAAGATATAGTACAAATCTTCTTAGAATGTTCCAATTACTATAAATATGTAAAGATCCCACAAGTGATATAGGCACTTTAAAGAATCCGTGAACGAGATAGCTTTAGTCCAGTGGTCCCGGAAGATCTTTCAAGATTTGCTGAATCTGTGGCAGGCAACCACCCTGAGACAATCCCCTTCACCACCGAGACGCTGCACATATGTACCAATTCTTCGAGTCGACAGTAACATCCCATATGGGCAGTCCTTCCATGATTTACTAGCAGCATACGTGAAGCAAATTCAGTCTGGTGAGTTTTTCAAACTGTCTAAACTTTTGCCAAAGTATTTATTTGTTAAATTTATTTATTTGTATTTTTTTATGTTAGCTTGAGAATTCTGTGATCAAAGTTAAGAGAGCCACCCAACCCGCCACGAATATTACTGAGTTTGAACAGTGGACGACCGCTTTCACTACGTATGAGTGTTTTTACGCATGAATTCCCTAACCGGGCGCAGGAATTCTTACAATACATGTGCATTATTCACCATGCCGCACAATGCCGTAGAGGGTTAGGTTGGTGTATCTACAACTTCAAGTATCGCCAGAAAGCAGCATTAAACAAATATCCGAATTGGTCGGAAATAGATCTGCAGTTATGGCTGATAATTTTTACGGTACTGTCGTCGTCCTTAGAGAGGAATACCCTCACACAGGATATCAGTGTCCAATTGATGAAAAGCTGCGTACAGAGTCCGTCCATCCAACAGCCACCACAATTTCGACAGAGCTAAGGGCTAATGTACCTATATAGTTAACACCAACACCTATTGTGGTTACTAAACTAGAAGACACAGTAGCTGGGAATTATGCGATAATTTAAGATATGGGGCCCGAATTGGATTTGAAGGACAGTACACCACTAGATTTTCCAAAAAATTACCTACCCCTTTGTCACTTCAAATGGAAAACGAGATCTCCCTTGGCCGCGTGGCTGGTCCATTCGATACCCCACCGTTTACTAATTTTCAAGTCTCCCCAATTGGTTTAGTACCAAAAAATAATTCGGATAAGTTTCGCACGATATTTCATCTTTCATTTCCAAAGTCAGGCACGACAAGGATTAATTTTTCTATTTCAAAGGAGGATTTCAGTCTCCAGTATGTCACTATCGATAATGTGATCGAAGGTATAAAGTGCTTCGGCAGGCGCGGACTGGACTTACCAGGAAATTGCAACTGGATAGGCCTGCCATAATAAAATGTCAATACTCAGCAGAGCCGTAGCCACGAAGATAGCATTGATGCGAGAAATCCTTCTAGGGGAGGCTCTAAAATGGCGTTTCCGGCATTCTGAGACTACTCCCATATGCAACGTTCTTCTAACGTCGAGGCGAAATGAGCCTGGTACGAGATATGCTTGAGTAGATGCCTTCAGTTGCTTCAAACAGTCTTTTTAATAATAAAATGGCTTTCGAAACAGTGCAACTGCTTCTATCATCCAGATATCAGTCACTATTCAGTTTAAGTATTTCTGAAAATGTTATGTTCCATGTGAAATTATTGGTGTGACAAATGTCGCACCGGTGGCTACGGCCCTGCTCAGGTAGATTTGCAAACTCAAACACAATTTTTATACCAAACATTTATTTTAGTTTACCCACTTAAGAGAACAGATAATACCATGATTGACTCGGATTCTTTTGTTCTCACCAGGTGATTTAATCACTAATTTCTTGCTAGTGCCAGGCAAATTTGCCTGCTTTACTAGGCAAATTTCTAATTTTGCCCTCATTAAAATACATGAGCCCATATCCAAACAGTACTCTTTACACAACAAAGAATCACACAACAATGAATCATTAATATTCGGTTTTATGCACTTCATTTCCTATAAGCACTGCTGCTCCACGAAGTGTGCTTCGTAGTATTGGCGGGGGTTCTATTCTCTCTAGCTTTCCGTAACAAACGCGAAACGTTTTTTCCGCCATGCATTCGTCAGTGAGCGTCGAACAAGAAAGCTTCAATTAAACCATCTACCTCATATTTATACCCACTTATATACATGCATTCACAATGTTTTCATATCCAAAAGCATTTCAAACAATACAAAATTAATTACCTCGGCGATCATGGTATTACTTATAAGCAGGGGCCCCAAGGACAGGAACAAGGGGCCCACCGGGAAATCTCGGACAGGGCTGCTTTCTGGCTAAGACCGACATTGAATCCGCTGTCCGGCTCATTCCAGTTCACCCAGATGATTACGAACTTCTTGCAGCATGTTTTGGAACGGTAAATATTACTATGACAAAGTATTACCTTTCGGTCTAAGGAGTGCTCCTTATCTTTTTAACCAGCTCTCTGACGCTATTGAGTGGATCTTATGAAATAAGTGTCACATTTCGTTCATGTGTCATATTCTTGGTGACTTTCTCATCATTGAACCATCAGCACCTTCACTATTCTCCTTCGCAGCCATCAGTTTGAGTTCGTTCTCACTCCCCTCAACTACCGGCTGCTTACCCGAGTAGCAAATTCCTTTCCAATTGTTAACCAATCAGAGTTAGACTTCCAATATCTGGAAACCTGACCTGCGACCTTGAGCTGACCGTTTGAAAACTAGTAGTTCAGGAAAATTGTTTGCATAAATAGAATCAATATAAAGAAGATGTTGTATTATCTGTGAATTACAATATGAATACATGTACATGAAATAAAGTTAAAAGCACCACTATCTGGAATATGAAACTGAATAACATAGAGGTTGCTAGCCAGACATGGCCAGACATCCCCATATTAAAGATTTATTATCCGCTAGATACATACAAAAAGCTACAAGCTTTTTTTAAAGCTTTTCACACAGATTTATTTACACGACCAGCAAGAACATATTCGTAAAGCTCTGAGCTATAGTAAGCGAAATATTAGCTTTCAAGTGAACATGCAGTCGATTAAGATACTAAACACCTTTTGTTTAAAATCTTAAATTTCTCTTAACGCTCTCTGACATTCACGCTTATTTGTTTGCATAGGCCACAGCAAGAACATAGTCAAAACAATATTCTTCGTGAAGTTCTAGGCTAAACTTTTCAAAATATAATCTTTATTTAGCACGACAATGGTGTAATTTCATTGGCCAATGTACACAAAGGGGATGTAACAAAGGATCTACAACGAATGATCGAGCTCACGAGAAATATTTCAAAGCTACGCCATCATATAAAGCTTGGTGCTGGCTTTTTTAAAGATCTAGAAATGTAGAAACAGTTTATTGTTAACTGGAATGGCGCAAGTTTTTTCTTATCTTCTGCATGGCAAAACTCAGACAGTCTTGAACTGCATAGTGATGCATCCGGAACATTGGGTTAAGGCGGTATATTATCATTGCTTGGCAGGAATTGTGTGCCATAGTGGTCGCTTGTCACGTATAAGGTAAATTTCTGCAAAATAAACACATAATTTTTAACTGTGATAATGAATTGGTTGTTAACATTATTAACTCAAAGCGCTCACGGATTTCCCAGGTAATCGTGTCGGCAATTTCTTGAGTTCAAGAATGTATTCGCAACAAATTCATAATTAAAGAGATCACAATTTCGCTTGCTTGTTCGCTCAGACTAGACTCACACTACCACTAACTACGTACTTCCGCCCCGCAGTAATTTTTGGCGGCAAACTGTTTTAGTTCCGGAACTCGTGTTCGTAGCTTAAGTTTCAGACACACTCCCCCATGTATATTCTCATCAGAGATGTACATGCTGATACTTAAACTCTCACGTAACTTTATACTAAACGTAACTTTAACATAATTTAAAGGGTTCATGTTCGATGAAAGTTATATTTCTGATTGTTCAATCTTCGTTTTCTGCGATGTCTCGTATCCGCACCATAGCCGCTGCAGCAGCACTTGTTTGCGGAATTTTAAAGGGGGCGCACACCGCGTGCGTTGGATCCGCCACTGCAAAATATTGTCTTTCCGTTGGGTGCCTACTAAAATGACCCTGGTCAGCTAGTGAAATGGTTAATTAGTCCTACGTTAATAACGCACTCTAAATGCGAAATGAAAACATGATGAGCTAAAAGTTAATGATTCTACTTGTCCATGTTAAATCGAAGATCTAAAATATCTTTTCTGCCAACTAAAATATAACTTCTGCTGACTGAAACTCGTATGAAAATTTTTGGGGGGTATCGCACCCCCCTACACCCCCCGTAGCTCCGGGCCTGCACATGATGCCTCGTGTTGCTGGATCTTTTGAACACGTTTTGTACGAACTGACAGTAGTCTCCCTTACCCTTGATCCAGGACTACTATCGAATCAAGCCTACTAGTACTACTGTCGAGTAGTAATCCAGTACTACAGTCGAGTGCTACTGTCGAATCAAGCCAGCAATATGTATCCACTTGATGTGTGTTGAGGGCTACTACCACATTGGTCACAAGGTTCACTGCCATATGACCAGCTATTAACTCTAAGCGTGGGATGGTTGTGTTGCGTTTTGCAATGCGCAACTTGGCACAAACCAATCCTTGAGTTACTTGTGCTTGGCAGACAACTGCATAAACTGTTGCACTGAATCCACGTGAGCTTGCGTCGCCAAATGCATGCAGTGTGATCTCCGAGATTGGATGGTGGTGTGGTACAAGTGTGCGAGGTATGGTGAAGTTTTCTGTCAACAAACTGCTCCAATCTTTCCATCTATTTAGGAGTGGCTCCGGTAGCTTTGTGTCCCATGATAGCTTGGAATCACAGATGTCGCGATATAGGAGTTTGAATCTTGGCTATTTCAGAAAGGACACTTCTCTTAGTTGCGCAATCTTCTGCATTGAGGATGATGCTGATGGTATCTTGCTCTCTGTTCCAGGGTAGACCAAGGAATTTTCCTCCAAGTGGTGCATCTCTTCCTGGTTGCTGTTTTTGGAACATAAGAGCTGTACTTGGGAACCATCTGAACATCTATCTCCAGCGTTAATCCGCTAAGTGAGGTGGCGCAATAGAAAATGTATTTGGCGGTTCGTAATTATAACACTGCCTAAAGCATACCAGGAGCATTATTTTTTCAGACCGTATCCCTTGTTAATTTTAAAAATTGTTAGATGAGAAGATGTTCTACAGTAATTATTAAAATAATTCTGAAAGTGTGCAGGAGGCCAAACGCCCTTGGAAATATGTAAGCTACAACAAAGGAATGGAATGTGAACATCGTGGTCACAAGCTTTGACTTAAATGATTTAGATTTATTTAGCTCTCTTCCCAATCATTGGTGGTATTACCTGGATAGTCATGGACAAGGAAGAGCAATCAACTTTCCCATCAAAGTAAAACCAATATTAAGTTGGACACCAAGACATTTTATTTGTAACAATAAGAAGTTGGGCCTGCTCCAAGATTACATATAGAAAAATTGGCAATCTCAATTGCAAAAGGGGCTTGCAACATCGAAACCTTGTAAATTAAGACAATCTACAGTGTACAGTATACCATTTCTATATACAAGTTATGTTCATGTGACATAGATGATGTTAATAATAATTTACCCTGCAATGAGAAACTATTATTACTAAGAGTAATTGTTATTATCAGTGACATCTCTATATAGTTCTTGAAGGTGTTTTAAACTGCGTATGCGTGTTTTGATGCCAAGTTCTTTTAAGGCTTGCTTCAATTCGGGAACTGACATATGTTCCACAATTTTTTGAGATTCAGAAACCATGTTTTGTCTTTGGTGTGAGGACGATAATTGAGATCTCAATCTTGCTCGTTTATCTTTAATATCAGTTTCCCAGTATTGAACATTTCGCTTGCGGTATGCTCTAGGCTTCCGAGCATGCGACTGGCCAAGTATTTCTAGCCTTTTACTAACTAGGAGTATGTCCTTCGTGGCATCCCATTTGTTGGACTTGCTTAAGTGTATGCATCAGCAATCAACATTTTTTTCAACACCTGCAGTACCAGTCCAAACAAAACAATAGTTTAGAAGCATGCTATATTTTCATGACATTAAGAACTAAAGTATTTATACAAAAGTTTGAACTTGCTTCTGAAATGAATTTATACTTTGAGGGAAAACCAATTTCTTGATCTGGTTTCAAACCTTTTCCCTTTGACAGTGCCATATCCAGAGATATTAAATTTGGGTACATTGATTATTGACTGATTTTTGGAATGTTGGGATAGTTAAGTTGCAAGAACCCAGCATATAGGAGTATCTGTCAGTACCCCTAAAAATTGAAATGTAGAATCTTGGAAATGCTATTTCCCTCATTCTTCAAATCATTTAAGCAATTTCCACAAGTTTAATGTTCTACCTTGTCCGGTGAATTGTTTCACTCCATTATGTTTCTGCATAAATCGTGGTACGTGGTACACAAACATGCATGTACGGAGTGACATTTACTTCACGATAGCCATCTTGTTTTCTATTGAGATATGTAAACAGCTCAACCCATTGTGTGGCCTATGGTATTAGAAGTTTTAAATATTAATAAATTGAGCTTTTTTAAAAGTTGTGGTACAAAATATTATGTCATACTGTTAAAATGTTTTTGTTGAAAGTAAGTTGCAATGTCTTCTTGCATGGGTTTATCCATACTTAAGTGTGTAAACATTGTGAAATTCCTATGAAAAAAAGTATTAGCCATTTGGATGCATTCAATAGGGCTTATGCGGGGTTTACATGAGACTTTTGTTATTACCACCAAGCCTCGCTTTGGTGTTACATGTTCTTTTAAGAGGCCATATTGATTGGAACACGACCAAAAGTGAAAACCAACATCTCGAACTTTGAAATTGCCATAAATGAAACCCCTGCAACTACTGTAACAAGCCACTAACTTCTTGGATTATACTTGGATAATTATCTGGCCTGGGATATTCATGTTGATAAATTGTGTAAGAAACTTGTAGGACGACTATACCGTTTCCGCAAAATTAAACATCTCTTACTAGAGTGGATGACTATATGGGAACGAATTGACTATTTTAAATGTTGATTGGTATATAACAATCTAGCACCGGACTATATGAAAGATATGTTCATTCTATCGAAAAATATTCATTACAGACAAACTCGTGATTCTTTAGATAATAAACTTTATATTTCTAATTATCATAGAAGCTCTATTAGATATACTGCCTCCTGTTTATGGAATAACCTTGATGATTACATAAGAAATGCACCTACAGTTTCTTGTTTTAAACTTAGATATCGAAACATGAAACTACATTTAGTTGTATTTTAAATAGTTTAGTACTCTTCAATTCTTAAAGGTGCTGTCCAGTCCGTTCTGCGCATGTCCACGTTTCTGTTTACATCGTTTGTTTACATTGCATTATATAAACATTGAACATGAAGTATTGCAGATTTTTTTCACACGCTTGAGATTTTCCGCGGAAAAAGCGTGTCATAATAAGCTGTTTGGTTCCTAAATGTTGTTAATATATCAAACTACCACTCGTGCCTTCGCCACCTTTAACGAATACTCGCTTTCGAACTGTCGCAAATCTATTCCGCTAAAGTTTGTGTGTCCTCAACGTTTGAAATATCACACATGCGCAGAACAGACTGGACTGCACCTTTAATATGTACTTATGATTGTTATGTATTTTAGTTAATATGTATTTTAGACAGTTTCGTATTCCTAATCCTTGATATGTATATATTTCTTATTTAATTAATTATTATACATAGAAGGCATCATGTAAACCAGCCTCTGGCTGCACTGATTTTACCTTCTTTAAATAAGCGAGGCTTGATGGTAATAACAAAAGTGACGTAAACCCGCATAAACCCTATTGTCCTTAATGTCAAATTCCGGATTGACCATATTCCTGTAATAAGAACGAAAACATTTTCTTACCATCCAAATCTTTTTGACTGTATCACTAGTTTCTGGCTGCAATACTTCTGTTAACTTGACTGGTAGGTTGGCTAACAGCTTCTTTTTGTCACTTCCCATCAGACTGGTTTGGTCATAAATACCACTTGCTTTCCCATCCGCATTTTGTTTTTCCCAAACATTAAAACTTACACTGCAGCTTTTAATTGCAGATAGTAGACTCTGTAAGTGAGTGTTTGTCTTTTGACTTGGTGGCTTATGCAAATTATCCTGCTGGTCCAGTTAAGAACCAGGTTATTCGTCAATAATCTAATATGAAGTACAGATAAACAAAATAATATGCGTCTCATAAGCATGAATAAGCACAGTCCGAAGTATACAGCAAAATTAAATGATTTACATGTATGTACTGTACCTTTTATTCTTAGCATCAGATGTAGTTCATCCATAACTATCTGGTCCAAAGGTATTTCCACCAAGGGCTTATGCTCACAAGCAAAATATGTCTGTGTCATTGTTAGTTCATGGTAAGATGCATCACCAATGCAAAATTTATTGGTGAAATAAAGTATTTCTTCCACTTTACCTTTCTCTTTATCGTCAAGATCATTGAATGATTTATTATTATTAGCTTAACCATATTGAATGTTGTAGATTTTCCCTTTCTCATCCTCCAACACATCTGAATTGAGCTTCACACCAAATGTTTCCGCAAACCAGAGAGATCTGTCCATGTTATTCTTTAATTCGTTTAGCTTTCGTCGCTGTTGCCTGGACTGGACATTGCTGATTTGACCACCCTAGTTTTTTAAATCTTCCTGCTCCTCTAACTGTTCTACATATTTAATTAGGGCTGTATTAATTTTCTTCCTTCAGGGTGTCAACATCAGCATTGACCTTGTTGACTTCACTAGTTGCTGCTTTGCTTTATTCATTAGCATATACATTTCGCTGAAAAAGTTCCTCTTTATCATCCTTATGGTTGCTTATTTCCTCCAGAAAATCATTAGCACGTTTTACATCCATATCGCAATGCGATTTTTCTTGTCGATTTTGAATATTTTGCATAGCCATCGCCATGTTTCCCTGCAAAACCATTCACCACTTTTCATACCAACTATTTCAATAGATTTTCAAGTCTTGTACAGTTTTGTATGATAAGCACAGCGTATTCCTGAGACAGTAAGAGATTGAGAAAGTCGATCCAACTAACCTGTTCCACACTTGTGCGTACAAAATCAAACCAACTCTTGAGACACACATTGGTTATGTGAATAGTAAACGCAATTTCATCCTTAACACACTGCCTGTTTATATATTTGAGGCAATGCGTTTTGTTGATCACAATATAGTCCTTAAACTTTTCCAACTCGTACTGAGCTAGTTTGGCGCTCATAAATCATGCATGAGTCAACATAAAAATGAATGTACAGTACATCTGTCATTTGATTTAGGCGCTGTTTATACAGTTGCGCGAAGGAAACCGCTGTTCAGTGTTTTGCCGTATGATATATCCCAAAACGCTTTGCACAAGCATGTGGCCCGAGTTTCAACGATCATTTTAATACCAAACATGACAGCATTTCGCCGTAGTCTGGACAGGGAAAAGCAAGGAAATTTTCCGGAAATGTTCCCGATAACGCAACACGGATTTCGGTGGTTGGTGGTCCTTACGCAGTGAGTTTTGCAGGGTATGCATGAATAATACCACTTTTTAACGGCTTTGAAGCAAGATCTTGGCTCTTACTTCATGTACGGGACACAGAAATTTAGCACTGTATACAGTTGCCTCATTCTTTAAAAAATCCCGTTTATTTTTGACCCGGAATTGTCCAATTCATGAAACAAACCCATCCTAGATAAAATAAACCTATCCTAGATGAAATAAACGGGATTCTTTAAAGAACGAGGCAGTCCAATACAGTGCTAAAATTCTGTGTAAACACATGTTGTTCAGCTTTGGTTAATTCGGTCGGTTCAAGTTTTACCTTCAAAACGATTTGGGCCTTTTAGAAAGATGGCTACTGGAACACAATTTTTATACAAAGTATTGGAATTTTGGCGATATTTCCTGTCCACAACAGCAGTTCAGCAGAGGAGCTGCAAGGCTTTTAGCGAGCAAGCAAAAGCAAGGCTTCAACTTTCCAATCCGAATTTTATCAGTAATTGTCCTGAGGAACCTGTATATATTCATGAACAATTTGGGCTTTTTCAAATAATAAATAATATTAATTGTTTCCCACTGATATTTATTGCTTCCCTATGAAATCATAACCATTTTCAGGTTTGAATTCTGTGTATACGATAGGGCAATGCCGCTGGCGCGTGCAGGCTCATTACCGTAAAAATTCTGGCCATGCTGTCGAATGTTTATTTTCATAAACGATGTTTTATTGATGACTGACGTATTTTTTTTAATTATTCTCGTTGCCTGGATTAGTTCGGGAAAAATATTTCCGATCGTTAATAGTTTCGAAACGGAGCACAGTTAGTGTTTTCTATTTTTAAAAATAGAATAGGGTTAATGTTTTATTTTGGATTGTTTTTATTCGTGATTAGGGTTAGTGTTTTAGGGTTATTTAGCGTAATTTATGAGGGGGGAGTGGGGTAATTAATTCACTTGAAAGATAAAATAACATTTGACCCCCTTCAAAGCCTAGCAATTTCAAGTAAAACCCCAAGAAATGACTTATTATTTGTGCCCCCCCCCCATGCATTGTTATTTATTAAAAAGCATAATATAGTAGTATTAGAACTAGTCTATTATACATGTAGCTGGTACTAATCAAAGCCTTGATTAAACTGACGAATTAAAAGCTAATGAAAATATGTGTCAACGTTATACTCGAACTCTTTTTGGGAAATATTTCAATCGGACCGTGAGTAGGGATGTGTGCTTCTCCCAAACAAAATTTTGCAGTTCAAAATCTTAATTGTTCGAGCAAACATACATACTTTTGATATTTGCTTCAATATGTGCTGATTTCAATGTCAACTTCATCTTTAGAGAATGAAATTGATGGAGATGCATTCGAGATGCTCGATAACGAGACCATCAAATAGCTAATCCCAGTTGTTGGAGTTCGCTTGAAGTTTCAGAAGACTTTCTCTCAGTTGGTCTCCAAAGTTGAAGTGACAATTAGTAATGAACAGAATAATGCCATGAGAGGTGAAGCCAACTCAACCACTGTCTCAGATACAAATACAAGCAAACAAACAAGCAAAGATCAAATCCTAATTTCACCTTAAATGAGACTACTTTTCTCGAGAATTCGAAAATCTTTGGTCTTAATAATTCAAATGCAAATCTCACACCATGGCAAAAGGGAGTAAATTATAAGGCATTTGAACTGGTAAAAGACGATTCTAATTTGCTATACAACACAAGTCTTCTCAAAGAGAGCAGAAGAGAGCTTGTGTGAATTATGTTTTCAAAAAGAAATACGGATCACGTTCAGCTAAAGATCTAAGTGAAACTGAATCAGAGCCCAAGAGGCAGAAGTTAAGCAAAGATGACAGGGCACAACAAATTCACACCGTTTCCACCGAGATAGACATGGTAAAAAATCGGTCAAGGATTTTCAGTTGTGTTACAACAGGCAGAAAAAGCTGGAAATAATCCTGAAAGAGTTACAAGAGGTCAAGGGAAGATGGTATGAAAAAACTCAGGTAGCACATGTAAGAACAGCAGTACAGTTGAACTTTGTTCACAATAAAGTCCTGTCCTTCTGCTTTCATTAGTGCATCCAAAGGTAATTCTGACAGTTCTAATAACCGTGTATTGCCTGTTATTGATGCAGACCGAGATAGAGAGATTCGTTCAGATGAAGCAACAATTTACAAAGAAGAGACAAGTCAAGGTGAAGAAGTTGAAGTCGACGGAATTCAAATGAGAAGAGACAAGTTAAAGGCAAATAAATTCAAATAAGAAGAAGAAGAGACAAGTCAGGGTGAAGAAGTTGAGGAAGATCAAATAAGAAAAGAAGAGACAAGTCAAAGTAAAGAAGTTCAAACAAGAAGAGAAGCGGAGACAAGTCAGGGTGAAGAAGTTGAAGATCGGCTAAGAAGAGACGAAGAGAGAGTCAAGGTGAAGAAAACTGATTCAGGTCAGAAGAGAAGTCCTTTTTTAATGTAAAAGCCTCCCTTTCACATTGGGGGGGGGGGGGGGGGGGCTTAAAGTCTAGTAATGAAGATGAAGAATATGGTTCACAGTTGGTTAACATTCTCAGAAGAGAGGAAAAGAGAAGTTTGATAAGAGTAAAAGAGATAATCGAGGGAAAAACTAGAGAAAGCCTGTTTGATAGTTTATCTTGATCAGCATATGTGATTGCAAAGGAAAGCAACTGCCACAACTATCATCGACCGGCAAAGATGATTTTGGTCGATAAATGTGCCTTTTTCCTTCCATTAAATGACTGTGAAAAAGCTCATCATGCCAGTTGCTATTATTAGATTTAACACTGGATGCATTCTGACAGAGAAAAGACCTGATTATTCAGAAGTAAATGAAATAAATCGAATATTTTAATTACCAGGAAGTAGAGTTTAACTGGTTTTCCTTTATCGTCTTATTGGAGGCAAGGTTTGTGAATCATGGGTGGAAAAGATTTTCGATCAGTTCCTTCCTGATTTTTCAGAGCAGCTTCTGCACCTTGGTCTAGTGGGGAGGAATTACGATCGGTAGACCAATCTCGTTTGGCATACCTGTCGGAACTTGAGTAAAGGCAGATAAGAATTGAAGAGATTGTTAACGAAAGTAGTGATGACGAGGTTGGTTACCAACAAGATATAGTGAGTGAAATGGTGAAACGGAAATTAAAACTTATAACAGACAAGGCTAAAAGAAAGGCGAAACATGAGATAGTGGCTGAGGGCTTGTTTGGCAAGCGAAAATCAGGTCCAACTACAAATTCAGTTATGGATAGACATCCGGAAATAGGAGAGGTGATTGAAAGCATTGTGAAGCATGATAAATGGCGAAGAACTGGGGTTTACACTTTTAGTGGTGACATAACGAAAAAAAAAGAAAATGACATTCAAGAAAATTCGGGGAAAACTGCGCGAACATTATGGGGAGAAATTTAGTTATGGAACGGTGGTGCATGTGTTCCCCGCAATAAGAGACGTTTATCAAGCAAACGCTATAAAGCTGTGGCTAAGAAAAGGCTACAGTGAAATATAACCCATATGCAAAGTGGAGTAGATCATCCACCTTCACTCGCAAGAACACGCCATCTGAATGTCGGTTCCCAAACATTGACAACTCACAGACTTTCTAAACAAGCATACTTCACTACTACAAACCACATGTTACAACTTCACAAAAACATCGACTACTCGTGAAATATGCATTAATTTTGCATCAGAAAAGTCCCTCACAACATGCTGCTGACTTAGATATGGTTGAAACAATCGATCAATTGAAACCTATGTTTTATAAAGACGAAGAAGTTAAAGAAATTGAGTGTTTCGTGTAGATGGTGCAGCAGATGAAGGGCTGCGCCATGTAGAGGTTAGTTTTTATGGACAGAAAGGCACATAGAGACCGACAAGTTACCTTAGTAACCACAAGATCAAGTGGGGATAGTTTTTTGAATCGCGTGGAATTGCAAAATGGTAGGGGTCACTCGAGCCTTTTCATCCCATCAACGATACAGTATGATCAATACAGGGATACAGGGATCCTTGTGATTCAAGTGGTCAGTTTGATGAAATAAAACATTGTAACAATTTAGATGCAGCCATAGACCAGTATATTGCCAGGGTTGATGGAACACCATGTATATAAGTTATGAGCAAAGGTATGAAAAAAGTTAAAGGTATGAGCATAAACGAATTTATTGAAAGAAGAGGAAGATTGATAATTTTCCTGAAAGGTAGTGCAAAGGCTGAACTGAAGAAGACCCATCCTGACGAGTACAAGTACTTTGAAAATGTTTGAAAAATTCGCATTAAACAAGACCCTCCCCAGCAACTACATTTTCTTATTGAAGTGTTGTGGATAAGAAGACTGTCCCCATCCCCTGTGTGGGGGCAAGGAATTTTCAATCAAGGAGGCAGAAGATAAGAGTTTTTTAAAGATGTATTCTGTACCTGTAGGAAGCCAGAAGGGAAAAAGTTGATATGTTGTGACCAGTGTGGAGAATGGTATCACTGACTGCATTGGGTTAACAGAAAAAGAGGTGAAGACAATGTCTGATCAAGAGCTAAATTACGTCTGTCACAGCTGTCAGAATCCAGCCTAGGATGACTTTACTCCCAAATGGTTTCTTGGAGGCCCATCATTAAACTTCTTTCCTTATCCAGTCATAGACAGCTCAAGACCTTGGGTAGTGGACATTACATAACTGATGTAGAAAAGTTAGCCAAAATGCACAGCAAAGGGGAGTTAGTAAGAGCATAATTGCCACCAAGTCAGATCATACAATGTGAATTTGAGAAGCCATTAGAGACAGACATTCCTGCTCTTGCAAAGAGAAGTCTATTACCAGAAGAAGAAGTGATCATCTGGGTGGAACATTTAAAGAAAAAGATCATCACAAAAGAGGTTGGTGTGCAGAAAGCATGGGAATTTTGCATCAAATGAATATTTGTTTCAATATGTTGAATAGAATCATCGAGGGTGGGGCATTTGATCTCCAATTTTTCCAAAACATGGAATATTTAAATGGGAGAAAACAACATAGGTGGTGACATTTCGATTTGATTCGCGCATAACCTGCTGATAGCAAAAGCTAATCTAGGCAGGTAGTGAAAAAGATAAATGAGTAAAATTATCTTGAGCGTATTTCACCTTCGGTTAGGTTTGTTGGGGGTTTCAGTGCTCCTTTGGAAATACCATAATATATCAGGTTATCCAGCTTTGCATTCAATGCGTTGACAGATTTTCTCATAAAATCTTCAACATTTTCTGTACCTGGTGGACAAAGAATGCTACCCAAATTTGCTTAAACCCAAACAAAACGATAGAACAACGTCTTATCGAGTTTCCAAACCATGTTCTATTAACTATATTAGAACTAATCTCGCCCCTCATCCAGTATTCATTAATTCATTCATTCTGACTGAGCGATATACAACGTTAATCGTCCCTCTTGAAACTAAAGATTTGGAGGCTCGGTGTATTTCTTTATGATAGCTTTGTTTGGATTTGTCTTCGTTTGTTCTTTGTTAAGGCATTATAATACCGAGAGTGCACTTCAGGATCATATGTGACTTCTTCGTCTGAATGGGTTACCTCATCAGTAAATTCTTCTTGCAGTTTGTTAACTACAAACAAATATTAGAAGAGGATCAAAACATTTAGCTAGGTTCCAATAAACATTAACACCCATTGACGACGTAGCCAGGCAACAAACAGTTTTACTCTCAGACTGTCTAATGCCAGATTATTTTACTTGTCAAAGGAAAACCCATATGGAAAACCCAATGGGTTAATTTAGATTCAGATAAATCAATTTACTTATTTCTGATTGGTGAATGACATCAGTTTTTTTATTAAATTTGCTTTTATTAATTAAATTTATTTAAATTTTACAGGAATAACTTTTAAATAAAATATTTTATGTAAAGATTATGTTATCTGCTCTTTTACTCATCAAATAATGTATTCTGTGCTCATGCATGCCACCAGGTTCGATGGATCAGCACAGTTTTTTTCTTTCACAGGTGTACATCGACTTTGAGTCGTCATAGTAACTGAAACTGACAGCCTCCAAAAGCATAATATACGAGAGACAACATTATTTCCAGAGCAAAAGAGCAGAACTAAACAGTATAAGGGTCTTTAATTAAATAATTCATTTTTGGACTTCAGAACTTTTCCCTTAAATTAAAGCCTATTCAATAGGTTGAAAACCTCAACAGGAAACCAGAAACATAGTGTACACAAATTTTCAGGAATATTATTAAAGTCACTATGGCATGCTAGCAACTGGTCGCGCTATGCACAATTTTTAAAATCTGTATATTTCTGACAATATCTAGCAAATGATTTCCATAACCAATGATTTATAGGATTTAAAGATGCAACAAAGTAAACATTATATTTGTCTTACCCTAGGTAGGTCTGAAAAACTCAATAAAATATCACTTTGTGGACATACTTTGTTAGATGTCTGAATATGTAAATCATTAATATTTGCATAGCATGACCAGTTACCATGGTTAGCTTTGCTACTGCATACATACTTTTCAAGAACGTGTCTGTTCTTATTACTCGAAAGGCATCAAACTTTTTAACCTACATCTTTGGGGTAGTTCAAGCTTAATTCTTTTCACTGACTTGGCAGGTACTTTTCCTTGAGGTTTTTTTGCTGGGGTAATGTTGGAATGGCGTTTCTTCAATTTTCTGTATTATGAAAGTCTGTAAAATACATGGAATATGACAATTATTTTTAAGTGAAGGCATATCTGCAAAACTGAATGTACTTGTACACTAAAACTGACTGTACTATCCCAATAGATGAACAAGGTAATCTGTATCTGCTATGGTTTTTAACCTTTGTGCCCTTTCTGAAACCTAAATAATTGATAACTAAATTACTATATTTGCCCCCAGCAGTATTATTTATATTAACAAACATAGGAATAGGAAAGAGAATAACAGATAGGAATATTAATGTTAACTATTTTGCTTTAGAGAAATAAAGTACATGGTAAACGGTACATAAAAAATGACAGTACCAAGTTTAAACAATGTAGAACATAATTACAGTATGTTTAAAAGGTTTAGCAATATACTTACATGAAATTAATTCTTCTGTGCTTCTGTTCAGTTACATTTCTCATCATCATTGATGCTTCAGAACTCTTTCTTGTCAACATTGTATACCTTTTGGGTGTGTGGGAACATCTTACAAAGAGCTTTTGCCATGTCTTCCATTTCATCATTTGTTGGTTCTCCTGCTATGGGTAAATTTTGAGCAGCAGTTCTCATGATCGAAATGGTGTTTCCTACAAGACGATTCAATAGTTCATCTGACAAAGAATTTTGCTTAGAAACATGATTCAGCTCACTATCAGAGTAGATGACAAACACAGGTTTTTGTGGTGTTACAAGAAAGCAATCTTGTGTCTTCCTTGTCAACATCTACAGGACTGCTTGATATTAGTGATCCAGGGGAAACACTTGAAGTGGTGGATGGTTTGCAAGTCTGCTATATTTATAAAGAATGGGTCTTCCTTGATAGATAAAGGACTGTTTGTCAGATAAAATATGTCAATATAGAACCGGCCACGAAATAGTTAACCACATTTATGTCAACAAATATGATACGTAAATTGAAACATGTTAATTATATAAACAAATAGGATTATTCATACCGATGACAGATAAAAACAAACTGTAGTTATAGAATAAAGAAAATGGTTGTTAGTAAAGATGGACAAGCTATATTCCTATACATAATGACCTTGTTACATTGTTCCTGTGTACGTAAAGACTTTGCTACATTGTTCCTGTAAAAATAGACTATAAATATGATCTTGTAGAATATGTTACGTTACAATGCGAATAGAATGTGATCAAATTGTGATGAATACGCAAATGTTGTAACTGACGATTCTTGAAGAGTAAAATAAAGAAAGAATAATACAGTCCCCAGTTGTTTGTTGTTGAGCCGGCGAGAACGAGAGTAGAAGGCCAGTTACAGGTTTCTACGACACGTGGTCCTTCGAGCCGGATAGATTGTAATAGCAAACCTTCGAGACAATGTCAGATAGAAAGAGCTCATCTAGAAAATTTTGGAAAGAAACGAAAAATCCGAGGTTGTAGTCGAATGAACACAAAGAAGTTGATCTCCCAAGCCGAAGAGAAAATGACAGATAGCAGTCGACCAGTTTTCGAACTTGAACAGTTAAAGGCTTCACTTGTAGAAAAGCTGGATATATTAAAGAATCTAGACGACGCCATACTAGAGTTTATGGGAGATGCGGATGATATGGAAGACGACGACTTCGGGAAAGAGATCGACGACGCAACCGATTACCGTTTAAAAATTCAGAAAGTGGTTCGTGTTGATGGATTCTGAAGAAAACCATTGCAGAAGTCGCGGAAAACGACCCAGAGCAACAGCAATCCATGTCAACGCAGAACAATACTGAACAATTGCCACATGAGTCGACCGAGAGCAACACGGAGTCAAACCAGTCCATTTCGCAAAGTACAAGCCAGACTTCTGATGCTAGAGGTGAGAAAATTCAAGGGTAGCATCTTCGAGTGGCAAGAATTTTGGGACTCGTTCGAGAGTTCCATCCATACCAACAGCGTGTTGTCAGATGTTGGCAAATTCACATACCTGAAGGCGCTCATCGAAGAGCCAGCGAAATCGGCCATTGGTGGATTTGATTTGACAACCGCTAACTACGGATCGGCAGTCGAACTGTCAAAGAGAAGATATGGCAAGCCAACGACAATTAAAAGAGCGCATATAAGTGAGTTGTTAAATACGCAGGCTGTGTACAAGGAACGAGACATGGTGAAGTTGAGATAGCTGTATGACAACGTGGAATAATGTCATTACCGGGCTTGGTTGCCCTTGGAGTAGACAAAAGTACTTACTCAAACATCGTTGTACCAGCACTTCTGGAGAGATTGCCCAAGAACGTCAGACTGACCCTGACAAGGGGAGTGAACTTCATTGATTGGTCCCTGAAATAATTATTAGATGCTCTTTTGAAAGAAGTAGAGCTCAAGAGAGGAACACAACCTCAGCTTGAACCCAGCATCCGAATTCCGCCAGAGCCGCCATGGAAAGAAAGAACGAGTGTCGAGTACAAACAGCGCCCATTTCGTAAGAAGTGGAAAAGACCGCTGCGCATTCTGCAGAGGAAACCACCTACATGAAGCATGCGACAAAGTGAAAGACATCAAGGAACGTAAGAATATTATTCGTAGATATGGTAGATGTTTTAAATGTTTAAATAAGGTTCATGTTGCTCGAGAATGTAGAATTAACGTAAAATGTCGTAAATGTAAAAGTGAACACCACACTGCTGTGTGAGGTAAAATCCCCGTCTGTATTTGGTGGTGGTAAGACGGAGCAAACGCAACCTGATAGCTCTGTTGTTAGCCAAAGTAATCTGTTTGTTAGCACCGGATGTAGAATCGTACTTCAAACGGCACAGGCCATAGTGAAGGGCGACCAACAGAAACGAGTAAGAGCAGTGTTCGACTCAGGGAGTCAGAAATCATTTGTAACCTCTTTGGCAGCTAAAGCTGCTGGGTTAAAGGTAGTAAGAAAAGAGTGGTTAGGATTAGCTACCTTTGGCCAGAAAACCAAGGAGAGTGGGTTGAGGGTTCAGGTTGACGTAATTCCTATACAAAACAGAAAGGTGCTCACGCTCGAAGCTTGTGCCGGAAATATCACAGAATGAGCACATAGAGATAGTCAAGAATGAGTTCCTCCACCTCAAGGACCTTTGGTTTTCTGATGTGAATATGACAAAAAAAGAATTAGGCATAGATCTGCTGATAGGGGCAGATAATTTGTGGAATTTCCAGAGGGGTTGTGTAATACGGGGGAGGCATATGAACCCGTAGCTATAGAAACAGAGATAGGTTGGGTTCTGTCAGGCCTGTTGAAAGGAAGTGATTTGAGCGATGGTGATGAAACATTCGTAAATTTTGTCGCATGTGAGGCTCAGGACGATGGACGACAGGAGGTGCACAGGTTGTGGAATTTGGATAGCCTGGGTATTAAGGAGATCGATGGAGTTCAAGAGGCATTAACAGATATTAGTTTTGATGGTCTGAGGTATTTGGTGAAGTTGCTATGGAAAGTTGGTCACGCGACACTCCCGGCTAACTACGAACATAGCTTGTCGCGAAGGAAAGGTCAGATAAGACGGTTGAGAAAGGAACCGGAAATACTGAATAAATACGACTCCATAATCAAAGAGCAGTTCGCTGCGGGAGTTATAGAATGAGTTCCAGAAGTAGATACGGCAGAGAAGGTGCACGGAACACACAAACTATTAAGGTTAGAATCGTCTATGACGCATCGGCAAAAGAAGGTAAAAAGGGAACATCTTTGAATGATTGTTTACATGTGGGTCCGTCCCTTAATCCACTGTTGATGGATATATTGTTAAAATTCAGGGAGAATAGAGTCGCTTTGGTAGGAGGCTTTCTTGAACGTTGGTATCAGGATAAAAAGGATCGGGATTGTTAGAACAAGTCAAACGTGAGCGTTTATCGATTTTGCCGAGTCGTGTTCGGATTAAACGCTTCGCCCTTTTGTTTAACGGAACTATAAGACACCACTTAGCTAATCATGTCAGCGAGGACCCAAGGTTTGTTAGGAAGATGAGATGAATTTTACGTGGATGATTTAGTTACTAGAGAGAATACGGTTAGCGAGGCATATGCGCTCTTCGAGAAGGCAAGAGATAGAATGGCCAGTGGTGGACTCGAGTTGTGCAAGTGGTGGACTCGAGTTGTGCAAGTGGTTGACGAATGACCAAGAGTTGAGAGATAAGATTACAAAAGATGAGAACGGTAAAGCAAATGGTAGTGTGGGTAGATTATAAGAGGAAGAGACAGGAAAGGGGAAAGGATAGAGCATGTGAAAATTTTTGAATACCTGGGCGTTATCCTGGACCAACATATGTTATGGCATGATCATGTGGAATCAACTGCGAAAAAGGTAACCAAGAGATTGGGAATTCTTTCTAGAATCAGATATTGTTTAACACTTGAAGCAGCAAAGACCGTTTATAATACCATGATACAGCCAATCTTTGACTATGCAGATACTAGTTGGGGAGTACTATCAGAAGCATGCAATCATGAATTACAAAGACTTCAAAATCGAGCAGCACGTATTGTTCTAAGAAGAAACCGCACAGAAGATTGTCTTTCCTCATTAAACTGGCTCCATCTATCCACTAGAAGAAAAATTCATTGATGTGTTCTTATTTTTAAAATTTTAAACAACTGGGTCCCAGCTTATTTTCAAACTTATTTTACCAAAAATTTAAATGTTCATAATTTTAATACAAGATACAAAGATAACCTGATATTACCTAAAGTAAAAAGAGAATTTGGCAAAAGAACTTTTAGATTTACAGGGTCAAATGACTATAACAATCTCTCGACCGATATTAAAAATGCGTTAACGCTTGCCAGTTTTAAAACTAGGATAAAACATCATTTTAAAATTTAATTATTTTAAACTATGTAATTAACTCTAGTAGATTTTTAAAATTATTTCAAACTATGTAATATACTCCACTAGGTTTTCTTTTTATTTATTTATTGGTTTAGTTTAACATATTTTATAATATTGTTTTTCTTTGATGTTATTATGAAGGTATTGTAACTAATTATATGCAGGGCCCCTCTGGATACCAGCCAAGTAGCTGAATGGGCTACCCTGCTTAAATAAAGTTTATCTATCTATCTATTTACATATACCAAGTCAGCGTTAGCCATGCAGGGAGGCCCAATGGGACAGAAAGGATTAGGACTAGCTTGGGATTGTGAAACAGACAAAGATAGTTTCGATCTTATGCTCACGGGCGATAAGGCTGAGTGGGTGCAACCAACAAAGCGCTCCATGTTAAGTTTGTTGGCAGGTTTGTTTGATCCCTTGGGGATCTTTAGTCCACTCATAGTGAGTATGAAAATACTCTTTCAGCAGTTGTGTAGTGCTGAGTTAGATTGGGATGAAGTGATCGGTGGAGAAGAAAGGACTAGATGGGAAGTGTGGATCAGGGATTTGAGAAGGGCTAAACAGTTTAGAATCGCTCGGTGCGTTTACGAAGATCCAAGAAAGCGTGTAATTGAGAGCTTTCTGCATGGATTCGGAGACGCAAGTAAACGAGCTTACTGCGCAGTTGTATATTTAGTTTACCAGAGAGAAGATGGGTTGCATTATGTCAAGGTGTTAGCCAGTAAATCGAGAGTGGCCCCTTTGAAGGAATTAACTATCCCAAGGTTAGAATTAATGTCTGCCAGAATGTTGATGTTAAATTGTAATATTTGTTAAATTTTTGTATTTTAGTTTGGTTATATATTAGTTAGTATTTCCTTTTTATACATATACCTGAAACACACGGCCCTTCGAAAAACAACTTTAGTTGAATAGGCTACTGTGTCTAAAGAATTTTAAATAAATACAGCTGATGAGTTCGGTAAGTAAGGCTTCAGAGCCCCAGCTTAAGTTGAGTGGGAAACGATTTTGGCTAGACAGCAAAACTGCATTGTGTTGGATTCGGAATAATGGTGAGTGGAAACAGTTTGTCCGACATAGGGTTAATGAAATCCTCTGCTTAACAAGCAAAGCGGAGTGGGGACATTGCCCTGGCAAAGGTGCGACCACGACTAAATTGAAGGGTGATGAACTCTGGTTGTCCCAGGGCCAGATGAGTGGCCGTCCTTATACGATCAGAATGGTCGCACACCAGAGAGCCAGGAAGAAGAGAGACAGGTGGCAGTAGCAATAGGGGTAGAAGTGTCACCAGGTATCGGCAATGTGCTAGACGTAGCTAGATTCAGTAAAGTTGGACGGCTAGTACGAGTAATGGCATGGGTAAAACGGTTCATGACTAATTTGAGAGCATAGATTAGAAAGGAAGAGGAGTGCAAAGGCGCATTAGCTGTACTAATTTGAGAGCATAGATTAGAAAGGAAGAGGAGTGCAAAGGCGCATTAGCTGTTAGTGAATTAAGAGGCAGAAAAGGATTGGGTTATTGTGACCCAAACGAAACTTAAGGTGCAACATAACTTCACGCGAACAGTACAGGAGCTAGGTCTTGTAGACGATGTGGGGATCTTACGCTGCACAGGTAGATTAGTGAATTCGGATTTAGAAACTGAAGCGAGAAAACCTATTATTTTGCCTAGGGATCACCTGTTTAATTGATATATCATATTACCAAATCTATTATACCCAGACTAAATTCAAAATATTTTCCAAATAATTGCATATATCAGTGAATAAGAAATTATATCAATCATAGAATCTTGGCAGTGCGTACTGTGCATTACAGTATTACATTGACATATGATTGACACAACAGAACACATGAGATGCGATTCAGTTTAGTTGTTAATAAATGTCACCAGCTGTATTATTCACTTTGGATTAGGCTGCATCTTGCACATATTTATTGATTTAGCTTCGCTTTAATACGATCTGTGTTTATTAGCTTTCGATTAAACTGCGTCTTACATATATATATATTGGTTATATATATATATATCTATATCATAATCTGGTAATAAAAATAATTGCCCAGCAGATAATTCTCAGGAATGCCATATATTAAAACACGGGATTGGACATTTTAAGAAAATTTATTTAGACTAACGTTTCGTCACTTAACCAGTAACATCTTCAGAGTAACTAATTATATTTACATGTCTCAGCTTATATAACTATGCTATTGCAATATAGGATCTAGTAACACTAATAAAAGAATGTAAAGGAAAAGGAAGTCAGTGAGATATGTCAAAAGTGACAACTCAAAATAGAATGCCTCCTCGGGTTTTGGCCCTAGGTTGATCATCGAAGAGTGCCATGGCAGAGTACACCGAAAGGAAGGCAGGTAGTGAAGAAGGTCGTGGGTAGTTGTGTTTCCTGTAAGAAATTGACGGGAAAGTCTTACAGCATACCACCAGCGGCCGCATTGCCAGAATTTAGAGTTAGAGAGTCGCCACCATTTTACAAAGTAGGTGTAGAATTTGCCGGTCCTTTGTATGTGAAAAGGACCACAGGAATGAGTAAAGTGTACATTGCTTTGTTTTCATGCTGCGTGACTAGAGCGGTACAGTTAGAACTTGTGGATGATATGACAGCAGTCCGAGGCATTCAGAAGGTGTCTCAGGAGGTTTACAGCCAGATGGGGAACTCCCACTTTAATAGTGTCAGATAACGCTAAGACGTTTCAGGCGGTACGCTGAGGTAAGAGCGGATTTAGACTGTAAGAGAATAGAATGGAGCTTTAATCTAGAAAGAGTACCTTGGTGGGGAGGATTTTTTGAGAGAATGGTAGGGAACGTAAAAGTATGTCTTAGGAAAGTGTTAGGTAATGCCAGATTGACCTTTGACGAGTTGCAAACTGTTCTTGTAGAGGTAGAAGCAACCATAAACTGTAGACCATTGACATATGAATATAATGAGATAGGAGAGGAAGTGTTAACACCAGTGGTCGACCGGGGGCATGATTTTGGCCGGGGCCGGGCCGGTGCATGATTTTGGCCGGGGACTGGTCGAGCATTGATAAAATGATATTATGTGATGTTGAGCGATGTTATTTAAGTGGGATTTGGATAGGCCAGTGGAATTTACTGGACAGCGGTTTATTGCTATCGTCAGCCATATTGGAAACATTTTACGAGAATAAATGGTACGTACCTTTTCTATTTCCTGCTTTCGATATAATTTTGTCGATTTTTTTGAAACTGTTTTAACTTTTACTTGATTTGTCATACCGCTCATACATGCTTTTTTTAACTTACTCACCTGTCTATTATGAATGTATTCTTGGATGTAAATTTGAAAAGTAGAATTAAGAAATGCTCTTTCATACGTTGAAGTTCACATTTCAGTCCAAGTGGACTTAGTGACTTGCACTGTAAACTAATAAATAATTCGGAAAATTTCAGGTAGACTAATAAATAATTCGGAAAACTAGGTAAATATTCCTTCACACCCCCCATCGTTATTACTTATTACTTATTAGTCTATTAGTAATAGTTTATTAGTAATAGACTAATAGTACCTACACAGTCAATTTCATTAAGCAACCTGAAACATATTATTTTAATCACTAACACCTAGATTATCATTATTTAGCCAGCTATGGCAGCAAAGCGGAAAGAGTCTGAGGTTTGGGCATACTTCAATATTATCGCTGATGCTCCACACATTGCTAAATGTTCTTTGTGCTCTACTAAGATCGCGAGAGGTAAAGCCTATGCAGCAAAGAAAGCTTATTCTGTTAAGGGTCTTTGGGACCACTTAAATTCCAAGCACAAGGAGCAACACAAACTAGCGAAAGCTGCTCAAGAAGAATATACATCTAAGAAGCAGAAGCTGGATAATGAGGTCCTTGCAGCCAAGATTCGACTCTACCAACTTGAACAGGCCCAGCCATCGCTTCAAGATTTCCTGGCAAGAAACCAGAAATGGGCGAGCGATTCACCTAATCAAGTCCAGGCCGAGAAACTCTTGTTGAACTGGATATTTGATGATCTACAACCGTACACAGTGGTTGAGAATCAACAATTTCAAAGTTTTTTAGCTGCCTTAAATAAGAAGTTTAATATCCCAAGTGAGAAGGTCATCCGCTGTACGATGATGCCAAAACTCTACAAAAATGCTCAAGGAGCTTTGCTGCAATCTCTGTCAACAGCTATCACAGCCGGGATCTACTTCTGCATAACGTGCGACATTTGGTCGTCGTTGGCACTAGACTCGTATCTTGGTGTTACAGTCCACTTCATTACAGAGGATTTCTACAGAAAACTTGTAGTGATAAGATGTGTACCCTATAATGCTAGCCACACCGGGAAATCGATCAAAACACGGATCAGATATGTACTTGAAAAGTGGGGGTTGCCGGAAGCGAGACTTCACTGTGTCGTTTCGGACTCAGCAGCCAACATGAAGAAGGCTTTTGAAGATTTCAGCTGGATTGCTTGTTTTCTGCACATCTTGGCTCTCATCGTGAAGCACTCAATATTGCAGCAGTGCGGGGTTAAACTGGTAGTGACGAAAGTGAAGAATTTAATCATCAAACTTCGGACTCCGACAGGTAACTCAAAAATAAAGTCAATTATGTCTTGAATCGGGTTCTGGACTTCTAGTACAGTAAGTTAACACACCATTAGATAATAGATAGATATCATTTTACACAAACTTCTTACAGGTAAACGGATCTTGAATGAGAACCAAAGCATGGACACCGCCTTGATAACGCCGTGTGACACCCGATGGAACTCGTATTATCTAATGCTGCAGTGTGTGACCTCCAGGAAGGCAGCTATTACCCTCAGCCAGCAAGATCCGGAGTTGAAACTCAAGGCACGACAACAGGTTAGTTAAGTTGAAAACAAGCATGAAAACAAGCAGAAATTGTAATTATATAACTTAGGACAAGTTTGAAAATTTAACTTTAACAGCATTATAGATTTATAGTTTTTAATGCCATATTAATATATTATACTTATTACTCAATACTCATTATATAAAGATATAATAATGTGACTCATCAGTCATCACTCATTATCGTATCATTCGTATGATTACTATGATGTAATAGCATTCTTAAGTCTTAACTCATTCAACCAATCAGATGAGTCCTGGCAACTGGGAACTGGTTGACAAAGTCATCGCCATTCTGAAGCCCATATTCCTTACTACGAAAGCTGCAGAATCTGACTCCGTTTCCATAGCTGAAGTCATCCCGCTATTGAAGAAACTTAACTTTGACATTGGAGCCATCACACACTCTGGGATAGGAACTCTGAAAGCAGAAGTCCTACAGCAAATGAAGAGGTTAATAATACATACTATTTTTTATTTTTAAAAAGCATGATGGTAGGTAGGTACTGGTACTTCAATGCACGTAATGCATGACTAACAGTCTAACTCAATTTCAGATATTTTGTTGTAAAGTACGACATAGAAAAGACAAAGCAGTATAGTATTGCGACAGTCTTGGACCCCAGGTTCAAGCTTGCTGGATTTCAGAAGAAGGAGAACGGTGTACTCGCGAAGGAGATGATTATCAGGTGGGGCTTGGCTTACTTATCATTTAATTTGAAATTTTCAAATTTAATGCTTTCTCAATTCTCACGAAGTTATCACACACTGCGGTCTGTGATTTTCCAAATGCAGAGGATTAAATTTACGTAATACATTACATAGTTTTATTAGTTTATACATAACATAATAGCTATTTGCCTATTTACCACTCCCAGCGATTTAGCTGAAGCAGTGGAGGTTGCGGAACCAAGACCTGAGGTGGAGAGTGGCGAAGACGAACCTTCAACCAGCAAAGATAGTTGGGCTGCGGTTCTTGTTGACAATGACTCGGGTCAGGAGTCACAAGATGAAGAGATGGAGCCAGAGGCACCCTACAGAGTGGAACTACAACGATACCTCAAAGAAAAAAGAATAGCTGACTTGACAAAGGACCCACTGACATACTGGAGAGTAAAACACAACGAATTCCCACATCTAGGAACTTTGGCGCACCACTACCTGTGCCCTCCTCCAGGAAGTGCTGCATCGGAGAGGCTATTCAGTATGGGAAAGAACGTTCTTGGGATGACGAGGCTTTCGCTAAAACCTGATAACATGGAAGCGAATCTATTCTTGAAGTACAATATTCGAGCTCTAGGATACAAAACGGACTTACCCAGGGTAACGGATGACTTCGTTGCATCCTGATGCATCCTGATGACGAGGCGAGTGACGTCGAAATAATCATGAGCGACGATGGTCACGATGAAGACTGAAGACTATGGACTATGGCCAGTGGGACTAGAGTACTAGACACAATGATGAATGATCTCTGGAGTCTGGACTCTGAACAATAGCTACATGATAATATACATTGATATAATTCATTGAACTATATTATTCAACACTGTTGAATCAACAGTGTTTTTACTTTTTAAAGTCACATTTTTAGTCTCTTCTTGCTTTACTATTAAGGTTCCCTTAATCTTGACAATTATAAGACAATAATAGAAAGAATTTGACAAATTTGAGCTTGAAATCCCTGGCCAAATTTCCAGAATTTTGGCCGGGGCCGGGGCCCCGGTTGAGCACTGGTTAACACCTCACTTGATTTACGGCAGGCAAATTAAATCTATGCCTGAAAAGGTTCAGGTATCTTGATACGAGATTGAGTCACTTCTGGAATAGGTGGAGAAAGGAATATTTGGTGAACTTGCGAGAATTCCATCGTTCCAAGGTAAATAGTGCAGAAATACAGTTGGGAGATGTAGTTACGGTGTTTGAAGACCAAAAGAGGAACAGTTGGAAAATGGGTGAGGTGGAAGGTTTGATCATCATCATATCGAGTCAACCTCGTGCCCAGGGTCTTACCTCCGCTACCCCCCTCCCCCGCTGCGGAAAGACCCTGGTGAATGCTGGTCACGTGTCTCCCAGAATCTGGGAGATAGAAAATGTTTGTTACTAGGGTAGAGGGGGCTTGTACAATATTTGCATCACACGTAAAAATTTGGCAATAGAGAGCTTTAGATTTGAGGACGAAGACGAGTTTACCATTGTGCATGGTTCTTTGTTGTTTCTCCACTGCGCAGAAAAGTTCGTCTTCGTACTCGTACTCAATCTAAAGGTCGCTAGTGTCTCTTCCGATTTGGCACTGTGGTTACGTAGGAGATAGGTCACATTCGAAAAATAGTTTCAAGAACAATAATCGCGAATTGCGCAGCTTTACCCAGTAGCCCAGAACATTTTGGGAGATTCAACACCACGAAGATCTCAGATAAAAAATCAAATCAACTCAGATCAAAAATCCAACAAAGCCAAAAACATTCGAACGCTTAGGCAAAAGATGCGTGGAAATTTTGCCCTCTGTTGTTGCCCTGTGGCTAAAGCTCCTCGAAATGAACCAACGGGATTTTCCGTAAACGGTAAACAGTTAGCATTTACAGCATTGAAGTTCGTCTTGATTAATGTTATGTTATCTTTAAAACGTTTTAAATACATGTAAATTACGTTTTCTAATTCTTTTAAAAAACTTTTGTAAAACTTTTAATTAAAATATTACGAGTTTGTTTTGAATGTTGTTGTTCTTGTCACCTCGTTCTGTGAACTGTCGTATTCTTCTCGATCATATTAAACTTCTATTGACATGTTACCGCAGCGAAAAATGTGTACAATATATCACTCTGAAAAAGGGCGACTCCTTGTTTGGTAGACAAGCACGGTTCTATAATCGTAATCGACGATTGTTTGACTCAAACATGCTCAAACTCAAAACAGCAGCTCTATTTCGTACACTGTTTATCCTGCGTAGTTGATCGTGTATGAGGGAATCCAAAGGAGAAACGACAACTACCACGGGGACTTGTAACCTGATCTCATGTTCTTTGCTGACAAGAACGAGAATAAGATAGAATATCATAGATTTTCCATAGCCGATCGCCAGAACCGCTAAAGATCTTTTCAACAATACACTTGTTTTGGTTTCAAGATCACGGAGTAATAATCGCCGTTTACAACAGCAAAATGTAAACATTGTAAGAACGAAAAACATTCTAAATTCAACGATTCAAACAGTCAGGTCAAAATATTTGTGTATCAGTATCAAGGTTATTGACATACAGTGCACTATATCCCCTCCCTTGCGACATTTTCTATCCCAGATTCTGGGAGACACGTGACCAGCGTTCAACATGGTCTTTCCGCAGCGGGGGGGTAGACGGGGTAGCGGAGGTAAGACCCTGGGTACGAGGTTGCATATCGAGTCTCCTAGGACCATAACACTCCAAACTCTTTTATCCTGCATGCAACTTTTGATCTCGTTTGCATCTGCGAGATAACATTTCCACATATGTAAGCCGCTGACCACCACGCATTGACTCACCATGTGCCGGTTGCCAAAGAATAAGGTCACTCACAGCGAGATTGTTGTTCCTCACACAGTGGCCAGCTAGCGAAGATTTGATAGAAGAGGAGCAAAGGTTAGAATAATCACGAATGGAAAGCCAATGCACTTATCTAGGCCCATTCAGAAGTTATATCCCATAGAAGTAAGAAGTAAAGGGTAAACAAACAGGAATGTTAAAGTTACATATAAAAAGGTTAGCGAAAACGTAGTATGGAGTGCAGCTCTACACTCCAGGTGGAAAACAAGGGGGGGAGAATTTCGGATAAAATATGTCAATATAGAACCGACCACGAAATAGTTAACCACATTTATTTCAACAAATATTATGGTACGTAAATTGAAACATGTTAATTATAAACAAATCGGATTAGTCATACCGATGACAGATAAAAACAAACTGTAGTTATAGAATAAGGAAAATGGTGGTTAGTAAAGACTGCCAAGCTATATTCCTATACATAATGACGTTGTTACGTTGTTCCTGTGTACGTAAAGACACTCCCTATGTTCCTGTAAAAATAGACTATAAATATGAGCTTGTAGAATAGGTTAGGTTAGAATGCGAATAGAATGTGATCAAATTGTGATGAATATGCAAATGTTGTAACTGGCAAGGGTGTGCTTTCAAAATCCTGACAAATGCACAGTGAAAAATTTCTCAGTGGGTTAGGCCCTAATTACATGGTTTTGAACACAACATTTTGACCTAAATATCTGAGGATGTTCTGATCAATATGATCAGGTATTAGATAAATATAATTTATGTGATGATTGGTTCGGTATTGACTGGTATTGATTGGCTATGAAAGCGGGCTGGTATCTATTCTCCTGCAAAGCAAGGGTGAGTACTCAACATAAACCAAACTTGTATAGTTTGAAGCTTCTTTGACTTGCAAATTCAAACATACAACTAACAAGTGTCTTCTATTGTGCATAATTCGCACAGTATATGCGTATTAAAATTTCATACTCCAGCGCTCGGTCTTACACCTTAGCTACACATGTTAACAAACAATACATTTATGAACCTCACCAATCATGACATAAGTTGGTGATATACCTCTGGGTATATGTGGTTTAGACCCCTGGCACTTCATGCCTCAGGATCTAAACAACATGTATATATAAATAAGATCAGGCATGAGATAAATATATCTGTATATAATTTTTCACAGAGTAAAACTTACTGCTTTCTCAAATATTTGCCATAATTTTCGTCTTGCCATGAAATTACCATTCCATTAAGGTTACCGGATACCCTACGCACGCATTTTAGGAGATCTGCTATTACTCGGCTAATTTTTGTCCAATTTCTCTCAAATTTTCGGTGAATGTAGCCAAGAAGACGAAGCATAACATGGTGTTATCAAATACAACAAGAAAGAAGAACGTTTCTAGATATCCCCGCAAGTTTAAAATTTTCGAACCTTCGTGCCGCGATCAACGTTAAGCGTAGGTTTCAATAAAGACCTGTGAAACTATCATTTTTACACTTCTCGAAGATTGTTCTCAAAAACGGTGTTCGCATTTTTTTATTGCTTTAGGGGTTACATTGTTAGAGCATCATCTTTCCCGACGTGTGTTGTATTGCAACTAATGGACAACAAATAGCTCATTTTGCAGTAAAAATTTCGCGCGAACACCGTTTTATAGCCAAGAGATACATCTACACCGTGTGCAAGTTTGAGGAAATTCGGTTAAAACGCGCGCGTAACGTTCTCTTTTTAATGCGTGTATATGGCTCAAAATATGGATTTTGCAAGTTTCGCGCAGTTTCTCGTGGTGCTATCCGATTCTCCGCCCACTGCTGCTTTCTACCAATCACAGCGTGTGGCGAACGTGTTGTCTAATTATGAGAGGAAGTGCGAACGAGATTGCTCCGGTAATTGCACGTCATCGATCAAACACGTAGCAGTCATGCCGAAGCGAAAGCAAAAAGCTGTGGGCCAAAACAAAAGGAAGGAACGCTCGCCAAAAAAGCTAACCTCGGTCAGTTATTTTGACTTAGTTTCTAGTTCTTTAGTGTATTTGCTCCAGGTGAATATTGGCGAAGAAAGATCCATCATACTAAGACATTTCTCTGCTGCAGCTCTTCCTTTCCCGATTGCTTGGAAAGCTGCAACAGAACAGGCGTTCACTGTATATTTTTGTCCAGAACATTCTGAAATTGGCACTGAAGCGCGCGTTTTATGTGAAACGCAAGTCTCGCTTGTGCAACAAAAAAATCCATTTTGCTCCTAATCCTTGCCTCGATTTCGCTTTTTCGAGAATGTGTAGTGGGCTATGACAAAACTTACACACTGCTGAGTTGTCAAGCATGACTTGTACACATTCAGGATCAACAATATAACGTCCAACAGTTGGTTGAAAGGTGGTACTCTCATCCTCACTGCCACTTGATGAGTCGGAGTCGCTAAACGATTCTGAATCAGGTTCCGCAGCTTTTCTTTTCCTCAAGCTTTCCATACTTTCGTTCAATTTTGATGCATCCTGTTGGAAAACGAGCCCAAGTCACTTTGGGCTAAACGATTCTTTTTCTCATCTAGAAAAATACGTCCTTCATTGGTTTTCTTGCAGGTTTTGAGTTTCTTTCGACCTCGGCAAAAAGGACTTTGATTCTTTTTACCACTTTTAGACTTATGCGGCATTTTAACGATGAAGATATTGAGAGTTCAGAAAGCAATACGTGTCGAAAATCGCGTGTTATGATATGAAATTAACAGACTGTCGGCTGACTCGACTTACGGCTGAGCTGTCAAATTTCCCCGCAAAACTTATAGGCCTCGGAAAGTGTTTTCCTTGATAACTCATTCAATTCTAAAGTTATTTGTTTAAATTTTTCCTGGTGATAGATATATTCTTATGGTACAAAAATATGTAAAAAAAGAAAAAATGAAATTTTGAAAGTTCTAGGGTATCCTGTAACCTTAAAAAGATCTTTTGAGTCTTCTTTTTCGAAATCAAACAATGTTTCTTCATCGACATTTGCATCTATAACAGGAGTCATTATAAAATAACATGTACACAACAAGCAATTTGATTGGTCAATACCCGTGCAGGATCAGAGTATCCTGCACGGGAATTTACAGCAATTTTAAGTGGCGTTTTCCACCTCATTCCGTTTATCGTTAGTTAAAACAAAACTCTCAAAAAAACAACCAGAATATAGTTTTTGTATTGTGAGAAAACTATCACCGAGAAAACTGATCGTCTGATCCATTTTCTGATCAATAGCGAAGCCAAAGTTAAACAAAATTAACGAGGTTTGAAAAGGGCATGTTTTGAAAGCAACAAACTCATGAGAAACTCACCCTGATAACTCACCGGGAAAAAAACAATCTTTATATACGCAAACAGCTCTCGACTTAAATCCAAAATCTTCCAGTGAAATTGTGAAAGACAGCGAAGACTTTCCAGAGCGACAGTTGCTGGCATTAAATATCTGTCTGTTCACTTTGAAACAACAAGCCAAACCCTGCTGATTCCAGTAATGAGTAAGTGTTTGCATAAAACTAGTCAGTATTTTTGATATTCAAAGTCGAGTTTTTTATCCATATTCTTCTTTAATTGTTGTCGGATTTGTCGGCAAAACAAATTTCAGCTTTCCGTCCTGCTCTTCTGCTGTTGGAGACGAATTTGGGATGTTGCTCAACTTCCAAAAAACGAAAAAACACTTGGCTATCGGCTCGTGTTTTTTTACGTTTTTCGAAAGTCTCGCAACATCGCGCGTGATTGGATCACAGTATCCTGCACGGAAAACCATTTGGTATTCCTTTAATATTATTGACATGGTTAACATAGAGACACTAGCAGCCCTGACTCTGACAGAACCCCACAAAAAAAATGTCCACACAACTACAAGGTGTGGATATCAAACTCAGATTTCACATGGGCCAATACACTTCTAAAGTGGATACAAGTTACCGTATTTGATATAATTGTTTTGCACTTTGTTCCCGCTTTTAAGGGGGTCGTTGCCCTCGAATTCAGGCAAAGAGAACACTTCTGGTAGTCGACATTAAAGTAAACAGCATGTAATCTTGTGCGTAAAAGGATAAAAATACAGCATAAATGTGAACTTAGACAGGCGGATAATCCACGAAATTGTGAGTAAAACATAATGTGGATGACTGTTTTAAGGAGAACGTTTAAATAATGTAATTTGGTATTCTTTATTCTGTTTTCTAGTTGACTATATATTAACTATTGTACAAGATAGTATACAAGTTATATTGTCTATACATCAGTGTATATATTACGTATACACTAACAAAGATAGTACAGAATTCGATTATTTGTCGGTCTGGCATAGTGATTTTTCCAGTTAAAGTAGTGTCCCACACGAGGGCGTGAAACAATACTATTCAAGTTTTAAATAGTCTTTGAATTGGCAATGATTTCCAACAACGACCATTTTCTTTCCCTTTTACATCATCTAAAACCCAATTATGTAATCTAAATAAACTTGGACAAAACCGAACTGCTTTATAGCGCTTTCCAATTTGAATACCTTCGAGAATGACGAATGCTTCTGGTTCATGTGCTCTTATCTGTTTCTCTTTTGCTTAGTAGCTGATACCAAAGAAAACGCAATATAAAAGCTTGCAAAGCAATCGTACAAGGACATTCTTTCAAAATATGAAATAAATCGAACACACTGTTACAGTATCTGAGTATCAATCATACCTTTCCCTGAGAAATATTTGACTTTAATAATAGACTTCAAGGTTTCACAAATCTCAAAATTCAGTTCTTTGAGAACGTACGCTCGTTGACCAAATCAAATTACTTGGTGAGAGTCAAGGGACTATCCGATTGCATGACAATTGCATCTTGAGAAGATTCCACTTTCCATGTCCGTTTTGAACTGTTAACAGTATCAAGCACGATGAACGAAATGTGTTCTCGATTTGTTCCACAGAGACTGTTTTAAAGTATCTTTAAGCATCTAGGAGGTGTAATACACGAGGAAGCTGCTTCCAATACGGTCGAGGGGGTAATGGTTGGGATAAGGAATGTGGTAGAACACATTACCCCCTCTATCACATTGAAAGCCTTTACGGAGGAGTCTTATCAACATGGATATGCGAGATATGCATGCTGTTTTCAACCCTAGCATTAAAAATGTTGGTAAGACATTTCTACAGAGCACGCAGCTATGCCAAACTTCAAAATTAAATGTGGTGTGGACGGCTGTCCAGATTAATACAAGAAGATGAATTCATTCAGGAAACATCTACGAACGTGACATGCAAACGAATATAATATATCTGACAATGCCAATTATCTCGAAGATGGAACTGATCCCATAGATCAGATTCTCCAAGCTATGGACAATCGCTCAATTACTGGTGTTGTTTTTCTGGATTTAACCAAGGGTTTGACATAGTCAACCACTCCATTCTGTTACGGAAGCTGTCTGCACTTCGCGTAGATTCTTCAGCTCGTGATTGGTTTGCTTTGTTCCTCAACGATCGGTCGCAGGTGACATGCTGTAACAATGCTCAATCTGATCCAGATTCCATTGCCCAAGGATCTATCCTAGGCCCTCTCCTATTCATAATCTATACTAGAAATACGTGTACGCAACAACCCCTCGCCCGCCGTAATAGCGTAGTCCTAGTAGTTATTTTACTTAAAAATATATAACCCATTGATTTACCAATCGAATGGACTTATAATAGACACTACATGTATCTCTGAGAGCTTTTAAACTATCAAGCTTGTGTTGTTCTGAATTTCATTGTTTCATAATTAGACATCAAACTAAATAACTTAAAGTGTTTACTTTTTGGGTGCAATTATATCAACCTGCACTGATTAAGATTTGTTTGATATGTAAAGGCCGGATCCTCACTGATGTCACACTGTATAATAACTTACTGAAAAAGCATGTATATATATATATATCTTTGGGATTATTAAATCAAAGCAGTCAAAACGTAAGTAACTTCGTATGTTTAGTATCATGGGAATGGGATTACACACTTTCATAATTTTGTAACATAATCCCAAAACTGTATATGTGCAGGCTTCTTCAATAAGTCACTATGCAGCGTAAAGTCAAAGTGAGGACATTTACATATCAAACAAATCTTAATATCTAATGATCAAGGTGAGATTATGGAAGTAAAGATTGGCTCTTTATAATTAATTATAGTTCTTTCAAGTATAAAGAGAGTTTATTTCAAACTGAATTTTTCACTGATCTATATAATATAAACACTTTAAGTCTTCTGGTATTAATACTACCATCGGTCCGATTACTAGGAAATATATATAGCTGGGTAAGACACCAATATATAGCAATATAAAATATAGCTGCATAAGATTATTGATAAATATTTTACTCCACTGGAAGACAGCTCTAAATTGCTATCATAAGTAATGTTTAAAACACGAGCAGCAGTGTTTTATCAGATATAAAGCACGAGGCGCAGCCGAGTGTTTTATATCTGATAAAACACTGCTGCGAGTGTTTTAAACGGCTTAAAAAACTCATTAATAATTGGTAAGTTCGTTGGCATAGTAATTTTGAAAAATAACGTCGTCTAAGCCGAGAAAATCAAAGCTAAAGTTTATGTAAATTAGGATGAACTTTATCACATATAAAGATACGACACGGTGGTGATTTTGCTTTGTGTTTTCTTCATGCATTATTAATGAGTTTTTAAATTATAATTAACACATGTCATATTTATGCCATGAATAGTAATTAACACAATGCTAGCCTATGCAACAGAGCACAACATTATGTATTATCTAAATTATATCAGTACTTGTTTAACCCATTCAGGATGACATGCCCTTTACCTGCTTAATGCATTATTGCAAGTGAGCTGACACATGTTCAATCCCTAACATTTCCCCCTACCACAGTGAGATGTATACATCAACCTACCAATCATAAAATACCGTACAATCCCGCTTATCATAGTTATTGGCCCCCTGTTTGTTAACAGAAAATACCTTCTGATTTAATATAAGGTAATTATATAGCCCAAAAATAACAAAAAATCAGAGAATAAAAGTAAATAATAATACATAAAAAGTTATGGCAGCATTCTGTATCTCACTACTGACAATTAATCATTTTGAGGCTGCAACATAACGTGTGTAGCAGGCACATTATTATAAATTCTAGTTAATATTGGTTACTGTTCTTACATTTTTCTTAATTGTCTATTAAGCAAAAACTTGAGTAAAAAAGTGCCAACAGTTTGCCTGTTATGCATTTTGAAACATTTTTCTATCTTTGGAAGTAAGTTGTATAATCCCAGGGCATATAAACAGATTGTACGGCATATATATCTTCTTCTGTTCAGGTTTATAAACATTATATACCGCACCTTCAAAAAATACTCTGAACACAATTTGCTTATAGTTTTTAATGTATCGGGACCCTGCTCCTTTATCAAAATGACACATTACTATTATTTACAAAAGTGAAGCCCTATTTATAACAGATTACACGATAACAGATTACACGATAATGATATTCAAAAAAGTCTCTCAGGTTCAGTTCCATGGGAATAAAGCTGTTTTATATTAATTTGTATGTCCAGAATCATATTTTATTGTCCCACATATAAATGCTCTCGTGGTGCATGCCCAATTAGTGTTGCCAGATTTGTTGATGAAGGTAATACTTTTAGTTCGAGTGATCGCACATATTATATTAATTTTACATTGATTGTTTGTAAGAAATGTAATAAAATCTATGTTGGTTGTACTATGTCCTTCAGAAAGCACTTCAACAAGAGTAGCTTAAATATATACGAGACTGGCATTGCTCCAAGGAGGCCAGGCCAGGCATAACATGTGTAGCAAAGTGAAAAGGTGGTAAACTGCCAAGAATTTAGTGACGAGATACTGACGTTTCGAGCGGAGCCCTTCATCAGAGTAAGACCAGTATAACATGTGTATGTCTATAAACCTGTACAATGCATAAACATGCATTGTACAGGTTTATACTACTCAAATGTACAAATGCCTTTATGCCCATACAAAAATTAAAAGCACAACATTCATGCATGCATTACAGTAAATTATATCACCACATTGATCAAGGGCGCACTTCACCTGCTTGTTGGTTGAGCTGACACATCCATGCAATTATATCTGGTATTATAATAGTAATCGGAAGTAAATGAGCGACAACACGCTGTCTGATTGAGCTCAAAATCCTTGTCATTTTAAGTCAATAAAGCATAAGCTGACGCGTAAATTGTGTCGTTTTTGACGTAGTTTAAATCAGTCAAAGAATACCTGGATACAAGGCTAATCAAAGTACTATTAACACAACAGAATGTTTTAACTGCAGTACGTTGAGTACATTTTCATCTTAAATCTGCATTTTTCATGGGCTTTAGTGTTAATTCAATGGTGTTTAATATTTTATAAAAGAAATAAAAAACTTTGTCTTGTGTGATTATCGAGTTGTAATGGCACTCGAGAAGCTAGCAAAACACAGTGGCGAAGCTGGCCACCATCGTAGCAACTGGTCATGCTATGCCAATTTATTTTGAAAACAATATATTTCTAAAGATCTGAATATGTAAATAGTTTCAAAATTTGCATGTTGTACGACGAAATGCTAACCTAATATCATCAAAATCCTAACCCTAAACCTAGCCAAATTACTAACCCTAAACCAAAAAAACGATGCAGAAAAGGCTAATTAATTGCTCAACACAGTTACACAGACTCGCAGTGTACTATTATTAGCCATTATTTGAGAAATTATTAATTTATTTACCTTTATTTGTGTCTGTTCTTGCCCGTCAACACTGCAGTCTACAATTATGGCTTGAAATCATCTGATAAAGTCTGTATAATTTGATGCTTTAGTCCAGAGGTTCTGCAACTTCTAGTATTCCCCCCCCCAAAAAAAAAAACGCTTTCGGTTTTCGGGGGGGCGGCGGGGTAGGACCTCTGGAACCGGAAAGGCGGTTTGTCGCGCTGGCGTCAATTTAAATTTAAACGCCAAATGTAACCACCAAAAAGCCGTTTATAGTACGTACGTCCCAAATTATCCCTCTCTAACCCCAATTTTCCTTTGTTAGCACGGCAACAATAAAGGATCGTTCACCATACATACAAATATATATATATTCTGACAAAAGGCGACTTTCACTTCCCCTTGCAAAAAAAGCGGGGGGAAAATTCCGGTCGAGATTAGCACCCTCGCCCCAGGGCCAGCGCCGTCCGAGCGAGGGGATGAATGATTTGCCCAATGTACTTAAACACTGTAATGTAACTCCTTATGCTTATGATACTGTTGTCTTTTGATGTAAAATCAACTCCGATCTTAACCGGTCAGTACCTGGCTCCAAGCTAATCAGCTTACGTTAAATGTTAAGAAATCTAAATTTACACTAATTGTCACTAATGTGCGCTTAAGTAAGATCAATTCAATTCTTATATCTTCCGATTACCAACCACTAGAGAAAGTAGAATCGTTTTCATACTTTTACAATCGTTTTTATACGGTATAGTTATTAATAAGAACCTCACATGGGACGACATAAATTACATCCGTTCTGAGATAAATAAGAAGCTAGGCTTATTAAAGAATTCTGCCTACCCCTGAAAGCTCGGTTAACTTTTTTCAACAGTATTGCTTTACCTATTTTTTACTATGGTGACATCATTTGGGGTGATCGTGGGAATTAACATGTCTGAACTTCAGGTTCTTCATAATAAAGCTGCACAAGTGATACTTGATTTGCCCCCACACGCATCAGCAAGTGACGCATCTTGGAAACCTTTACAGTGACGAAGAGCAGAACATAGTGCTATGGGGTCATTGGACTACAGTAAAAACCTGCATATAAGAACCTACATTTTCCAGGTCAGCCTGAGTAGGTTCTTATATATTCAGGCACAGAGGAAGCAAATCTGTATTGGGGCGGTTGGGTACCAATCCTAAAATTACCTTGTTACATCAACCCGGTCTCTTCCCTTAAATTAACTATTATCCTTAATTTACAAATCGCTCTAAATTAAGGATAATGGTTAATCTAATGCTAGAACCCAACCCCAACACAACAAAGATCCTAACCCTCCCCCCGTCTAATGAGTTTTCTAACCTAACCCCCGTCAAAATTTTCTCCGTCCCCAACCCATCCACTCCCCTATTTGGTTAGCTAAATTTATAAACAAGTGAGAGATACTAAGCTTGTGGGATAGTAATTGACTATATACGCATGCGCGACTCTCTCTAAATTAACCATTATCCTTAATTTAGAGCGATTTGTAAATTAAGGATAATGGTTAATTTAAGGAAGAGATCGTGTTGGTTACATACAGTAGCTGCTCCATTTGATGAATATGCAAACAATTTGGAAGGACAAAAAACTCTTGGTTTGGTATTTTCCTGATCTAAATGATGCAACTTAAATGTTTTGAACACACAAATCTTTGGCAGCATAATTATTGGGGGGGGGGGGGCTCCGTACGACATCAATGAAACGCCTGACGATGAGCTTACCCTTACGAAAATATCCTATAGAATCCAATAGAATATTCTATAGAATATTCTTTTCCATAAGAACATTCTATTGGATTTTGAGAAATTATAGAATATCCTATAGAATATTCTATAGGATATTCTTTCCTATAAGAACATTGTATTGGATTTTCAGATTCTATAGAATATCCTATAGACTATTCCATACGATCTGAAAATTCAACAAAATCTAATAGAATATTCTATCAGAACAAAGGATGATTTTTCTCAAAATATCCATTCGAGAATGCAACGACTTCTTATTTTAGTATTTAAGGATAATCAACCGTAAAATTGGTCTCAACACCTTTGTTGTTTTTAAACGTAATTGAGAATGTTTCAAGTGTAAAATAATTTATTGAACAAACAAAACTCTTAATCTTAATAGTAATATCAATATAAATTATGGCAAAAGTGTCACACTCAAAAAGATGACTAAAGAGCCTACCGGTATTTGCATTGACAGCTAGAGTTTCAACCTCACTCTAATACAAATTATTAATTTCTGTTCTATCTTAAGTCTTAACATTTTAAAAAAGGTGCTGTGTACCAACCAAAGGTTTCTTTGTACCAACCATTTTGTGGCAAAACCTTTTGCCATACTTTATACTTTTATACAGCTTACAATCTTAATCTCCATAAATACGATATGGCAAAGGACATATAAATCTCCTATGTACCATCTTTAAATATATACATTTCTTTTTTATCTGATTAGGAAAGATTGCTTCAATGCTATCAAGTTCCTTAACTTCTGCAAGAACACCACTACTAGTAATAGATAACTCTGAATCATTAAAAAGATGTTGAGTACATGCATGCAACTGTTTTAACATTACAATGCTAAATGCCCTACATACACAATACTGTAAATTCTCAAGAGGGCAGTTACAGAAAGGTTTCATTTTCAGAAGACCTACTACAAGCCCATACCTGACATCAGGACTTTGATACACTATCGCAAAATTACTATGACGTTTGGCCCTGACATAGTTAACACTAGAATACAATTGGTGATTAAAGATGAATCGTTCATAAACTACTGCTGACCGGTTCACTACATTATTATTATTACTGTTATTGATAGCATTCTGAATGGCAAGCACTGTAGATGCATCAATGTTGATATGCTTTCCAGAACCTAAAGTGGATAAGCTATCACATGTATCAACATGTGCAAACTTTGAACAGTCATCCAGCTTCTGTAAGAGGTTTGTTACGGAATGACTTGTTTTTTCATAAATACATGATCTTGCAAGTGATGCAGCCACTCTTTTTAATAGAAATACATCTGTTATTTGTTGTGGTAGTGGTACATATTGTGTTCCATTGAACATTTTCAGGAGGGAATGGTTATGAGCTTCGAACATAAATGCTGAAGTGGCCCATAAGGGCCCACAGTCTCTAACACAATGAGGAAGGTGTGTCAGACAATGAATGTTAAATGTGCAATGCTTTAGCCCATAAAGTGTTTCCATTTGGACAACAAACTTCTTAAGACTTGCTTCTGCCAGGCGTATTGCTCCGTCACTAATGCCATCTTCCAAAAGAGTGTAGATACCATAAACATACAAAAAAAAATTATGCAGGTATCTCACAGGAAGGATTCCATTTAAAACAACCATACTGTAAAAGATACAAGTTTCATATTAATTACTTTCATAGTAATTAATGCAATGAATTATTCATGACAATGATTCATATTTGGTTGTCACTTGCCATATTCTCTAATAACTGTCTAATATGAACTAATTAAATTTTAAATTTAGTTTTATCATTAAAACATTGATGCTGGTGGTTTCTTTTAATAATTAGATTATGAGTTTTAGATTTCTGATGACAATTTCGACGAAGCTTTGTTCGAAATTATGGCAACACTGAATTTGAAAATGTGCATATGATCTGAAGTCTTGTCTGTTGAGTCAAACCATTTCAGCTAACGCAAAAAAGCCAAATTAACAGAGATGGCAAAGTTAATACTCAGAAATTATTGGATTATTGGTATTGCCACAAAAACGAATGTCCTGCTTTGATGCGTCTAGCTCTCTCATATCTTTCTTGTCCACCGTCCTCTATCACTTCTTAGCGATCTTTTCGTTGACGGAGAACATCGTCTCAAAAAAGCGTTGCGCACTCCTTCCAGGCAACATTGGTCGCTTAGGGTTCATTAAATTTAATTATAAGAAGTTTTAAAAACCCTTGGTAATTTATACTTGTATTTCGTTATTTGTATTTTGTAGTAACATAACTTATTCGGTTCTATAAAGTTTTCATCATTTCTGGCATTCCTAGTTGTAGCATATTGCATTTCCTTGAGTCGCTTGACAGTTTTACGGCTTTCACCGGGAGAAGACGCTTGGGACAAATTTGAGGCGAATAATATCTGGTTGGACTTTATCCCCATGCCGGGCGGATCTAGGAATTTTTTAGTGTACGTCAAAACACGGAAGTGGCACAATCTAGGGGGGTGGGGGGATGCCCCCCGAAATTTTTTTTAAATTTGGCTCTCTGAAATGGCATTTCCTGCATTCTGACAAGATTTTTTCAGAAAAATCTTAGTGCTAATTTGCGTTTTTATGCGACATTTTGCGATTTATTTAAAAAAAATGCTTTTGCACTTTTTCAATCGTTATTGGAGAGCTTGTTTTGGACTGTTTCACTCTGTCAGAGCTCATCAGCATGCCTAGACGTGGACAGCCAAGACATGGACAGACATGGACAAAGGCTCCACACCTAGCCTTAGCTGCCAAATTCCTTCTCTGATTAGAAGAAATAAAGTAAATAGACCATATTAAGACATTTCATGTACCTACTGAGAGGAGCTCACACTCACTGTGGCCTCACATCATCTTGGTCATATTAATTCTGAGTTTGCAAAAGCTTGAGTAGCTAATTAGTTTTCCTTTAACTTATCAAGCTGAAAGACACTTGATGTATGTATATAACTACCAAATAGTTTACCCCTTATCTACCCTGGGCTGTCTGGTTTTGAGGTGCCAGATACTCGCCTAAAGAGAAAGAGTTATGAGAAGAGAAAAATAGACCATGTAGGACATTTCATGGACATAGAGAGAGCTCACTCTCTACATCATCCTGGTCATATTAACTATCTATTACTTTATTCTACCCCTTATCTACCCCGAGCTGTCTGGTTTTAGTTACTCGCCTAAAGAGAAATAGTTTTGAGAAGAGAAAAATAGACCATGTAGGATGTTTTATAATTGAACACATTTTTTATTAGAACATCAATTTCCAAATCGGTCGTACCTTTGGCTTTCTCTCTATAAGTAGCAATATCATACTCATGAATAAAATTAATTTGGGAAGTGCTGGTAGTGATAGTTGGACTTGTGGATGGTGAAGTGGTTGCAGAAGGAGCAGGTGAGTTGGTTGCAGAAGGAGGCTGGAGCAGCTGTTTTGCCACTTAATTCTGACGATGGAACAAAAGCAATTGGTGTGTTTGATAGTATGGCAAGGTTTGGGGTCTGGTGTAGTAATAAAAGGAAAATAAATTTTAGATTGAACCAAATTTCCACTGGAATTTTTTTTAGACTTTGACAGGTTGGAGGAGATTTTTTGTGAAACTTCCTTTTTTCTCCTCCTGTTGGTTCAGCATAAAACATGAGGGACAAAATGATTTGGTTCCGCCCCTACCCAGCAAGCCGGAGCCAGATATCAGAGCTGTAAATCGGCCGGAACTGAAAAACCGGAGTTTGCACACCTGTAAACTATCATCTCGTATAAATCTTGAGATCATAATCTAATTGTTTTATTATAAACTAACTTATGGTGAATTATTCTTCAAAATTATTTCCAAAAACGAAGCATACATGTAAGCATTGTTTTTGGGGGAGAAACTTGACTTAATTATGCCTCTTACAGCTGTTTGGTATCTATTGATGAATAGATACCAACAGGACAGCCAATCAGATTGCAACATTTGTGATAGATGCCAATACGGTTTCTACAGCTCTTTAGGCAGTCTCATTGTATAAATAATGTTTATTGCTTTAGATATTCGTTGTTATTTGGTGAAGATTAATAATTTCCACACTATTTTATAACAATTTATACTTTCTCTGTTATAGTATATACTGCAAAAAAGTATGGTTGCAAAGAATTAGAATAGCGACAGGTGATGAAGACAAAACTGAACAATGTGGCCAAAGCACATAAAGTGCAATTGATCGGGTTAAAGACTGAAAAATATTAATGTACTATGTCATAGTATTGTAGTGTTTGTGTAAATATGTATGATAAAATATTAGGTCAGTTCAAGTCAAATTAAAGTTTTGGCTGTCTGTTAATGCATTAAACCATGCAGAATCTGAATACTATAATGATAACAATTTGCATCAAAAGCGCTCTTAAAAAACATGCTCTTGGGGAGATTCCAAAAGAATGGCTTATTATTTTATGATAACTTGTGTGTTTCCAAAAGCACATGTATTGAAGACTTTGATGCATTTTGGGTTAAAGGTGTTCCGCCATTTACACGAGCCTTGCAGTGTTAGTGTGATCTTCAGACTTTGCATGCTCTATGTGAGTCTGGACTCACATAGAGTATGTCAACATTTAGGAAATACTTATCCCCAAATCAACAACAAAAAAGTTTCAATGCAAATGTTTATCATAAATATACTCAAACATTCAATTTGCCTTGGGTTGACCATTAACTTTTTAACTTTGTATTTTCCAAGGTAATTTTTAACTTTACTATTCTAGTATTTTAGTTATTATATCAGTAGAGTATGTAAATTACTGTTAAGTATCTATCTATCTAGGTAATATTTGGCATTTCACTCGATCAAACTACATGTTGAAAGGATTTATGGTGAAGGAAATTTCGAGTGTTGGAATACATACATTTTAAGACCAAACCGGGACCAGTTGCGAAAAATGCAAATTCAAGGCCTTCCGGCTGGAATTGAACCCGCGACCCTGCGATGCTAGTGCAGTGCTCTGACCACTGAGCTACGGAAGCCGTTGCCGAGAGCCTAGTCACGAGTTCTGTATATATGGTGATAATGCCGGGATAAGATTCTGGGTATATTATAGGTAATATTTGGCATTTCACTCGATCAAACTACATGTTGAAAGGATTTATGGTGAAGGAAAATTTCGAGTGTTGGAATACATACATTTTAAGACCAAACCGGGACCAGTTGCGAAAAATGCAACTTCAAGGCCTTCCGGCTGGAATTGAACCCGCGACCAACCCTGCGATGCTAGTGCAGTGCTCTGACCACTGAGCTACGGAAGCCGTTGCCGAGAGCCTAGTCACGAGTTCTGTATATATGGTGGTAATGCCGGGATAAGATTCTGGGTATATTATAGGTAATATTTGGCATTTCACTCGATCAAACTACATGTTGAAAGGATTTATGGTGAAGGAAAATTTCGAGTGTTGGAATACATACATTTTAAGACCAAACGGGGACCAGTTGCGAAAAATGCAACTTCAAGGCCTTCCGGCTGGAATTGAACCCGCGACCCTGCGATGCTAGTGCAGTGCTCTGACCACTGATCTACGGAAGCCGTTGCCGAGAGCCTAGTCACGAGTTCTGTATATATGGTGGTAATACCGGGATAAGATTCTGGGTTTATCTATCTAGGTCGTCCGTCAGGTTGCCCCAAGTATATATATGACCGTATACATAAGTATTTCAATGACTAGTAACTGTATGTAACTGTTATATTTCTGGCTATCATAAGCCCTATGCGAGATCTAATACATTTTTATATATCTGAGTCTGCTAATTAAATTTTAAACATTTTTATTATAAATGCTGCAGCAGCCATTCTTTCTGATCATTCCATAATATTCTATTTAATATTCCAATGAATATCCTATTGAATATTCAAATAAATATCCAAATGAATATTCAAATATTCAATTAGATTCAGAAATGAAGAGCCTTATCTCAAAAGGTGTTGGCGTATGTGTGAAACAAGCCGAACCATTCAGCAGGGACGAAGAACCCAGCGGGCAAAAAGACGTCGATTCAACGTTGAAACGACGTCGCTCTTCGACGTCGATTCGACGTTGAAAAAAGGTTGAAAACGCAAATTGGATCGACGTTGTTTTTACGACGTCGAAACAACGTCGTTGAACGACATGAAATCGACGTCGATTCAACGTCAATTTCGCGACGTTGAAACGACGTCGCTCTTCGACGTCGATTTGACGTTGAAAAAAGGTTGAAAACGCAAATTGGATCGACGTTGTTTCACGACGTTGAAACAACGTCGTTGAACGACGTGAAATCGACGTCGATTCAACGTCAATTCAGGTTATTGGAGTCACACCGTTCGTTTTTCGGAGTAAAAATTACCCCCGTTTTTTGAAGAAAAACTAAGCCATGACTAACTATCATCCCTAGGTGTTTAGGAGTGAGATTCCCACTTTCGGAAGACCAACCGGTGACCTGTACCCACCACCCGCGCTTGCTTAACTTAATTAACTTAACTTAACTTAACCTAAGGTTCCGCGACTAACCCGCCCATCTGAAATATATTGTAATATTTATCGTATATAATGAATTAGCAAAGGCACTTACGAACTGTGATGGCTATTATTTTCGTTTTCAAATTTTTAACCGGCTAAGTTTTAATATTATATAATATTGTTTATTACTTGTAATGAATTTTAAACAATCTGATTTCGAAGATTTACAAATTTGTTGAGCATGCAGACTGCAGTATTACAAGTAAGAACAGAACAAAACTTTTCTCAACTAGACATAAAATATATGTTTAATAACTTGGACAGTACTCGACGATTCACAAAGAAAGTAAAAAAGGCAATAATACGATTTACAAAGAAGGTAAAAAAGCCAATAAGTCGTATGGCATTCAGACTTAAAAGCGGCGGCTATAGCCGACAGCAGCATGAACGTAACCCATAGGCCAAAAATTCTTGTTGACAGGAATTAAGACAGGTTTCTTCAAAAACAGATGGGTTCTTGAAGCATAGTACTTGTCCCTGATCGCCGACAAAGTCTTCGAACCGAAGGACACTTCAAATCCAACTACATCCGTTGCTGACTTTTTCCTGTCGCTGCATCGCATGTCTGAGTTGATATAAAGTAGGTTCGGCTTTTATACATACAAAATAAAGTAAGAAACTATAGCATTTTGACTCGTCTGGGTTTATTTTTTTGATGGACAATATATGATGTCGAAACGAAAATATTTTATCACCAATTATACAAGTAACTTGCTTGGCCAATGCTTGGTCGTTAGTGATTAGAGATTGGACGATACAATATCGACGTCGATTCAACGTCGAAACAACGTCTGTTTCCGACGTCGATAAAACGTCGAAAAGCAGACGTCGAAATAACGTCGATGTTTGGTCGTGAACCGACGTGATATAACGACTCGATATCGACGTCAATTCAACGTTAAACAACGTCTGTTTCCGACGTCGATAAAACGTCGAAAAGTAGACGTCGAAAAGTAGACGTCGAAATAACGTCGATGTTTGGTCGTGAACCGACGTGATTTGACGACTCGATATCAACGTCAATTCAACGTCGAAACAACGTCTGTTTCCGACGCCGATAACACGTCGAAAAGCAGACGTCGAAGCAACGTACATGTTTGGTCGTGAAGCGACGTGATTTAACGACGTCGATTCAACGTCGAAACAACGTCTGTTTCCGATGTCGATAACACGTCGAAAAGCAGACGTCGAAACAACGTCGATGTTTGGTCGTGAACCGACGTGAAATTCAACGACTCGATATAGACGTCGATTCAACGTCGAAACAACGTCTGTTTCCGACGTCGATAACACGTCGAAAAGCAGACGTCGAAACAACGTCGATGTTTGGTCGTGAACTATAAAAGGTGGATCATGTCAAAAACATTATTACATTGCAGTTCATATCATTGGGCTATGTCTTGATATCATTGGGCTATGTCTTGATATCATTGGGCTATGTCTTCATATCATTGGGCTATGTCTTCATATCATTGGGCTATGTCTTCATATCATCGGGCTATGTCTTCATATCATTGGGCTATGTCTTCTGCTCTTCATATCATCGGGCTATCATTGGGCTATGAGCCTCATCAGCGGTCTCACGTTTAAAATTAGTACCCAAACCCCATTGGCTTGCTCACGGTTTTGAAAAATATGGAGGCTCTTCGGTTATACGGGAAGAGGTTATTACTCGACTTACTGCCATTTGCAAGCGACCGTTAAGCGTGCGATTTTTTTCATGTTTGTTTACGTTTGAAAGTTGGACGTTTCACACGAAAACGTTGAACATTTAAAAACAAATCAATCAACTTGCGGCGTAATTTTGACAGGTTTCTTTGAACTGACGCCGCAAGTTGATTTATTTGTTTTTAAACGTTCAACGTTTTGGTGTGAAACGTCCAACTTTCAAACGTAAACAAACATGAAAAAAATCGCACGCTTAACGGTCGCTTGCAAATGGCAGTACTTGCGCAATTAGAGAGCCATAGTTTCAGACAAGATCAATTTGATAGTATAATATTTCGTATCGACTATCGACTGGTTTTTGGGTGTCTTGCAAAGATATTCTTACTTTAAACCCGAAAATGACGTTGTAGAACATAATGGTACAGCTGGACAAAGATGATGGGATATAGCCCAAACAAAGTATTTTCTGGTTACAGAGGAAGACCAAGTTTCGATATTCCTAAAGACCAACTCGAGCTTTTTTTGGAGTACAACTTTTCACTTCCCCAAATAAGTGAAATGCTTGGAGTGAGCCTCAGTACAGTCAACAGAAGAATAAGAGATTATAATCTATCAGTCACTCAAACCTACTCTACTATAAGCAATACTGAACTGGATGAAATAACACAGCAATTAGTTTCTGAATTTCCGAATTGTGGATACAGAAGAATGATTGGTTTCCTGAGATCCAGAGGTATACATGTAGAACAGTTACGTGTAAGAGAAGCAATGAGAAGGTCTGACCCTGAAGGTGTATTACTGCGATCTCTACAACTTACACCAGTTTGTAGAAGAGTATACAATGTCAAATCCCCGCTTGCACTCTGGCACTTAGATGGTCATCATAAATTGATTAGGTATGTTTTTCGTGTATTTATCTCTGGCATTATTTTATGTATCTGTTTTTTATTCATATACTGTATTTAATGTACAGTACGCAGTTTCATTTATATGATAATTACTGAGAGTTAATAGTCACCCACATGGTGGAATTCCTTTTGGAATTTCGAAATGTTGTATGGAGGAAGGAAAACTCAGTAAAGCACCTGTAGAAAAATATTTGAAGCAAGGGAGAGAACCAACAAGAAAGGGTTACACTGTACATTAAATATGAAGTGTAATAGATAATTACTGGTGATAATTATATTAAGTACTTAAGTAAATATTATTCCATCACAAGATCAAATGAGGATATGGTCTGTTTCCTCATTTGATCTTGTACAACTGTAATTCATACTGTCTAGCTACGTAGCACTAAAACTTTTGATTCCATCACAGGTGGAGATTAGTAATCCATGGCTGTATAGTGTATAGATGGCTATTCAAGAAAGATTATGTTTCTACAGTGTAATAAAAACAACAAAGCTCAAACAGTGCTTGATGCCTTTGTTGAGGCTGTTCACAATCATGGACTCCATCAAGAGTCAGAGCAGACCAGGGTTGGTTCTCTCCCTTGCTTCAAATATTTTTCTACAGGTGCTTTACTGAGTTTTCCTTCCTCCATACAACATTTCGAAATTCCAAAAGGAATTCCACCATGTGGGTGTGCCACTAATAACTCTCAGTAATTATCATATAAATAAAACTGCTTACTGTACATTAAATACAGTACAGTAGAACCTGAGTTTTACGACCACCCCTGTTGCCAGCAAAAGTGGTCGTAAACGACAGGTGGTCGTAAATGGCAGTTAGTGATGTGACGTCATGCAAGTAATATGACTAGAAAACCTGAAAACGCTATTGTTTACGACTCTATTCTGTGTTCGCTAGTCGACTAAAAGATGGCTTTATAATTTAAAACTAATATAATATTTCTTAATAAAGAAAGAAAGTCAGAAAAAGTTCGGAAAAAGCATAGTTTGAACAGAGCTTGCTGGGCGATGTGCGCGCAGTGAAAGAAAACGCAATGCGTACGACGTACTTCATCTTTGATCGCGAAAATATTTTATTTACATACAGCAATTTGATCTAAGAAACAGCCAGACTAAAATAGTAAGGAGCAACGATATATACTAATTCGTATCTAACTATGTTCGTATGCACAAAGTTATTGACGATCTTGCGTTATAAACAAAGATGGCGGATACGAAAATATAATTTTCGAACGGCGAGGTTTTCGAACATTTTCAAGCGTTGTACTGAACGTAAAAGCTCATAGACGCCTTTCATAATGGCGACCAGTCTAAATTTTCTTTTATATACATGCAAATTAGCCTTTCTGGCCTCGTTACAAAGCAATGATTCTTTGGAATTACAGACACACGAACGAGGTCAGAAAGGCTAATTTAAATGAATATAAAAGAATATTTAATATGGCTGCCATTATGAAAGAGGTCTATACGATATATTAAATCAAAGAACGTTTAATGATCTACAACATACGTAAACTATGTTAAGCTTTATGTTGTATTAGCAAAGTTATTTGTGATCTCGCACGACAAATTTTAACCCTGACAAGATGGCAGTAACAAACAAACATTAGTTCGAGCTTTTCGTTAATTTAGAAACGTTTCCCTCAACAATGTTAACGGTTTAAGGGCTTGGGATTGTCGCTAATAAGGATATTTATTATGTACTCTCAAAATGCGATCACTTATGATGAAAGTAAGCAAAACAATACTAAAAAAGCAACAAGTGCGTCTTCTTGTTTCCTGTACTTTTCGCACGTGGTCAAACTTCTTGTTTGTTGATTGTAACGTATTTCGCGTTTGGGACGCTAAAATGTGGTCGCTGATGAGACCTGTTTCCTGTATTCGCGAGCTGTCAAAATTCTTGTATGTTTACTGCAAAAGACGAACGCTTATCTCGTAAAAAGTCGTTCATGACAGGTATATATCGTGTTCGGGACGCCAAAAAGCGGTCGCTGGTCGCATTAGGCAGGTGGTCGCTCATTCCAGGTACATTTTAACTAAAATTCGTCCGTGCCAGAAAAGGTGGTCGTAAACGGCAGGTGGTCGTTAAAAGGGGTGTCGTAAAACTCAGGTTCTACTGTATATGAATAAAAAACAGATACATAAAATAATGCCAGAGATAAATACATGAAAAACATACCTAATCAATTTATGATGACCATCTAAGTGCCAGAGTGCAAGCGGGGATTTGACATTGTATACTCTTCTACAAACTGGTGTAAGTTGTAGAGATCGCAGTAATACACCTTCAGGGTCAGACCTTCTCATTGCTTCTCTTACACGTAACTGTTGGACATGTATACCTCTGGATCTCAGGAAACCAATCATTCTTCTGTATCCACAATTCGGAAATTCAGAAACTAATTGCTGTGTTATTTCATCCAGTTCAGTATTGCTTATAGTAGAGTAGGTTTGAGTGACTGATACTGATAGATTATAATCTCTTATTCTTCTGTTGACTGTACTGAGGCTCACTCCAAGCATTTCACTTATTTGGGGAAGTGAAAAGTTGTACTCCAAAAAAAGCTCGAGTTGGTCTTTAGGAATATCGAAACTTGGTCTTCCTCTGTAACCAGAAAATACTTTGTTTGGGCTATATCCCATCATCTTTGTCCAGCTGTACCATTATGTTCTTTACTTGTTGGAGCTTGTCAATAACAGGATCCACTACAACGTCATTTTCGGGTTTAAAGTAAGAATATCTTTGCAAGACACCCAAAAACCAGTCGATACGAAATATTATACTATCAAATTGATCTTGTCTGAAACTATGGCTCTCTTCGAAGAGCCTACATATTTTTCAAAACCGTGAGCAAGCCAATGGGGTTTGGGTACTAATTTTAAACGTGAGACCGCTGATGAGGCTCAGCCCGATGATATGAAGACATAGCCCAATGATATGAAGACATAGCCCGATGATATGAAGACATAGCCCGATGATATGAAGACATAGCCCAATGATATGAAGACATAGCCCAATGATATCAAGACATAGCCCAATGATATGAACTGCAATGTAATAATGTTTTTGACATGATCCACCTTTTATAGTGAACCGACGTGAAATTCAACGACTCGATATAGACGTCGATTCAACGTCGAAACAACGTCTGTTTCCGATGTCGATAACACGTCGAAAAGCAGACGTCGAAACAACGTCGATGTGAAACCATCGATGTGAAACCTTTTTCGAAACTTAAAGGTTTTAAAATAGGCCAAATTAACATAGCTAGTCTTATAAAACATTATAATGAACTCTTAGTGTACATGCAAAGTAAAGCATTTGATATTTTAACGATTAATGAAACACGGCTTGATAATAGTGTTTCAGATTGTGAGGTTGAAATCCCCGGCTATGATATTGTTAGGCTTGATCGGAATAGAAATGGGGGTGGGGTTGCAATGTATATTCGGAAAAATATACCATATATTAATCGACAAGATTTGGCTTCTCGTGCTCTTGAACTTCTTTGTATTGAGGTTAGAAAACCAAAAAGTAAACCGTTGCTAGTTGCAACATGGTATAGACCACCAAACTCAAGCCATGATTTATTTCAAAATTTCGAACAATTTTTAAAACAAGTTGATGACGAAAATAAGGAAATTATCTTAACTGGTGATTTCAACTGCAACTTCCTAGAGCGGACAAGAAGCCAAGTTACATCCAAATTACTTGACATAATGGATATTTTCCAATTACAACAGCATATAAAAACTCCGACGAGAGTTACCCCAACTACGTCCACCTTAATTGATGTTATATTAACCCATATTGGGGATAATAAAACATTAGAAACAGGAGTCATACCGCTTGGGATCAGTGACCACAGTCTTGTATATTTATGCCGGAAGCTCAGCCTCCCTAAAGAGACACCTAAAGTTGTTCTAACTAGGCAATACAAAAAATACAATGTGAATGCGTTTAATTATGACTTGAATGAAATTTTTAACTCGTACCCGATTACTTCTAATAATCCGAATGAGTTATGGACAGATTTCAAGACAAAATTTCTCAGCATTGCGGATAAACATGCGCCAGTTAAACAAAGGCGTGTTAAAAGCGAACACAAACCATGGATTACAAGCGAGATTAAGCAACAAAGTTATCATAGAGATTATTTGAAAAGGCAAGCTATTCGATTAAGATCAACATATTATGATGCAGCCTATAAAAAATGCAAAAATAAGGTAACTAACCTTATAAGAACTACAAAAGAGAACTACTTTAAAGATAAATTGAGTAATTCTAACAATAGTAAGGAAAGCTGGCAGACTATAAATGAATTATTGAATAAAAAATCTAAGACTACTCAGATCAAGCAAATTAATATTGAAGGCAAGACTGAAACAAATGATGAGAAAATGGCAGATGGCTTTAACGAATATTTTTCGACTATAGGCTGTAGGTTGGCCGAAGGAATTAAGGACAGTGACATTGATCCGCTTAGCTTTGTGACCCCCACCCACGACAATGTCTTTAATTTTAACTTTATTACCATAGAAGATGTAATAGGTGCACTAAATTTCATACAATCTAAAAAATCACCAGGACTAGATGGGATTAGTGCAAGGCTGTTAAAAGATGCAGCCCACAACATTGCTGGGCCATTGGTCAACATTTTCAATTTATCTCTTCAAACTGCTATATTCCCTGACGACTGGAAGTTAGCTAAAGTAACACCAGTCTTCAAGGAAGGGAATAAGGATGACTGCGGAAATTATAGACCAATTTCTGTAATTTCCGTTGTTGCAAAAATCTTTGAGAAATTGGTGTACCAGCAGTTAAAATCCTTTATGACAATAAACGGCATTCTTGTGGAGCAGCAGTCTGGCTTCCGTTCTCAACATTCTACGGAAACTACTCTGCTTAGCTCCACAAATGAATGGTTGTACAATATGGATAAAGGCCTGTTCACCGGAGTCTTATTCCTAGATCTTAAAAAGGCTTTTGACACCGTTGATCACACAATACTATTGGCTAAACTAGAAAAATATGGCATCCAAGGGAATAGCCTTGGATGGTTTAAGTCTTATCTCAAGGATAGAAAGCAGATTTGTTCAATCAATGGTAGGATGTCGTCTGCAAAAAATATCAAATGTGGGGTACCACAGGGTTCTAATCTTGGCCCATCCTTTTTCTTTTATACATCAATGACCTTCCAAATAGCTTAAAAGTGTCAAAACCAACACTATTTGCCGACGATACAAATCTTACCTGCGAAGGACAAAATTCTAGCGAAATTGAAACAAAACTCAATGAAGAACTTGGAAATGTTCACCAATGGCTAACAGCTAATAAACTTACTTTAAATGAAAAGAAAACCGAGTTTATGCTTATTGGTTCGAGATCTCGTCTTGCTTCAATCGAGAATAGTCCAGCTGACACTAGAAGGTAGACATCTCAAACGTGTCTACTATAAAAAGTCACTTGGCATGATTCTTGATGAGCAGTTAAAGTGGGACAAACACAACGATGCACATTGTAAAAAGATCTCAATCAATATTGCTCTCTTGAAAAGAGCAAGATCATTTGTTCCTAGGCATACATTGATAAATATGTACAATGCATTTGTTTTGCCTCACTTTAACTATTGCTCGACAATTTGGAACGATGGATCTTGTACCATAACTAATAAGCTATCAAAACTACAAAGGAGAGCTGCGCGTGTGATAACTTCAAGCACATACGATATTCGTTCCACTCAAATTTTGCAAGACCTCAATTGGTTTCCAATTGAGGTTGATTTAAAAAAGAGGGAAACAATTATGACATTTAAAGCTATAACCGGACAAGCGCCGAGTTATCTAACCGAATTATTTACTGAGTGTGAAAACAATTACTACGGTCTGAGAAGTAATAACACTAAATTTGCACTCCCAAAACCAAGGACTAATTTCCTAAAAAGAAGCTTTTCATATAGAGCGGCAAAATCGTGGAACGAATTACCTCATGATATAACTGACGATTTCAATAAGCTATCAGTTAATACTTTTAAAAGGCGACTTGAAATAACCTAATAATGGTATATTGTATTTTAAATGTTTAATTGTTTTGTATTATGCACGGCCCTTTTAAAATCAGTGATGTATATAGTTTTAATGTTAACACTGAATAGGCTACCGTGTAAAAAGAATTTTAATAAATAAATAAATAAATAAATGTTTGGTCGTGAACCGACGTGAAATTCAACGACTCGATATAGACGTCGATTCAACGTCGAAACAACGTCTGTTTCCGACGTCGATAACACGTCGACAAAGCGACGTTGTATCGACGTCGATATGTGGTTGATCGACGTCGCGACCCGATTTCGACCGAAAATCGACGTCGAAACAACGTCGTGTGCCCGTTGGGAAGATATTCTTTGGTCACAACATTGTCTTGGTGGCAGAAATCCTGGAACTCTGTTAGATACTATGCTGTTTTTAATTGGGAGATGCTTTGCATTACGGGGCGGGAAAGAACATCGTGGATTGCAGTTCAAGGTGGTCATTCACATTCGACCTTGATCGAGCTGAAAATAAAGACGACAAGGCAAAAGGCAAAGAGGGTGGGCCCAATTCAATGGGATGGGAAGACAAACGAAAACGCATAATATCTCGAAGCAAACCGGGCTGTTATATATATACAAGGTGGGTACTGATCCCCGAGGTAATACACCCGACCTGGTTAACCGGAAACAGCGTACACCTTTTACACGTTAACTTCCTTTATTATTAATAATAAATACATTTAACGATCTCACACGGTGATCAACTACATCGCAATGACGAACGTCACAAGCTGGTTTTATCAATGAGACACACTTACAGTACTATGTTGCCCGCTGCAGATCGGCAGGGATGGAGACGGTAGCCGGTTGCACCGACCGCGATGCATGCTGGGGCTCCTGGAAAGGATTCAGGACTTCAGAATCCTAAACGGTACCCTCTCCAATGAGCTGCCTCCAACCTCGCAACGCGGGGTTGGAGAAAGGTTACCGTTTAACCTCCTCCAAATTAATTGTCTCCAACCCCTGCCAGCAGCGGGGCAACACGAAGGAATGTGTCCGGAGCAGACGGAATATAACGAAGATACGCTTGACTAGTCCAGCGTGCTAAAGCCTGAATGAGGTGATCAGGAACACCGGCGGCTGCTGCAGCCGTGGCTGCACCGATGCGAAAGCTATGCGACGAATAGTTCCCAGTGAACCCTGTCTGCGCTACGATGTCACAGAGGTAAAAATCGACGTGCGCGGGGGGAGTTGACTGCTGTCAGACCACAAGAACAAATGACCAAAGCCGAACCGCGAAGAGCAAGAAAAATTCTCGAGAGCCTGGACAGGACAGAGGTGGTTTGAACTCCGACCAATGTACACGTGATGACCAGCGCCAAGGGGGTCGGTCTTGGACATCGTGGACGGGTGACCAAGAAGAAACTACTACCGCTGGGGTCCTAGGAAGCCAAAAAAAAGCGAGATTGCAAGCTGCCCAAAACATCACGGAGTCGAAGCTTGGATTCGCGGTAGCAAGGATACGATGAATAGCGCAAAGGATGTCGAGAGTGATAGGCCGGCGAGGTACGCGGGAACTCGCGCGCGACGCTTGATTCCCTAAAGGACCAGACGTAATCGAGGCTTGTTGAGCGTTGGATCTTCGTAGCCCAAATCAATGTGCAAGGACGGCGAACAGAAGCGAGGTACTCCGCCACCGTCGAGATGCATAGAAAGATTTTTGTCGCGAGAGGAACCGGAGTTGAGGATGGCGACAACGGCGCGATTATCGCAGAGGAATTCGACTTGAGGCGCTGCCATTGATTACCCCAAAGATGAGCAGCGACAAGAATTGGGAAAAGTTCCAGAGCAGTAATGTTGGTAGTAGGTACCGACGGCGGCAGAGAACGGACGGAGGGCATGCGGAAGAGACTGACGCCATCCAAGAGCGGAGAAAAAATCCAGCCACCTGGCCAGGTCGCGGCGAAATTCCAGGTTGAGGCGAATAGGGTGATGAGGTGAGTGGAACGCGCACAGTAAATCCCCAAGCGGCGTAAAATGGAACGACCAGGAGGAACTACTCTGCATACGTGCTGGAGGGAGCCGATCAACGACTCGAGTGCTTTACCAGTGCACGAACACCATAAACGGCAGGGGGCAGGCACAACGAGGCCTATGAGCGGTTTAACGACAGCGACCATATTTGCGGGCTCACGGAGAGCCGACCGACGAAGCGGGCTGGCCGACAGCCATCGCGGGCTCACGGAGAGCCGACAGACGAAGCGGGCTGACCGACAGCCAAGGTGAGCTCACGGAGAGCCGACCGACGAAGCGGGCTGACCGACAGCCATCTCGGGCTCACGGAGAGCCAGGCGGGATATGACTCCGATTAGCACCAATATTACATTGATTACACACACTCGTTTAACAGCTATATGTACCCTAACATGACGTATCTTAACCCTAACATGACTTAACATGACGTACATGGCCGGCGACGGATGAAGCAGACTGACCAGACACTAGAATGCAGGCTAAAAAAAAAACACAACAATACACACAAACACACCGCAAAAAAAAATCCGACACATAATGCGTGCTCGAGTCAGAAAACAACATGTAAATTCAGAACGGAGCGAGATAGAATTAATAGACTGATTAGGCAATCAGTCCTGTAACAAACATCTAGAAGAAAAAAAAACCCAACAAAAACCGAAAGAAGGCACGCTAAGTGAACAGAAAGCGGAAATCATGTTACTACAAGAGCTAGAGCATAACGATTACAGGAGCTGCGAACGTTGGCTGTCACTTTGGCTAAAAAATCCGATTTGCGGAACCACTTGCGCGGCGATTGAGAGGGCGTGTCCGACGAGTTGCGCAACGAGGCGTCTCGAGACGACCGCCACAGCTCGGAAAGTCGCATGAGTGGCGAAAGCGACATTGACGATAAGCAGAAGAGCACCGTCCAGACTTCCAGGTATGGCATATTATCGCCGAGGAAGGAGAACCGCGAGCTTCGAGCATAGAGCCAGCACAGGCGATAAGAGGCGTGTCTCGAGTCTCCGTCGTGAGAGTAGGCTAATCGTAAACACTGAGCATGCGCAGGCGTCGTTGAAACGCGTCGTGATTATACGACGCGGCGTTTTAACATCATTTAGCGTTGTCGTAGATTAGACTTCGAAAACTGTTCACATCTTAAAGCTAAAAGGTGAATTTTAATGAAGTTTCAATATCTTTTTTCACTTATATGCTTACAATATAAGGGAAAGCGGAAGTGTAGCCGGCACTGGAGATGTACAATTAACTCTGGATATTCATATTTGACCAATCGTTGCGCTTCACAGCAGCAACATCCCGTCGATAGGCTCGATCGTACGACCACCATGCGGAGCTCGGAAATCGTTGAGCTGTGCGTGAGATGAGCAATTGGTAGCGGAGCAAGTCTGATAACCGCGAAGGCCTAAAGGTAGCCTGCGTAGCAGACGATGTTTGGGGTGGGGGAAGGTGGTGGGGGGGTGGGGTGGGGTATATACACGGGACGCGGAATACAGCGAGGCGGAAAAACCCGCGAGGCAGGCTAGCCCCACCTGCATCCAGGTCACGATATCGGTGATGGGCTTGCGACGCTTTTGGGGGCGGATGACCAGCTGGTCGACTAGCAGCTTCGTGTTCGGCGTGATCTTCTAAAGCGAGGACAGTTATACAAAGTCACCAGAAACAATAGCCGAGACAAGTTTAGTTGACACCGGTGTGAAAAAAACACGGCGAGTGGAGCTAAAGCCTGGGAGCGAGGGGAAAACAGCGAAGAGGTAAAAAACCCGGGTTAACCACCCGGCCCAACAATATGGTGTACCTGAGAGCTGTTGATTTGAAATATTAGCCAAACCAGAGCAAACCAGGAGGAAGATTGGCATGGCTGTGTCACAGGGGACGAAAAAAAACGCTTGGCCAACAGATGAGGGCACCGACTGCCACGGGAATCGTGGAGGGAAACCAATGGCCGAAGGATGGAGTAGTGGTCGTCGAACTCGAAGCCGAAGATAGCTGCAAGGGATTCGCTATTTTGCTCCTTCTTCCTCGAGTTAACGTTGGAAAACCGTCGAAGCGAGATGAGGCAAAGCGACCGAAGGAAGGAACGAGCCAGGTGGGAAAAAAGGCGACGTTGCCATCGATAGCGGACGAACCAGAGAAGAAGCCAGGCTACGTGAAATCGAAGAGCCATACGAAGGCGAATTAAGCGACAGAGATGACAGGACCAGAAAATTACAGCAGACGACGAATCAAGCAACAACTGTGGTAGGAGAAACCGCCGAGATGGAGGGAAGAGACATAATATCTTCCAGTGAAAAAGACGACTGAATGTTCCGCATAGACGAAGTATATGAGCTCGAAGACAAACGAAAACGCATATCTCGAAGCAAACCGGGCTGTTATATATATACAAGGTGGGTACTGATCCCCGAGGTAATACACCCGACCGGGTTAACCGGAAACAGCGTACACCTTTTAGACATTAACTTCCTTTATTATTAATAATAAATACATATATTTTTAATGCTAATAACATGGGCTAGTTCCTGACACTCTTTGATTTCGGTTTAAAGCTTTATTTCAAAAACTGCAGTAACAAATTTGAATAGTAGGTGAAAATTCAATGTTTTAAGTTAATAATTAAGGTATTAAACCTCAATAATTCATTGTCAATGAAATATATTGAAATTTGAAGAGTGTCAGGAACTAGATAAAGTCATTAGCCATTAGCATGCCAAGTACCAACCTTGTACATCAAATATTAGAAAAGTTATAGTGTCACAAAGATTCCCCATGATGGCGAAATCGTTGAAAGCAGAAAATGCCATTTAAAAGTTTAGTTTAATGTTTTTCCCCTTCAGAAACGTTTAGAAGCCACCTGCTTCATAGGTGATGATGCTGAGGATTCTCATCGGTTGACGCAACATGATACAGCGATGCCTTTATGGCCTTGGCCATTTTACCAACATCATCCAGATTTTCTCTTATGGCCAAACCATAATAGTTCTGCAGAACATCAACTTTGCCATCAGTGAGCCTACCTCTACCAGCCAAGCCTTTCCCATCATCAAGTTTAACACCTTTGTTGGCGTTCTTCAATTTTCGCAACCGATTTCCAACGCGCTTTTGCACATGTCCGATGCACTCCAATTTATTGGGTATGCAGTCATCTCCATATGGCTTGCTTTGAACAATAGCATTGTACGTTGACGAATCACCATCTCCAAGCATGTCCTTATACTTGAGCCCTCTTGTAGTGAGCGACCGTTCGAATATCCGCAAAGCTCCAGTCGTTTCCATGCTGCCGGCACTTCCTGCATGGTTGATTTTGCATTGGTGAGAGGCTTTCCATATCTTGGGTCATTCATCTTTTCCCCCCACTTATGACATTGTTGGCACTTGTCAGATAACACTTCGACATCCAGGCACTTCTTGGTATCCAGGGATATTATTGTGACGATGCCATTGTGAGATGCATGACCCCTCTTCTGCCAAGTACCATCTAAGGATATTCCGCATTATCCAGCACCATTCGCACTCATCTCCCTAACAGTCACAGCATTGCTCACCATGCTATCATTGGCTAACTGCTTCACTGTGGGCAAAAGCTTTTCATTTTGTATCTTGGTGAAGATCCGGCACGATGGTGGACAAGGCATATTCATGATCTTGCTGAAGGTTGTCATGGCAGTGTGTCCTCGACCAATTTCCCTGAAAGCCAGGATCGCTCTGACATTTACTTCATAAGAAGGGCCTTGTTTCTTTGATGTGTTGAAACAATACTTCCACTCACACTCCATACTTTTACATTGCAAAACAATGTAACTGGAAAAGCCATTCTTTTTCTTCCTGTCACGATGATAATCCATGTCACCTCCACACTCAGGACATTTCAAAATGTCATCGAAAACACCAAATAGCACCGACAAATCCATAAATACTGTGCCTTCCTTAATACTGGTGTCCACATTTCCCGAAATATCACCCAACTTGGCAGTATTTTCGCCGATTTTCATCGCAGAAGGTCCAGGGCTTTCATAACCAGGTCCGCCATCTTTGATTTTTTTTGCCTTCTTTGATGTCTTTGATGGTGGATTTCTAGGCTTTCTCTTTCTATTCTTAGTATTTCCCATTTATTTACTCCAAATTAATATCAGAGAAACAAAAGGACTGTACTACAACACTAAGAAATTAACTTTTCGCCTTAGAAATGTAAAAAAAAAGAGATATTTGTAGCGGATTTTGCACACAACGTGAGAATCGATCACGAGTATGCTATAAAAGAAAGTGCGTTGCCATGGCTCCCAAAGGACCAATCACAGGAAAAACCAACGGAAAAACCTTTAAATAACATACACCAAAGGGAGAAATTGAAAAAACCTTTTTTGAGTGAATGAATCCTGTGAATTTTGGCTGAAAACACGTTGCTACGGCGTTGCTAAGGAGTTAATTTTAGAGTAAGGCATCTTTGAAGGCAAATTTGTCATAGAATAATATTTTTGGGGGGAAAAAGAGACATGTAGCCCTAAATCATAATAGTAAAAGTATCTAAATCGAAAAAAAAATGTTTTTTCAAAAATTTTTTAAAGATCACTTTCAAAAGGTGAATGACCACCTCAAACAGCTGTTATTACGTTTCAAAACTGTACGATGCACATTAATTCTTTCAACATCTGATTGATTTGGTTACGAATATGGAGATGATTGTGTGATTGAGCTGTAAATTAAAGTGTTGTTTTGACGTTTTGTAGTTTGCATATAGTTAATTATATTCTTCGGGATTATATATATAGTCCCAGGGACTATATATATAATCCCAGCTACCTATCATGTAGATCAGCTAATCAGTACATTAACCCCTATTTCCCCCGGGACATTTCAAAAGCCGCCGCCAGTTTTTCAAAATGCTCTTTTGTTCTTAGCAGGTTTCTTCTTCAGATAGAACCCTCAAAAGAACAAAGAAAACCGATTTCATCGTGATTTAATAATTACAAAGTCTTTTAGTTGGGAAAGCTCATGAGATTTATGCACAGCTTTCGTTAGATATAGCTTTGGAATATGATACTGTAAAGGAACTAATTGTTAAGGAGTACAAGTTGGTCTCTGAGGCATATCGAAATTTTGAAAAACGAATAGGCAGACCTATTTGGAATTCGCTAGAGAGAAAGAGCAATTGTTTGATTGGTGGTGTGCCTCTGAAAAGTCTGATAAGGATCATGACCAATTGAGACAATTGATTTTGATTGAAGAGTTTAAAAGATGCACTCAGTGATATGTGCATATTTAAATGAACAAAAGGCAACAACCTTAACAGCTACCGTGCGTCTGGCCGACGATTTTATTTTTTAACACCCAAGGTTTCATATGTCTAGGTAATAATTTTTCATCATTTGATAGCAAGCGTGTGTTTGGTGCCAAGAACCTGTCAAAGGAAAATTCAGACAATTTCACTGCTGGTGCTAAAAATTTCAAACCACCTCAAAGATTTGAACCACCTTCTCAAAGCAAACCTTTAAACTCTCCTTTTAACAACATAGTTTGTAGTTACTGTAGAAAAATGGTTATTTAATATCAGATTATTACAAATTGAAACGGAAACAGCAAGGTGAAGTAAAACCCAATGGCTGTACTTCAAAACAGTCCATGGGTGACAATCTCCAGGAGACATCTGGTATTTAGCCATTATCTTTCTTATGAGGTCAAGTCCTCTTTTGACTCTATTATGGAAGCCTTTCTACCATTTATTCGTAATAATTTCGTATCAGATACAAGTGATCTGCCAAAAACTGTTCCAATTAAAATTTTGAGAGATAATGGAGCTTCCCATTCTCTTTTGATGGCAGATACTCTACCATTTTCTCCAGAGTCTTGCTCAGGTAAGAATGTTTTGATTAGAGGCGTTAATTCTGATAGGTTCAGTTCTCACCCCCTCTACACAGTAAATTTGTCATCAGATTTAGTGTCTGGTCCCATACTTTTGGTTATTAAAACGACTTTACATTTCACGGGAATTCATCTACTTCTTGGCAATGACCTTGCAGGTGAGAAGGTAGTTGTTAACATAATTGTGACTGATAAGGCCAAAAAAATATATACCTGTTTCCCATTTCATGCTGAAAAAAATAGGGTAGGTCGGTTTTCTTTTTTTTTTTTCTTTTTTTTTCCCCAAACATTGCATGGATGAACAATAGGTTTTACCAAACCACAAAACCCATGTTGATTCAATGTAAGTAGTATAGAGAGTGGGGGTACGAGCTCAATCGATGTTAACCGTGAATATAATTACCGAAACATCACCAAATTTATGTCAAACCACGGCTCGACAAAATTCGCTGTCATTTCGGTAATTCTATATTCACGTATAACATCGAATAAGCTCGTACCCCCACTCTCTATACTACTATGGCGGTCGTTAATCAAGCTAGACACCCCTCACGTTTTCTACTCAATTGATGTCAAACACATGCGAGACTAGCGAAACAATACCAAATTTATACCAAATCGCGATTTTCGCTAAATTTGGTCACATTTAAAAAAATAGAAAGTGTCCGTTTCAACATTTTCACAAATTTATGTCGAGTCACATTTAGAAAAAGTTTTATGTCGTCTCATCATTTTCGCATTTTTGTTTGACCGACGCGTTCTACTATTGTTCCAATTCACACGCGAAAAAAAACCCCACTAGATTATGATTCTAGTGACGATGTTTAATAAATTTCAGCGAGAAAGCCACTAGAGTCTAGTGGTAGTGTTAAATAGATTTCATATGCGAGTGCTCTACCTGCTACACGAATCAAGGTCACCTGTTGATGTTGCTAACAACAACATTCCATTGCGAATAGCAACTACGACTTTTTAAAAAAATGTTTTCGCTTTGAAAAAATATTTTCGTTTTAAAATATTTTTTTCAAAAAGTTGTGGTTGCTATTCGCAATGGAATGTTGTTGTTAGCAACACACGTACAACCACCTGCTGTCGTGCAAGGTGTAGTAGTGATGGATAACGTAGCCAACGTTGTGTTGTCAAAGGAGAGACTGGAGGTTTTGTTATTAAAAGAGAAGAGAGTCAGAAGGGCTGCAGCGAATAAAAGAAGAAATCTGAAGAAGAGGATTAGCGAGCTTAACACGAAGTTGATGACAACAGAGGCGGAGATCGCTGACCACGAGAGGAGAATCACAATGTTTGAAGAAGGGGTGAGGAGCAACCCATCGCCACCATGCTAAGACTGTCTAACTTTGAGCGTACTCGTTGTGATTGTACACTATAAATATCGTGAATAAAAAACCGTTGTGTGAATGGACTCGCGCGGTTGTTATGAGACCACCTGCTAGCATGCAAATTAGTCCGCTCGCTCAATATTTTCAGTGTCTGCCACCTCACTTCTAAAATGATGATCATACACGTATTTCGACGTTGTGATTCCTCCCGACAACAAGCCCAAGAAAGGCACGTACGGTGTCACAATCGCGACAATGCTCTCAACGTCTTTTTTTAATAACGGGTCTTTTTGTAGTTCGTCATTTAGTTCGTCAGGATTCTCTATAGCGTTCAACCCATCCAGTAAGCTAGCGAATTTGCTGATTAACAAGTCAGTGAGAAAAGCGTTTGCAATTTCCGTTCTCTTCAACTCATATTGGTGCCATATCTTGTCGATAACCTTTGCGGACGCTTTTTTAATGTACGCTTCAGATTGGCTCACCACACCATCACCAGACAGTCTAATAAGTTCGGATCTCCTAACGTCAATGTTGTCTTCCACAGTCGAAGTACCATCAGTGTCCTCAACTAATTCCTCAATCGTGGGGTTTTCTTCACTTTTGCGTTTCACCATCACGCTATTACTTATACCCATATTTTATTGCGGAATAACAACTTCGTGACTGTATGGATAGCGCAGTGAGATTTCAAGTCTAGCGTACTTATTATTTTTTAGTGCGGTCACAATCGCCGACACTTCTTCTTTGCTAATGTCTCCAAGGTAATCGTCAATAACAACCTTCATATCACTTCTGCTCGGACAGTAGAAGCAAATAAGCTTACTAATGTTTTCTCTATACGGTTTTGCGATCGACGTCAGTTGTTGTGTGATGACAATAACGCTCAACATAAAATGTCGCGCACTAAAAGCCAAGTTGACCAATTGACTAGTCCTATTCTTGACGTCCTGCCCACTTGCACAGTCGTCCAACACAATCAGAGTGTTAGTGCCTTTAAAAACATTTGTTACACACTTGAGAACAGCGTCAACACTATCCTGCGCACAGTCTATCGCTAACACGTCAGGGTCGCGCACATATTTCCAATCTTGATACGCTTTGTTCCACTCAAAAGTAGGACAAATCAACACAATGTAGTCAAACTTACCGCGATACTCAGACTCCAATGTGTTGAGCAAGTAATGCGTCTTACCACAAGCTGTCATCCCAACAATTAGCGCATTAAACGGTGTCTCCATTAAATTGCGTTTGATTTAATACTGGATTGATTGCAGCCCATTATTCATAAAGTTGACCAACCCATCACTCATCACGAACACCCTGCACATAACATTTGCAGTCGTCACTTTCTTAGTGATCTCAAGAAGCACGCCGGATTGTGTGTTCACAATTTTTTTACCAGTGGCGACGTTGTAATTATCTTGAACGCTCCTCAAGTCAATGACTAACGCAAAGCCATCTTTATAGAACTTTTGTATGGTCATGAACTGAGCGTGTTCCTCCCCCAACCCAAACAATCGTTTCGCTTCTGCATAGAACTTCGACTTTGGGATGCCTTGTGAGTACACGCTATTTGGCACACCTTCAATTGTGACTCTAACACTCTCGATATTCGGATAGAGAAACTCCTCACTGTCTGTTCGCACCTTATTCGTGAATAGCAACACAATCGCCTTTATGCTTTTTCTCGGTAGATTAACATTCTCGTTCACAATGGTCGTGCCTTTATCCCATTCAGTGGTTTTCATCAACGTGACGTGTTCGTACGACAAACTACGACCACTCGCATAGCCTGACGCTATTTCATCAGAGAGCTCCTGGTTATCGATCGTCTCATACTCAAGCTCGAGGTTCTCCAGAGTGTATCCACCCACACTACTACCGGATTGAGCTATCATGATGTCTGTGGCCTTCGGAAGTGTGATCACATACTGCAAGTTGTTGTTCATGCTAAAAGGAGCGTACAACCCGTGGTCATTCATAATCTTACCAAGCTTAATCCGCTGTTTTGTTCCAATCACACCAAACATCAACGCGTCACTAACTTTAGCAACGTTCCCACTTGTCGCACCACTCACAGGGCGAAAATAGAGAATTAAGGGACCTTAAATGTTCATTAAAGTATAAGTATTGAATCATTTAATGAGCCTTTAAGGGCATACTTAAAGATATTAAGGGAAACTATACTTGACATTTAAGTGATCACTTAAAGTGAATTTATGAAGCATTTACTGGCACCCTTAAAGTTTCATTATTTTATACTTAAACTTACATTTAGGTATCTTTAATTCATAACCTTAAATTCCATGTAAATATAGATTTAAGTATACTTAAAGTGCATTAAATATCTTAAATGTTAACAATCTCGATATAAAATTTACAGGAACTTTAATTGTTTCCAGTAAATGTGAGCTAATTGTAGATTTAAATAAAACTTAAAGTGGCTTAAATCTTCAGTTCACAATCGCGATATAAAATTTACAGTAACTTTAATGGTTCCTTATATTCTCTTAAAGCTACATTTCGCGTGGCTTAAATTTCTAAGGCTATTTGTTTCTTCTAAAGTTATCGCCACAAGGCACAATTCGGGGACAACAGTAGGCATTTGCACATAGTATTTATTGAAAGTTAAAACAATATGCTATTTACATCGTCAATATTCCCTTAGGCCTACCTGTAGTTCAAACGTCGAACCTTTAATGTGCCGAATCTAATTTTAATGATCTCAATCCTTTGTCTGATGAGCTCATTTGCATTATATATTCGGCATATGAAAAGTTCGACATTTGAACTAGGCCTTATGAACAAATTAAACCGTTTGGAATAAATTAAGTCATTAAGATGGTCAAGGTATCATTGCCCTGAACTGCAGATTCAAAAGTCATAAAAAATTAAACTGTAATATCCGTCGTGCAAAATTGTTTATTTCCCTGCCCAACCAGGGAAATTCTCTGGAACTGAACGCGTAGATGGATTATCGTCGTCGTGGCGTGGAAGAATTCTATTTTTGGCTCTCTGGGTCAAGTGATTGTGGTACGCGTTATCCAGATCCTTTTTTGATTTTCTTAACCTATCGCTTTCCCAGGAAAGTTTCTTGACGTTGTACCCGATAACTTTTGCGTCCCCATTTCCGTCATCTGCTATTACGCTTTCATCACTCGACATTGCGTCTTCTACCAATACTTTAGCCACTCTCGCACGCTTTCTCACCGACCAATTTAGCTTTTCAAGGGCTATTGTCCTTCTCATGAGTTTCTGAACATAGAAAAAATATATATATAATTAGCAACAGTACAATATGAAACATTCACATACTTATTAATAATTCATAAGAAAAATACAAAATAAATAAATATTTAATCAGTAACTAGAAATCAGTTCTAGAACATGAATACATTTAGCAAACTTTGATGCGCTTTCAACTCGCTTCTCTGTATTTATAATCAGTTCTAAGAACAGTTCTTAGGGGTGTGCGAACTATTACGTATACCACCGGTCCACCACTAACACAAAACAACCGGAAATGTCCAGTACTGTTACAGTTGTCAGAGTGGAAAATATTACATACATACATAAACACATACACATTCATTCATTCATTCATTCATTCATTCATTCATTCATTCATTCATTCATTCATTCATTCATTCATTCAAAGATAATATACATGTCATACATCTCGTTTCCTGCAATTCTTTCTACAGGTTTTCTTGTGTGCCTGATACTTTCCCTCCTTTTCCTTCTTCTCTTTTTCGTGTAGAGAAATAAAATATCGTTTCATCACAGCTATAAAACAGCAATTTGATATATTATAAATTATGGTGACAATTATAAACAATCCCAATTACATTTGATGTAATTAAGTACTGTAGCTCTTTTATAACAACTGTAATGTACAATACATGTACAACAACTTCATTCAAAAGGAAAATATAACATCAAAAACTTTTGCAGGGAGAGTAGTTTCATATTTTCTGTGTATGTTAACAAGCTGAGCAAGGACCAATGAAGACAGACCTTTACTAGTCCCCTACAGCTCAAGGGGCCAATGTAACACAAATTGCAATATTCCAAAGCTACTAATTTAAATAAGGAGGGCGATTACATGAAGCTAGTCTAATCTCAGACCGGTCTGCATTTGTTAATTTCAATACCTGTTTACACAAGGCTGGTCTTGCAATCAGCCTTGTTTAGTTTCAAATACAGTTAACTAAGGCCAACACCCTCGGGACCCACCTTTATGAGATGTGTCTGTCTTCGACAGATTTATAACAGTAAATAATATATACAGTATAAGCATTCGAGAAAAAGTGTCCGGCTTAAAGGTGTCCACCTTAGAGGGGTGTCCGCTTATAGAGAGAGGGTTAGGAGTGTTAAAATTTTGCTTAGTTTCAATGTTAGGCATAACTTCATGGTAACATGTGGCTGGAACAAGCCCAGTGTTCCATTTGTAATTTTGTATTTTTTACATTATGTATATTGTGTAATCATTAAACACAAGCTCTGAATATGGGCTGTTCTGCAATCAGATTGGTTCTCTACTAGTAGGATAATATTTAACAATTAGACGAGTCCGAGTTGTCTATTTAACAATTAGAAAGCGAGTCTAAAGTTGTCTATGAGCGAACAGTCAATGAAGGCGAAGCCTGAGTTGACTATTTGCTCATGGACAACGAGGACGAGTTGTCTAATTATTTTAGTACAAACAAATTAGTGGACTACTTTAAATCATGCATTCTCCAAAAAATTATCAAAAAACTCATCTGAAACCTCCCCAAAACGAGAGTTTTATGCCATTGTTTTGAGCACGTTTCCCAAACGTTGTCTATCAAAAATAGACAATGGTTGAGTAGCCAATCAGAATGCAGCATTTGTAATAGACCATGGTCAGTTCCTACTAAGAGCAGATAGTCAACGAGGGCAAAGCCCGAGTTTGTACTATACTATCTACTCATAGACAACGAGGGTGAGTTGTCTAATTGTTTTAGTATAAACCAAAACAAATTAACACAAAGCAACTAACTTATAAAGAAATTATTCAAAAAATTTGTCAAAACTCACTTTAAATGTGACTCCTTTTGCTACTAGTGGTCTATCGCTAAGAGACAGTGAGTATAGTCTGCTCACTGTCTATTCGTGATAAACCACCAGCAGCAAAGAGTCGCATTTCAAAAGAGTATTAACAAGGTATTGATGAGATTTGGATAGTTTTTCTATAAGTTTTTTATTCATTTGATAATTTGTTTTGGTTTATACTAAAACAATTGGACAATTCGCTCTTGTTGTCTATGAGTATGAACCGATAGTAAACTCTAACTTCGCCGTAGTTAACTATCTTCTCATACACAACTCGGTTGCGAAATCTAGAAAAATAGCTTCCAGATTCACAGAATTAAATGAAAAAGAAATTCAAGTTTTACTTGAAAATAGTACACCAATAGTCCAGAGCTTGTGTATATATTATAATAAAACAGTTATTTCACTCACTCATGTTGTATATGGCTGATATCCGATTTGGTGCTAACATGCCTCATACGAGTCATACCTATATCAGCTATCAGTTCATACACACCGGAAGTTCATGGAATAACTGTTAATTATATGGTAAGATTTATTACAATATGGGACTCACTTACTTGATGTTAGTTATTGTTACAGATAACAGGATTTTATTATAAAATAAAATAAAATAAAAATAAAATCCTGTTATCTGTAACAACTAACATCAAGCATTTGTAATTTTTGCTGGTGAAGTCATTATAATAGGATGGGTACATTACTGCAAGCAGTTTAGTGTGCACAAGTATGTTGCTGATCAAGTGATCTGTAATAGCACTGGGCACAGGACCCAATAACTTAGAATTGTGGTGTGAAAGTAAAAACATAACAGTAACCATCATGATAAACCGAATCCTAATTTTACCAATTTGTCCAAATCCCAAAGCATACAAAAATGTACACCAAGCACATGATACTGTAGTGTATGCCAGTCAATGACACACTTGTACATGCTAAACATGCAAACTGCAAAGTCTAACCAATATATAAATGTATTATGTTATGTACAATATTATATAAACTTTACCACTTGTAATACTCACTTTCAATCTGCAATGGACACCATGGGGTTTTTTCGGCTCCCTGGTATTGCAGCTGTACCTCCGTAATAACAGTTTCCATGACAGCTTTGTTGTCATGAGAATGAATACTAAAGTTAAAGATATACAGACAATATGTTATAAAGATACAGTATTGTAACTAGTATATCAATAATACAAGTACAGTACATGTTTATTTAAAGTGTATATTATGAAATGAAAATTTTTATGATTGTATATGAAAGAACGCTGAAATTAATGAAAAATGGCTTTTACATGCCTTTTATATCTTCTCGCGTTCTTGAGTTATAACGTTTTATGTAATTTGAACTATGCCGTCACAAGTGTGACACAGTGTGCCATTTTTCATTAATTTCAGCGTTCTTTGTGGCTATGTACAGCCTGAATATACACCTGTGTATTACAGGTGTATATTCAGGTTTTACATCTATTTACCAAAATCCTAACCCTAACACTATTAAACCTTAACCAAAATACTAACACTAATCAAAATACTAAACCAACCAAAAAAAACAATGCAGAAAAGGCAAACTAATTTTTATCAAACTCGACCGGAAATCGCGGGTTTGGCAACGAACGCCTCCACTTCGTTATTTATTTAAATAATACAACAGGTCATTTACAGAAAATACTGTAGCCACATTTCTGATTTCCCCCATGGCCCCATGGAGGAAATTCCAAATGGTCTCATATAGGCAGCCCAAACAAAATTTTACCTTTCCATCACTTGAAATGCTTGGAAATCATCCCGTTGACACAATGTTTTGTACACACTTTTCGTAACTCTCTGTAGAAATAGATATTAAAATTATACACAATATTAAAGTGCGCGGTTAATACTTGGAGGCTGAGCACTAGTCAAGAAAATCCCGCTAATTTTCAATATTTGGTAAAAGAATAATGACAGTAACTAAAATTGTAGATTTAACATGAGAATTCTCGTTACAAACATCGTGGGGGGAGAATTAAAACAACAATCACATATAGCAAGTATCGTTCTTTTCTATCCGCGTGCGAAAAAGCGACCTATTTTTAACTCTGCGCGCGCTGCAGTGCTGATATTCAAATACAACCAAGCACTATAAATAATAAAACCAAGACATACAGTGTTGAGTGTACTTGAGACATCAACAACTGGTAAATATATTGCAAGAGTTAATGGCTATAATTACAGTCACTACTCACACTGGCACTGCTCTCGAGAAACAATCAGCAAGCGAGAATATATTTAATAAAAATTATTAGATCATTGACTGACTAAGTCTAACAGCAATTTATTGACCTACCCGACATTGTGCAGGAACGTTTACGTTCTGGCTTCTTTTGCGTTTGCCTTTCACCAGCTTATTGGTAACCGCTTCTTCTAGCTTTCGCTCTAAGCTTTGATAAGCATCGCGGCTTTCATTCTCCTTCTTCTTTAGCTCCTCTTGAAGGGCACGGTTGCCTGCAGTCAAATCCCTATTCGAGCGCGCAATTTCCTCAAGAAGAACAAGCACTTCATCCTGACCATGATTTCGAATTGGTGTTCGCGCAAGAACACTAGTACTCGGCGACGAGGAAGAAGCCATCTCTGTGTTTCATTCAACTATTATATATTGGAGTTTAAAGCTAAAACGAAGACGAGTCAATATCGAACTCTACCAAGCGCCACAACTGACCGTTGAAAATTGGCGCGCGACGTTTTTATACAACATAGGTACATCAGACCCCTTGGATACCAAGTATCGATATGGTAAGGTAGCCGGGGGTAATGCAATTGTAATCGAATTTTTACTGCTTTTTAGCTATGATTGCCCTATAGGATATATTTTGTAAACCATGTGTAACCATGTGCAGAAGATATTTAGTTAAATAATAATGATTTAAATCACAAGTTTGTCTATACCATGGAACAGACTTTATAGTGGTGCTTTACTGCCGGCCATCTGCCATCTACAGCCACTTCCGAAATCATAACAAACGTACTTTGAACCTCAACTTGAAACTTCCCGCCAAAATAGAGTTAATTGAATATTAATGTCTGTTAACTATGATATTCCTATAGAATATATTTTGCAAACTTGTGTAACCATGCGCGAAAGATATTTGAGTAAATACAATTATTTAAATCACTAGTTTGTCTATATCATGGAACAGACATTTATGTACTGTGACGTTGGCCATCTGAAACTTCCGGAACCATCACAAATGACTTTGAACCTCTGCTTCAAAATTCCCGCCATAACAGAGTTGAAATGGAGGGAAACGAGTCAATTTCAAGTTCAAGGATGTCTAACTGCAATGCAAACGGGATCGCTGTTGGTAAGTGTAGCCAAGTTAATGCGCCTTTACGGTGCTCATTAACATATCGTGCGAGCGGCATTCCGCTTGCTGACGGCAGGCTATGCCAAAACCAGCATTCTGAAAGCAAAGCAGTCAACATCAACGACGCAGCATGTAGACCTTCTACCTCTAGCAAACCAGCTAGATCAAGAAGTACTGAAAAAATGAGAGAGAAAAGACTTCGACGTAACAAGAAGAAGAGAGAATCGTTTAGACATTTAAGTCGCAAAGAACGAAAGGAAAAATTCTCTCGAATTCCAAAGCAGACAATCACAGGGCTCGAAGATAAACTTGTCAAGGTACAACAACAGTGTAGTTATGAGAAAAGGCTCTCGGCATTTTGTTGGAACAATTATAAAGAAGAGAAGCAGAAGAAGTTGAAAACCTACAGGTATCAATGTCATCTCTTGATTTTAAGTTCTTCTGGATGTGTTCTCTGTTGATGTATATACAGAGTTTTATAATTACATGTGTCACGTACAGTATTATATTATACAATTACAGCTTATTGTATATTGATCAGTTGTTAATTTTAATATTATGCTAGAACTCCCAGGAAGCTTGAACGCGAGAATTTGAAAGAAACCAGTGACCAGTCATCAATTCTTGGGAAGGGTTCCTTTGGAGTTTGTCAAAAGATGCACTATAGAGAGATTATGGTTGCTGTCAAGACATACCATGACTGTGTTGATACCAATTCCATCTCCTGGGAAGCAAGTGTTATCAATAACTTTGATCATCCAGGTAATCAATATTTTGCATAGTTTTTTCAAGGAAATATAGATAGCGCTCATATTAATCATTACAGTAATTTTTTGGGTCGTATTTATTCAAGAGAGGTGCTTATTCTGCTTATTGTGGACTGGAATTCAATCCCGGGTAACTCAAACAGTACTGGAAGTCTGTATCCAGGTTGAATTTCAGCCCGTAATGAAATCCTTGCCATGTGATGACAAATTAGTTGTATTAACCCACATTTGTTTGCAAGGCCATGCTTAAATTGCAGTTGTCCTAACAGGACATATCAGCTCGGGCTAAAACAACCCATGTTATGTAATATTGAATGATGTTTATTATTTTATCGATCGTGAGCGGGCGGAATCCTAGGCATTCCGGTAAATAACATATATATATATATATTACAATGTTAATATATATATTATAATATATATTTTTTATATTTAAGTTATGTTTATTGGCATTGGTATATGGGGCCTATGGGAGGGGCAGGGATTTTGGAACAGGTAAATTCGGGCAAAAATTTGGGGAAATGCAGGCAAATAAGGTAGATTCCGCTATAAATTATGTGATATGTTTGGTAAATTTGTCAAAATAAGGGGGAAATTCAGGCAAATCTTGGTCCCCCCTCCATCCCCCAAACATTTTTGAGCCTGTAGGCCTATGTTTATTGGGTAGTGGGTAATTGCAGAACAGACAATCTAGACAAGTATTCATTAAATACACCATGGTCACATGGTATGAATCTACCGTACATGTCACTAACTATGTATAAATATTACATTATTATATATAATGGTAATTATAGCATTTTAACAAAATGAAATCTTATAGGATTGCCACTGTTATTTGGAGTATGTCTGAAACAGAAACCGTACCTAATGGTTACACAATTTCATGGGATTGATGGAAATTGTACAACATTTCAAAATGCCATTCAATCATCTGTGGTTACCAAACAAGCTGAGTGGATAAGGCTATTTAGAGAAACAGCAGAAGCCCTTCTTTATGTGCACGAAAAAGGTTTTCTACACAATGACATAAAAGGAGATAACATCTTGCTGTCAGCACAAAGCACCAGTGGTTTGCACCCAATCCTCATTGATTTTGGTAAGTGTCGCACAATAAATAATCCAAAGAGATATACCTTGACTCCAAAAGAGCAAAGAAAATACCGGAGGTATCACAGTCACATTGCCCCTGAACTAATTGAAGGGACACACAGTCAGTCCTCCAAATCGGATATATATGCTTATGGACATCTTCTGTCTCGGGTCTGTAAGACAATCAATCAGCAAAACGAGATTCTCTGTGACATAGCAATAGCATGTGTGCGCAGACAGGAGGACAGATTGACGTTGGCTCAAATTTTAAGTAAATTAAAAGAATAAGGTTACAAACATGGGTTCATGACCCTTCTTAGTGTCTATTTAATCATATGAGTTGACCTATCTAACCGATTTTAGTTAAGTTATCAAGTTAAAGATAGCGGTAAATTTGAAACTGACAATTTGACTCAGACATATTGGTTCTTGTATCAGTTCTTGGATTTATTTTTGTTGATATTTGAATGAGTGGCATAACCAGAAATTTTATTGGGGAGGTTAATGCTCAAAATTTCCAACAAGTTGGCATTGCCATATATGGGCGTGGCCACAAACGTGTGTTATTTTCCTATATGTCAATACGAGCTATAGTGGGATGTTGCTCCACCGTGCACGAAATTTTGAATTTTGCAAGCCCCAGAAGCCACATTTTTGTCGATTTTGTCAAGTATGTTTTGAAAAATTAATCAGTATACAGTAAGCCAGAAGCAAGGTTTATATTCAGACAATTTTTCAGACAAGTTTTCAGACAAGTCTTTAACCAGCAAATGCTCAGTACCCCAATAAATAACTTTCTTAAAGTTTATTGACAAAATATCGATGTAACAGATTACTAATCATAATGTTCAGTATAATTCGTTCTTGAACAACAGCATCTTCAATGTCATTCCTCACCCCTTCGATCATACAATTATATTGTTTTGTCAGACACAAAAAATTTAAACAAACAGCTTATCAAGGTCGTGCGACAGGCTATTGCCCATTGCCCCCCCCCCCCCCCCCCCCCCCCCTTCTAGCTATGGCACTGATTTGAATTTCGTGGTAACAAACAGTAATATATGGAAGATGTGTGAAGGTAATTAACTACTGTACTGCTGTTCCTTAACATTTTTGGGAGTAAAACATGGCATGTAAAAAAATTATTTGTGCCACTCTCAACTTTTGCAAGATTTTATAGGCACTGTAGCGATAAATTGAACATTCTATGTACACAACTAACAATACTATCTGTAATTCGTATTGGTAATTCACAGTAGTGTTTAAAATCATAGGAGTGTTTTCCTAATAATAGGAGATATAGCTACATTCTCACTGTCATTAAACTTGTCAAGATTTGCACTTGCAAACTGAGAGTGTATCCTTTGAACTGGTATAAATGATGAGGGGCCACTTTCTTGGTAACATGTTTGCCATACCTGCACAGGATTACCAATTATGTTTCTATCCTCAGCTGGTTTGTGCCATTTTACACATGCAAATGTGTGCAATATACATTCTCCATCCAGCGTTAACAGGTGTGTAAAATAGTAGTTGACTCTACCTGGCGAGAGGGAAAACGTGGTCTTGTTAACAACACCGCACCCTGCCGGCCATGACGCAAGAATCTTTGCAGATCTTATTCTACGAGGTTCCATTTTTGAACCAAATGATGTATTTGCAATGGTCACTGACCCATACTTGTGGATGAGTTGACTCATATCTTTAACAGATATTTCTACCCCAGGGTATAAGATCTTATAAACTTCAAGGAGTAGTTTGGCATCGTCTGAGTCCAGGGAGCTCAACTTGTAATCCGATGGAAGAAACACACCACATAGATTGCTCCAAACAGTTCCTCCAGGTATTGGTGAAGATACAGCTAGCTTATTGACTGCAAATCTATCACTCCAATTAGAATTTAGAATCCACTTGGCACTTTCATCCTGTTTAACCTCAGAACATAGGTGGAAAAGGTCATCTTTAAACAAACTGGGAAACGTTTTTTCTTCAAAAAAATGTGCCAGTTTAAACTTTCTCATGAGCTGTAACTCGACAGATCTCTTGTTAGTTGGTACACTCCCTAATATACCATTAAAACGTTCGAAACTAAAACACCAAAAACCTGCTACTGGCCCATAATCCAATAAAATATCCTTTAGATGACAGTGAAGGTGGATGTTTGGTGTGATCACTTCTTTTCCATACAACTGCTCTACATGTTTGCCAAATTTAGTAAATAAGCCAGCTGCAATCTCCAGGTCTGATCGCGATATGACTGGCTGACAAATGTACTTACATGCAAGTACAAATGTCTGCCAACACCTGAAGTCATCATCACCAAGAACATTCTTTAAACAAAACAATGAATACACTAATGTCCAGTTCTTCCACTGTTCAGCTGTGTAGCAACCAGAATTTGAAGATATTTTTGCAGGGATTCGACCTATGTCACTGGGAATCTCCATTGTAGTAATTCGCTTCTCAATATTCTCCAGATCATGTTTTGAAAAAATATTACTGTTCCACAAATGAAACATCATCTTTGTAGTTCCGAGAAATAGGTTGTGCATTGGATCAACTGTGAAAAAGCGAATGGCATCAAAATATTCCAGATCAAGTAGAATGCTGTAGTGGGTTATACCATTATCCCTGCAAAATGCATCTTGCTTCGCCTGAGTTTTTAATTTTTCAATTTTTTTGGTCAATCGTCTATGTTGCTCATCAGTTCTGGGTGCCCAGCTGTCTGTCTCAAAACCAGAATAATCCCTTTTGACTCCAAAACCTCCAGGAAACAACTTCAGACAACGAGAACAACCATGAATTGCTGAATGACTTTTAAAGCCACCCAGCTTTCTGTTTGCAGGGATATCTGATGATACCGAGATTATAGCTGCCCTAAATGTAATGCGAAATCTAGAGAGGTCAGAATCCAACTTCATTCCTTTCCACAAACACTGCAGCTCTTTTACTGCTGGTTCCAAGAATGCATTCAAGTTTTTTGGTTCCTTATAAAGTGATGGTACAATGCCAATGACAATTACGTTTTCCCATTTGAATCTTTCAGCCCTTGGTAAATTCAATAAAACTAGGTAAAAAACTCCAACTGAATAATCAGTTCTTCGCTTCAATGGCTGGAAAAAATCAAAATTTAACATAAAGCCATAATTTCGAGGTGCATCGAGAAATTTCTTCCCTTTATAAGTCATAAAATCTGCCCAAATTTTTCCATCGTAAATATCTGCCATCTGATTAGTATCCATTGACCTCTCTCTCCATTGTTCACATTTTGCAGCAAATCCTTCTTTTTTAAGCAACCTTTCAAGTGAATTTATGATACTATTGCAACAATAGTATTTGATGGGGTAAAACGCACTGTTTCCGTTCTTTAACTGCACTTTGTAGACAAGGGTTTCCCCACATGTGACTTTTTTTCCTCGGGTAAAGTGAAATCCAGAACATACCTTTCCAACTTGCCTATTGTTAACTGTTGTCAGACACTCATTGTACCTATACAGTTTGTAACACTTGGGACAGACAACATACTTATCAAAGTCATCCCGGTCAAAATTAAAGAATTGTCGGAACATGTAAATTGTTCCAGGGAAGGCTGTTGCAATCTGAGCAAGTGTGTCATTATGAATTGTCACACCCAATATTTTAAGCCAAGAACTTACAAACCGTAAAAGCCATGCCATTCCGTTTTCACTAATGTGACATGTAAGTTGCCACATTAAAAGAAAATACACAAGCCAAAACACCAGTGAGTGTACTACGCCTTTGGATGAATTTTCATTCTCGTCAGGAAGTGCCGAAGGTTCACCATTCAAATCTTGTTGTAAGTCTGTTGGGAGAACACCACTCCAAATCTCTTCACTATCCTCTTCATCAGTCGATGACTCTGCTGCATGGCTTTGTTTTTCTGAGCAATCTGAGTCCTCTTCACATTCAGAACAAGATCCAATGTCGTCATTGGTACCAGCAGGTTGACTTGTGTCATTCAAATCCTATGCATAAGCAAGCGGATAATATGTATAATGTCAATTTATACACGAGCAATTTTCCTAAATTATCTCATAATTTTAATGGAATAGATTTAAAGATTAATTTTCACCAAAAATCAATAACCCATGTACAGTACATGTATACTTCACAGTTTTGACCTGTAATCAGAGCAATCATTTTTTTCTTAACCTGCTATATAGTCATGTGATGAGTGTCAATAGAATAAAATTAACTTTCAATTGAAAATGAATGCAATACATTTTATAAATAAGATACAATTATTTATACATGTATGATGGCTTTGTCAGTACAGTAGCAACACTACATGTAACAATAACATTTATGATTATGATCATAATTTTTACAATATCCTTACTAAGTTTATGTCTGCTGATCTGTTGGAATCGGAGTCTTCATTCACTGAATTGGTAGAATCTGTATGAAAGAAAGTTAAATGATATCAATATTTATGGTAACTTTAAGTCATATTTTAATATAAGACTTTAACCACATGAAGTGCCCAATATATTAACATGCAGAGTTACAAGAGTGCAGTGACAAGCTTGGTGATACCATAATTTCACTACATACAGTAAGACTTGTGTCCTGCCCAAGCCGCTGCAGCAGCCTTATAAAAATTGATATTTACTTGCACCCCATTTCCAATACGGTAAGCATCCCCTCCCAATATAAAGCACCTCCCTCTCATTCCTCAAAGGGGCCTAGATGTACTGTAAATGATTGCCTAACCAACAAGAGCTGCATGAATATTGGTATACAGAAATTATGAAATCGACATTTTAATTGCACACACACACAAATGATACAAGCACATTGCAGTGAAACTATAAGACTTCATGGAAACAGCCTCATGACACCCCCTAAGGTGGTAAATGTGTTTAAAAGGCATAATTTTTATTATTATGTTCTGCGCATGTGTCAAATATCAAAAGTGGGAATGTTAATTAATGTTGACTGCGAGCGAACGAATCGGATTCAAACGAATCATAACGGTAAGAATTATACTGTATAATAAACAAACGGATGTAAACAAAGGCCACACATGCGCAGAACGGAGTGTACCGCACCTTTAATCGTCTGAACTTTCAAGTCGCTACCCAATATGGCGGCTTTGACGCCCAATATACCCCGACTTATTACCAGTTACAATCTTCATTCAATACACTTCATGGTCACTAGTTATTCTGATGTTTCAGTTTAAAATATCGACTTTCAGCATGTATTAATAAAAGAACGGAAGTGACTGAAGTTTCGGTATGTTTTATAAAGTCGCAGCTTGGTTAGGTACGATTGTATTTCTAGCAAATAATCTTACATTCCCTTATAACTATATAAGTAGGAAATAGAAGTTTGGAACACAACATAATTTATATAAAATCTTACCTGAACTTGTATCACTGTCGCTATCAGGAGCTTTTGATAGAAAGCCGCGGTGTTCAGACGTAAACAAGTCATGTTGTCTCTTTCTTTGATGCCTCGCAAGTGTTGATCTTGACACAAGTTGGTTACAATGGTCGCATAAATAAAGATCTTTTAACTCGTCCATATCGTAACAGTATTTTCTCGAACGAATAGTAGCACAACCGCACAGATCGACAGCAGAGGGAGAAAGAAAAATTAGCCCGGAAGGCGAATTATGACAAAGTGCGTGGGCTTGTTGCTAGGCGCTGCAATGACAATTAATTATATAAAATATAATTTCAATGGCTGATCAGCGGCACTCCGTATAAAATGATCTGTATTGCACGCTATTAGTCTCTCTCAAATAGAACTTTTTCAGGTCAACGTTAAGGTTATTGCTTTTCATTTAAGGTTTAGATATAAGTGGCGAAAGTATGAAACTATAATTACAGTATAAAGAGCCAAATTTATAACAAACTTTAAGTGCAACTCCCTTAATTGCAGTAAAGGTATTCTGAGTTTTAAGGAGATTTAAGGTACATCTAAAGACATATTAAATGTACTGTTTAACTTTACTAGGATTTAAGGGTTACTTAAAATAATTAAAGTTATAAATCCGTCTCTCCTTAGGTTTAATGGGACTTTAAGGCGTATAATAAAGCTCTTTATAGTTACCAACACTTAAATGTCACTTAAATGTAACTTAAAATGACTTTTAATGTTTAATAACTTTAAGGTAAACTTAAATGCACACTAAAGTTAATTGATAAACTTTAAGGGGATTTAAGGAGAACTTAAAGGCAATTAATTCTCAAATTTCGCCCTGTGACTGTCATCCTTAGAAATTAGCTTTCTCAAGTTCTCACCACCAATACCATAGTCAACCATTTGGTCTCGTGCAGTAACACTTTCCCAAAGGTCACGATAAACACCAGTGTAATTTTCCCCACTGTTGTCATACACAGTTTCTCCAGCTAGTCTCACGACAAGTTTCTCAACCAACAACTTGCTCACATTGTTCAAGAACCAGCTTTTGGCGTTTGCATTCTTAAAGTCGAACACTAGACCTAACGATCCAGGCACCAAACAGCTACTAACCTTGAGCTTCGGTACATCGATGTAAAGTTCCTCACCAGGACTGACTTTATTAGGGTTCAACGTGATCACATGCTGCGTTCTTACCCCTTTTATGACACCCATGGTCGCTCGTCTAAAACCAGGGCTCAACTCTGCCAATGTGACGTTCATATACTTTACGTGTGTTTTGTTACTACCGTTTTAGCTTGTAATAGTCATAAGCGAACCACACAAATATCACCGCGAGTACCCACAGATTTTGAGCCAACCATGCAAGACCCTTTGCACCCAACGTCAACGCATTGTAAACTAAATTAGCCAACCCAACAGCCCATGGACCCATCTTCATTATCGCATTCTTAACAGCCTGTGCAAATGACCTCGTAGCCATAGCGCCTTTCACAACAGCAGACCTCCCAGCGATAATAATAGTTGTTATAATTCCAGCCACTGAAATCGCTACAGCGCTCAACCCAACCACATTCTCTTTAGCCCATTCCTTGAATCTCTGAAACCTGTCAATGTCGATCTCTTGTTGTTCTCTAACTTCTTCTATTTCTCGCTGTCCTAAAGTTCTATCTCGCGCTTCTTCAAGCCCTACAATACGTTCTCTCAACCCAAAGATAATGCTTTCGTCATCCTCGTCGTCTAGTTTGTCTGATGTTGTATTTATTGCCTCTTGAAAGTGGTCCGCTTGCACTTGCAGCGCACCATCGTCACCTACTCTTGACTCAGGCACCACACTATCGCTTGGATTAACCACACCACTCAGATCGCGGTTCTCGTTTGGTGTTAGCCCAGGTATGTCATCGTAGTTCACTTTTGTTTCAATTACTGGGAAGTCATCTGGGGTCGCTTCTGCTGTGACAGCTGTTGTTTCTACACTCTCAGGGATTTGACCAACTAACTGTTTGAACTGCTCGATCGCGTTTTTACTACTCACACCTTTACTGTAGATCAAACCATTTTTCCCAGGTTTTAGAATTAGTTTGGGTTTCCCATATTTACCATCTTTGTTTATCGGTTTGAAAAGAATAGACCCTGAGTCCGTCACATATGATCTGTTGGCTATTTTCCTTGACGCCTCGTCACGACCGAGTCTTTTTTTTTTATACAACTTACGTATTTTCT